>CAJNDS010000191.1:367500-770460 GCA_905221605.1 Symbiodinium natans
CTTACTACTAACTAACTAAAAAAAACTACTACTACTACTACGACTGACTAACTAACCCTACTAACTACTACACTACTAACTAACTAAACTACTACTACTACACGACTAACTACTATAACGACGATGACGACGAACGACGAAAACTACGCTTTGGGGTACCAGGTCACTAACCCGAATGCGAAATACTGACCGCCCCCCCTCCCCCCCCCCCCCCCCCCACCCCCCAAAAAAAAACAAACCTATTCTAATTATTCAGGCCCCTATGTTGCATTAGTGCAGGCCTGCAAGGGTAGTGTGCATAAAGGATTTACGCAAAACTAGGGGACCCCGAATAGGCCCCCAAATAATAGGATTCCCTTGTGATAAGGACCCCAACAAGGTACACCCCAAACCCTGAACCCTAAACATCCCAAACCCCCGCATCGAAGCCGGAAGCCATCGGGACCAAACTGTGGCGAGTGGCTTGGGTCTGCGAAACCCCGGGCCTGGCATGCTTGATTTGAATTAGGGATTAGGGATTAGGGTTTCGGGTTTAGGGTTTACGGTTTAGGGACTGTTCAGTAGACGTCTATCTGCGTGGTAAGAACCCTGCGACCAGTTGAAGGAGACATGCTACTTGCAGCCGTCGACTTGAGTTTTAAAAGCTAGAATGTGACGAAGGAGCTTGCTGGATTCTTGTAAAAAAGCTAAACCAATTTACAAACCTTGCGCCCCTCAGGCAACCCTAACACAGCCTGAAGATCCACGCCACTTTTCCATTTGTGGGAGTTGGGGAGTGGTCTTCTTTTCGATGGCAAGTACGGGTCTAGACGGTCTAGAGGTTTGAGGGTCTTTAGGTAATACCTAAACCTGGAACCCCTCAACCCTGAACCCTGAACCCTAAACCCTAAACCCTAAATCCCTGAACCCTAAAAAGTCTAGGCACTTGTCCCGGTCCATGAGGAAGCCAGGGTCCAGTTTCAAGTTCTTCTCGCGGTCACCTTGCAAGAAGAACTCCTGGCCCAGGGCAACCGAGGCTCACATCTGAGATGCCCTGTAGTCCATTCGATCTTTGGTGCACCCAAGATCGTATAAACGCCCAAGAAGAGAAATATAGGGGCCTTAATGATTAGAATAGGGTTTGAGGGGTATAGTCTTCCCCAAACAGCGTGTCAACACAGGGGGGTTCTAACGTCAAGGGTGAGAGGGGCTCAGGTCGATGTCACATCCCGGCGCGCCCGGCCGCCCTCGGAAACTGTCGCCGCTTTTTGACTCTGCGCTCGAGAAAAGCGCGGCTGTCGTCACTTCTAGACGACTGGGCTTGCGAAATGCTTCCGGGGGTGTGGGCTCGCGAAATGCGAAACTGTCAGTGCTTTTGGACCGCGGGGCTTGCAGTGACATGCCAATCATACATATATACATAAATGTATAGATACATACATACATACATACATACGTACATACATACATATCTCTTGGAAAGCATTCGGAATCTGCAGTCTGCAGGAATTGCAAGGATGAACGAATGATGATGCACCGCTTGGCTCAGCCTCACAAGTCTCTCATTCCAGTCGAGATTTTTTTTGCAGTTCGATTATGTCACAACCCTTCTCGGCTTGTTCGTCTCTTGGCGTCCCAACAGATTCAACAGATATCAAGCGACATCAGAGCCTTTTTTGTTAGGCAACCACTCGGGAAAGCAGGTTGCCGCCCTGCTGTTGAAACAATGCAGTGCATCTCTTTTACAGCTCTTAAATACAGAGTTTTCACACACAGACACATGCCCACACCCACCCACTCATGCCCACCCACCCACCCACCCACCCACCCGCGCATGCAAGTAAAAGTACACGGTGGATCCGGCGCTTTCTGCGGCTTTGATGCTTGGGCTGGCCATGGCTTGGGTGCTTGTGCTTCGGGAGTCAGCTCTAGGTTCTCAGCTAGGGCCTGGGTTTATGATGAGGCTCAATTCTAGGGCTTTCCTGTGGCTAACGCACTGCTCTCGTCAGGTTCCACACAGTTCCATGGCAACCACTGTGCGCTTGCGAAGCGACGTGCAATCCAAACGCCTCAGAAAAACCCTTGTGTCGCACCTGCCCTGCAAACCAGGAAGCCAGCCACTCTTTACAGCAAACCCAAAAGCCCGAAACCCTATGGCCCTCTGGTGAGTTTACGAAGAATCAGGGACCCTTAATGTAGACCCCCAAATAGTAGGATTCCCTCATAACAAGCAACAATGTACCCCAGAAAATCGCCCAAACCCCGAGTTTTGACTTCCAGCAGAGACCTCCTCGAGCCGCTGTACCCAACGTAGGTGTCCAGGCCAGTCCAGCGCCAAGTGGCCAATGTCTGCGCACTTGAGCGCAAACTTGAGCACCTCTCAGGGGTGAAAAACCCCCTTCAGCTCGCATGAAGCTATTTCTTCAACGGACCTAAAGGGTTACATACTTTGTGTGGTGGTGAAGATTTTGTATAGGAGAGGGGCACTCTCTGCCACGTATTAGACCTGCATCCTTGTTGCTTCTATGCAAAACAATGTTGGTGAAGTAAGTGGAAGGATTGCAGTCCCTTCTAGTCGCTAGCTTTATGGGATTTACGGGGCCTTGATCCAATCAACACCAAGACCTCTACACGTCGGATCTCTAAGCCCAGGGTGAAGAATACACTGGACAAACATTGGCATCGAACCAACTGGACAACTCTGTAATAAGTACTGTGGTCCCTGCAGCACCATTGAGGCTTCCTCAGCCGTGGAAGGTGAGAAGCCATCAGCACCAAACGCCTTCCCGCGGACCGAGACTAGGGAAACTATGTGCATCACGCGGCTTTTCCAGCCAGACTATGTAGCGGGGGATGCGCAACTTGATAGTCAGGTATTCCATGCCTTCCGGTCCCACAGCATGCCAGCATGATACCGACTGTATCTTGCGGTTTCTGTCCGACGAGAAACATTGGTCACGCTCTGAATCAGCACGTTGATTGCAACTGGGAAGCAACAGCCCTGACTAACTTAACGGCCCAACGGTCCACCCTGCTTCTCCCTCCCGGTTCAGGATCTAAAGAGCAGCAGACTACAGACTGGCCTGGGCTGTCTGTATGAAGTTGGCCAGGAGTTCGTTATTCAAAGCCTGGGCCAGACATCCTACACGCACAGCATACAGGGCGCATTTGGGCGCTGTTATAACATATATATATATATAAATGAATAACTATATACATATATATATATATCATATAAAACATATATATATATATATATATATGGTCACCCCCCCCCCCCCCCCTCGACAGACCCGGGAAGTATATTTCCGGTCTGTTCAGGAAGGGGGGGGAAAAGCACCACTCCAAAATTCCTCGAGTTTCCAAAAATCCAAAAACCCAAAAACTCCAACCCAGGGTTCCGCTTTTTGGAAACTCGAGCGGGAGCCTCAAAATCCTAAAACCAAGCAAATTCCTCGAGTTTCCAAAATTCCAGAAAAATCCACCCCAAGGTTTGGATTTTTGGAAACTCGAGCGGGAGCCTCAAAATCCAAAAATCGAGCAAATTCTTCGAGTTTCCAAAATTCCAAAAATCCAAAAAAATCCACCTCAAGGTTTGGATTTTTGGAAACTCGAGCGGGAGCCTCAAAATCCAAAAATCGAGCAAATTCCTCGAGTTTCCAAAATTCCAAAAATCCAAAAAAACCCACCCCAAGGTTTGGATTTTTGGAAACTCGAGCGGGAGCCTCAAAATCCAAAAAACGAGCAAATTCCTCGAATTTCCAAAATTCCCAACCTTGGGGTGGATTTTTTTGGATTTTTGGAATTTTGGAAACTCGAGGAATTTGCTCGATTTTTGGATTTTGAGGAAATTCCTCGAGTTTCCAAAAAGTTCCAAAAACTCCAACCCAAGTTTCGGATTTTTGGAAACTCGAGCGGGAGCCTCAAAATCCAAAAATCGAGCAAATTCCTCGAGTTTCCAAAACTCCAAACCTTCGGGTGGGTTTTTTTGGATTTTTGGAATTTTGGAAACTCGAGGAATTTGCTCGATTTCTGGATTTTGAGGCTCCCGCTCGAGTTTCCAAAAATCCAAACCTTTGGGGTGGATGTTTGGATGTTTGGATTTTTGGTTTTTTAGAAACTGGATTTTTGATAAGAGTTTTTCAGGCGTTCTTATATGATTCCTTATTATGTTTTAGGCTGCCTATGAAATTTTATAATACTCCTGTTCACTTTAATGGGAGTCCTTATGTAATTAATAAGACTTCAATGGGATTCCTGTATTTGTTTAATGGGGTTCGTATTAGATTTTAAAGGATGCCTATTAAAGGACTTTATTGGGTTTAATATTGATTCCTATTCATTGTAATCAAATGCCAAATAATTGGAATACGATTCTGAGTAATTGTAATAGCATTCTTCTTCCTAGTTAGTTTTAATAAAAGTCTTAGAATTTCAATAAGCTTCATAACAAATTTTATACATATTCCTATTAATTTCAATAGGCTTCTTATGAACTTTCATAAGATGTCTTACAATTTCTAATTGGGTTCCTTTTGCTTTGACAAGCTTCCTATTCATTTAAAAAGGCTTCTGATTAATTGGAATAGGCTTCGTATTCATTTTAACAGGGTTTCTCATTCATGTTGACAGGATTCCTAATAATGTTCATAGGATTCCTACTAGATTCCACAGTGCTCCGATTATGTTTTTAAATCCTGTTCCCTATTCATTTCAATTGGACTCGAAGTAATGTTATTGTAACTCTTATTATTTGTTTTATTGGCAATCCTATTAATTAAATGTTTTAATAGGGTTCATTATAATTCTAACAGTACGACTCTTATTGTTTTAAGTTTTGAAGGGTCCACATTACTTTTTTATGGAATTTTATTGGCTCCTCTTAATCCTTTAATAGGATTCATCTTCATGTTAAACGGATTCCTGTTACTCTTAAAAAGAATTCATAGATTCTTTTGTAGGGTTCCTATTAATTTTAATAGCATCCCTATGAATTCAAAAGGGTTCCTATTCATTTGAATGGCCTATGGTTCCTCTGAATTTAGGACGCCAAGAAATTTTAATAGGAGCTTCTACGTATTTCAACCAGGTTCTTATTAATTGTACTAGGATTCTTACTAAGTTTTCAAAAAAAGACTCGTCTTAATTTCAATATAGGGTTCTCATTCATTTTAATGGGGTTCCTACTGATTTAAATAGGCTTCCTATTGAACTCATACGAAGACTATGAATCCAAATAAACTTAATAGGAACCCAAGTAAAACTAAGAGCAATCTTATTAACATTAATAGCAATCCTCGATGTCGAGCAAATTGTTCAGGTCCTTACAGCATGCGTCCTTCTCACATCTGTCTGCATCTTTCATTGCGAACACAAAACCGTACTAATCGAAAAAAATATCTCTATTGTGTGTTAACGTGTTTGGCTACTGTGTGCAGCTATGCTGTCCGTCGCGCCCTCAGCCCTTTTTTTGCTTCCGGGGTCTGTCGAGGGGGGGGGGGGGGGTGTGAGCATATATATATATATATGTATCATGCTCGCTGCTCAGCCCGTGGATGTTCCTCCAGGCAGTCATGGTCACAGCCTGTCTGTGGAACATGTCGAACGTGTGCCACTTGGTGCAAAACAGGAGCGCATGCAGTGCATGATGCGTGGGTTGCATGTAAAGTACGTAGTATGCACATGGCTACACTGCACGGATATACGGAACGTACTTAGCGCACGGAATGTAGGGAAAGTGTGGAATGTATGTAATCTGGGCTTGTCATACGTGTCACGTATGTAAGCGCAAGCACATACGTAAGTTGGTCGCACGAATTCTGTATACCTGCAAGCATGCGGCAGCATGCGTTCACATTGGCAAGCGTTCGTGCAATCGTGTTTTCACGCATTCGCGCGTTTGTGCCTTTGCCGCCGCCGCCGCCGCTGCTGCCACTGCTGCTTCTGCTGGTGTTAAGTTGTCGTTGTTGTGGTTGTTGTGTTGTGGTGTGCAGCAGGCAAGCTTGCTCGGGTCACTGATTTAGAGGTGCCAGGTGAACAGCACTGGAACAGCGCAAGCCCAAGAAACTTTGACCTGATGTGACTGAGGTGAGAGCCATGTCTGTCGCCAGGACCATCTCGACAACGACCGACCTCACGCAAAAGCAGATCTGCCCCCAAGCTCAGAACGCCTTGCGAGCCTCTCTTGTTGACACGTTCATGTTCCTGTGCCGACACCTTTCTCATCAAGGATGCTTTGGCTGCCCTTCAAGCCACCTAAACCTGCACTTTGTTGCTGTCCTTCAAGCACCTAAAGCTGCACTTTGGATGCTCGTGTCCCCCGTCCTCTGAGCCCGCAAAATCCCACACCTAAACCTCCTGGATGCTTATCCCAGATCTCCTCATCTTCCAAACCCTAACCTCCATTAAGCTCCCCTTACCAAAATTCAAAGCCATGCGAAAGCTCGAACCAACACCGTCACTGGCCTGAGGTTTTGGAATTGGTCGCTGCCCATGCCGTCCAGAAAGTTCATTTCCTTAACATTCACTTTACATTTGAGGGAATGTGTTCGGGGACGCATTGAGTCTGCGCCGTTTGTAAAAGTGCTGTGATGCTTGACCCGCTTGCAAGTCCTCCCCTTTACATCAACATCCAAGCCCCCCAAGACCCTAAACCCTAAACCCAAAACCGATTAGCCCGCCAATGTGATATACCACTTCGGGCAGTGTTCGACCTCCGGCCTTCGAGAGGCCAAAGAATATCCTTTAATAATTGTGCTCCTCCCAAGCCCTCAACCACCCTAAAACCTTTTGCCAGAGGACTCTCTTGCCTCGTGCCTGGCAAGGCGGACCCATCACAGGCCCGCGAAGGCAGCAACAGCATAAACCCTAAAGCCTAAGCCTAAACCTTCCCTAATCCCTAAACCCTAAACCCTAAATCCTAAACCCTAAACCCCATGAGTCCTCAGCCCATGCCGTGAGTCTTGAGCCCCTTTGCCGCCAAGGGGGCTGGCTTCATGAGTACGCGGAAAGCGGCTGCAACGTGATGCTGCTCGTTGACACTCCTGCACGCGCATGTGCTCAACACGCCTCAGACACCCCCGCCATTCTCTTAGAGATGCTGTGTCAGCCGATGGCTGCAACTCTCTCCAACACGCTGCAGCCTACGAGGCATCAGCTATGGGGAGAGAGATGCTGAGCACATCACGCTGCATCGAAAACGAAATGAAAAGTGTTCAAAGCTTTCACGTTGTTGGTGGATCGAAGGGCAGAGGGCCTTTTGAGTAGAACGGATGTTTTGGGGTGATTCTTGCTAGCATTGTAACACACCTGGGTCCAAACCCCAAAACCTTACTTGGCCATTTATGTAGGCTGGCGTGAAGCGTCGCTTGAACTTCGGGCAACTCTGGCTTGGGACAGGGCTTGGGGGTTTCGGTTTAAGGCTTAGAGCCAGGCACCTTGCAGGGCGCTGACGGAGGAAAACTTGCCACAATGTTAGCAGAGACAGAGAATGTGTGAGTGAGGGAGCCAGCCTCTACAGACCCAACATTTCTTTAACATAACCATCACAGTCACAAGGAACTTAGAAGTACAGTTGCAGAGACATCCAACTGAGGTGCGGCGCTGCGATGCAAAGCTAGCAACTATAGCAAAACTGAACAAGACGTAATTTGACATGAATCCGAGTGGATGACTGAACCTCGATCTTGGGGCGTACAAAGCAACGGCTGATATGTTGATAGCATAGCAGCATTCTTGTCATATGATCAACCGAGTAGAATGTCGAAAAGCCGCAGCGGATTCGGAAAGCAGACATCTCCAAGGTGGCACTACCCATACTGCGCACTGCTGGGTGTGGAGTGCTGCTGAAGGTGAAGGAGCACTTGTGCCCATGTTGCGAAATCAAGTACACGTGATGGTCGGTACCCCGGCACATGCTAAGCGAGGCCTGAAGTATTCGGCTGCCCTCAGCTTGAGCCAAGGGTTTTGGGGCTAGGGGTGGGAAAGATGCAAATCGCACTTCTCCTGAAAAATCAGCCCAAACCCAATACAACACCAAGTCGGGAAGTACTTCTAAGCACTGTGAAGAAGTTCCGCCCGGAGAAGCCTCGCCTATTGTTGTACGTCACCGATCTCTCTGTCAACCTTCGTCGGCCAACAAGCATATTCAGGGAGGGTGGAGGCGGAGGGTGGTACAACCAACACTCCGTTCCTGGGCCGGCTGTGACACGTGACATTTCGGGTAGGGCACTGTAGGGACCAGCTCGCGTCAACATGCTGAGAGGTCTAGGCTTCAACACCTCGCGTGCATCCGAAAGACGTCTTGTTGTGGAAATCGTTTGTGACCCCTTCGTGCTCGAAGTCGTGCATGAGGGCTGCGAGTATGCCTTATGCAAGCTGCCACAAAAAGATCGGCTTGGCCTTCCTAACCTCAACAATAGACCTGGCAGCCTTGCTTTCGCCACCTGAGCCACAAAGGGGCCAGAGCTGGACAGCTCGTGGCCAAGCAACGGTGCCAACACAGCTGGAAGCATCAATCCTCACGGCCATGTTCTAAGCCCAGGGCCAGCCAACTGAATGAATGGCACCCGCATGTCCTCCTCGTTGAAGCATTCTCATTAAGATTCGCTTGCAACTTGTTGAGCCTGCTCTCCACGTTTGGTAGCTGTCGGACAAAATGGTGACAAGGTGCATTTCTGTAATCGCTGCTCCCAAGCCTTGGTAAAGCTTCGAGCGTGCATCCCCTCATGTGGCAACCCGCTCCTGAACCTTGTGCGCCGCTTGACTGCACTTCGTGGCGACCCCGCCATGAACGAGGAGGGCATACATGAAGTGCACCACTGATGCGGCATGCGCCTGGCTACAAGTGCAAGGAAGCAGAAACTACACATGCTGAATGCAAGATCGTCTCACTGGGTGTTGTTAGAAACCCGAGGGGAAGGAAGAATAACGAAGAGTTCATCTTCGGATTGGTATCCTCCGCTGCCATTGCCGCGAGACAGGGAGAATACAGTATTTTGTCGGACCCCCAAGACGTTGCAAAGCTGCTTTGGAGGAAGGGGCGAGGAAAGCTCTGAGGAAGGCCAACTGTTCAGTTGACCAGTGATTCATGAGGAGATATCTAAATCTAAACCCTAAACCCTAAACCCTAAACCCTAAACCCTAAACCCCATCACAATAGAGCTCGCAACGTGACTAGCGGCTTTCAAGACTCATCACGACTAGACAAGCATCGTTCAGACAAAGAGTCGCAGGCCTTCGAACCTCAACCCGAAGCGTCTCAGGAAGACCCGAATTTTCCGGAACCAACCCCCAACCTTCTACTCTCTGACAACCTCGAGGCAGTGCGCAATTGCGACTGGATTCCTCGTAACGTGGCGCAGCCAAGTTGCGGAGTTGTGATAGCGGTTACTCTGTGGGTAACCATTCTCCACCTCGATGAGGAAACGCTTAAGCTTCGTCTCGTCTAGACCTGGGCAGCTGAGCTGAAAGAATGGCTGGTTTCCGAGTAATCCCCATGATTGCTCGCTGTAGAGTGCCCTTGCGGTCAACGGATTTCCGACACGGTTTAGGGTTTAGGGTTTGGAAGCCTCTCGCAAAATTTACAAGGGTCTTTCCAATTTGGGTTCGTGATGGCATTCACGCTCGCTTAGGCTTGCCGGTCTGGTTTTGATTTAGAATTTGCCCGGGCCCCCCGAGGAACCGCAACAACCGAAAACCTCCGAACTCAACATGGCACCATGTTTTTACGGGTACGTCGCGCAAACAAGATGGATGCAGCTTAGCGTCCGAAAGTCTGGATTAGGCCTAGATGCCGAAAGATGGACAAACTCATCACGTAGAGCGGCCGGTTCCTGGTATGCAGGAAACACATGCTTCGTTCTGTCGACGAACGAGACCTCGATCTGCTATCTGGTTACATGTACTCAAGGTCACGTGAACAACTTCTCAGACGAACCCTGTGCGTCAAATGCACGGTAGTTCTGCGGAAATAGCAGGTCTGTGATGCCCCTAAGCATCTTGGGCTTCACGCCACACTGATGCGCACAAACTGCTTACAGTCTTGCCATGTCTTGCCTGACTTGGCCCAGGTGGCCGAATGAAATCTGCTCTAAAAAATGCTAAAAGTGAATCGGGACCAGCTGTATTTTATCATTTTATGCAAAATTCTTCGATAAGAATACTAATGGGCGATACTATGATATCTGATTGTTTTTCTTAGTATGTCGGTATAAACTTGTGATGCGAAAAGACTACGATACTTCATATTTTAGTATTCGAATGTTAGAACTTTATAAGACAAAATGATACACTACTCTCATAGTACAATACTCGAATCTTAGACCACCTTGGAGGCTTGGAGGTCTCGAGGTCTGGAGACTTAGGGTTGAAGTCTTCCTCCCCCCCCCGACCCCCCGCCATCCGCCCACCCCTCTCACCCATGCCAGATGCAGAGGCTTCCCCCCAGACTGGGCCGCTACGGCTACATGTCTTGATGGGCGCAGCACCTTCATTGGCGGCCAAGGCGCTTTGTGAGCTCACCCAACGTCAAGGTGTCGGCAGTCCAACTTTGCATGGCAGCCGCCAGGACGGGCTGCAGCAGTCTCATCTTCCCCTTGCGTTGGAGTCCATCTAGGGCAACATGTGCTGCAAGCTTTCTGTGAAATGGTGCAGGTGGGCTCAGGCACATGGCAAGGTTGCTGGCCGCTAGACTCGCGAAGGGGTGTCACTGACGATGGCACAAGCCACGGAAGTCGAGCTGAACAAACTACATACTGACAACTGCAATGAGCATGGCCGCAGATACTTCGCACAAGCCGAGACAGGAGAGACATGCGACATGCCAAGCAGTTCCCCAACACGCGAACCTCCAGCTCCTCGGCTGGATCCTGGGCATGTTAGCAGAGTGAAGGCGTTGGCAGAGGTAAGGCGCAAGCAGCGAGAAATCCCGTCCACCCTTCCGATCCTCTCGAACCCGAAACCCAAAGCCCTTCGCCACCCTTGAAGCCTGCAGAATGTCTACTGAGTAGCACCAGAGAACCCCAAAACTACGCAACTCTAGGCAGTGCTGCCGCGGTGCAAGCAGTGGCTCGGTTGGGAGTCGCTTCATTGATGACTGTGCAGATACCGGCTCCTGAAGAGTCAGACCCCGACTTTTTGGTGGTAGGTGGTGGGTTCACGACAGGCGTTATGTGAGAATGGTGTCGGGAGCGGTGTGCTTAACTCAAGGAGCTGGCAACAATCATACGGTACACGCGGGCGGTCCCGCTGATGTTCCTGAACTCCTTGCGCACGTCTGACAGTAGGCTAGCAACACTTGGGGGTGGTGGTCGAAACAAGTTATGGTAAGTTTCTTGTGCATATGCGACAGTACGTGGGCTACTGTTTAACTGGCGATGGTGCAACTGCACTGGCAATTCTCCGCAACCTTCTCCTGACAAGAACAATTCGCTTCTTCGAGCATAAACCCAACGATGCCTTTTTGCTAAAACAGTGTTTTATGATTGCTGATTTCCGTGGCTCGGGAACCCAAAGCCCTAGTTAACGGCCCCTTGAGAACTGTTTTGCTCAGGGCGCGCCTGTGAGGAAGCGCTTTCCTCCTGCGGTTGACCTCGTGGGGTTTCCGTGGGGGTTTCTCCAGCGCACAGGGATACTGGTTCCAGTTGTGATCTCGCAACACGAGCTGTGGATGAATTGCTCGAGAGGGAGGACCAGCACTATTCAGGGAAAACCGAGTTTTGCTCCGATTGCTCAAACGGCCAGATCTCGAAACATCTGCTCCCCCTAGCAAACTGTGAGTCTGGATAGCATCAGGGATGTCGCATGAACCTAACGAGAGTGTCAGCTGCTTCGTTCTGTTCTCCGCTTCTGCAGCCAAGTGGACATCAAGATGTAACTTGCCTAACCCTCCCTGTGTCTGGGTCGCAGGGGCAGTGGGGGGGGGGGGGGCAGCCAAGACGAAACAAGGTTCGTTACACATAGCAAAAATTAACACGCACGCCAAAGCCAGATCTACATGCCACTGTAGGCGCTGTTTGGCGGCAAGGGCATCTCTTCAGAAATGCCGCTGCTGATGATGGCCGAACCCGCCTGTCAGGTAAAGAGGTTATCCTTAATATACTCCTAAGTATGGCCCCGGGCATCTCACGCTTTCAGCGTTCGCACCAAAGAAGATTTTGTGACAGGTTGGTTCAGCTCTTGTCAGTATGTCCTGAGCATTGGCCTCTCCTCTCACCGCAAAAATAGACAAGCTCTGCTAGTCCAATGAAGCAAGAAATGCAAATCTCTTGCCGTGGGGTAGTTCCTACGACTACTAGGTTGGCTGATCATCACCACTACGGAATACTGCGGCCTCAAAAGCATGTCGTGATGTTCTGCTCAAGACTGCCCTCTGAGATGGTCAGGAATCGCCCCCGATTCATTCTCGCCGCGACATGGGGGGGGGGGGCGGGAGCTAAACCGCCCAACAAAAACCTTGGGTGGGAGCTGACGTGTGGCTCCTAAAGGCGAGCCCGTCATTCCTTTAACGGGGCCTGCGAAGCAAACACTTCGAAGAAGAGCTGGTCATCTTGCGTGAAAGTTAGGCGCTGGGCTGGACGGGCAGCTTCTCCTGGCAAAAGCTGCCGACTTAGGAAGGGCTAGGGTTTAGGGTTTAGGGTTTAGGGTTTAGGGCTGCTTCTGATTGTGATAACTAAACGTGCTCTGAACTGTGGGGTGTGTTAGAACGCAAAAAAGAGAATACCGGCCTGTGCTTGATAGCGTCTGCATGCATATACCCTACAAGGAACTACAACGTATTTTGTGGCCCCGACAGGTCTGTTTTCGACCTCAACTCTCCAACTAGGTCTATAGTACAGGGATGTATAGGGCACGAGGGCTTCTGCATGCTGATTCCTCCAGCCGCTGCATCAAAACATATGAAAACCAAGAATCCACCAATCTCCAGCAGCTCACAGACTTCGTTCGAGACACTCACAACAAGGAACCAAGCACAGCTCGAGAGGAGTGATGTGAAGGTACTTGCGACAATTAAGCACAGGCATTTGCGCGTTCAAGCAAGGGGTCCCTGCAGGGAGAGAACGCCACCAGCGGTCTTGTTGATCAGCTGGGCCACCCCAATGATGCCTGCCTTAAAGGCCTTATCCCGATCGCCGAGACCGCCGAGCTTGCTTGGGGTTTGTACTCTGTGTTTTGGGGGGGGTTATACTTTGGGATGCTCCCCCTGATACTAACAGTCCTGGGATTATAACAAGGGGTTCAATAATCTCTATCAAGGACTGCTAGGACAAGGGGGAACATCCCAATTTATACTCTTTGAGCCCAAGTTGTCCACCCAAATTCACAATCACAAGCATCTCTCGAAGCTGCACGCCACATGTCTAGGATTGACTGGGCATGTTCACGCTCCTAGCACACGCAACGACTCTTGCATACGCAGGCCAAGGTGCTCGTATTGGTACACAAAGAATGTTGCGCGTCTGGAAACCTGCAGACAGAAGCCTAGATCTGCTACGAGCGACGTAAATCCAACAGCCCGAAACCCTAAACCATCTGGGGGGGTGGCAGCTGAGACCTAGTAAAGCAGCGGTGCGCTCTGATAGGTAGTCTGCACGAGGCACGTTCCCGAGCGGGCACCGTTTGCCTGTAGAATTCTTGGGTCTTGCGATCAGCTTCCACCACTGTTAACTATACCCCCCTTAGAACCTTAGAACCTTAATGCAAATATGATCTTTAATATCCTCTTGGGTTTTATATAAGCAAAAAAAATTCCCAAGGGGGTTATAGTTAAACTGGAAAGCATACATCTGGTCTGTGACCATTGGTTAATTATTGAGTACTGTTCCTTTTCTTGTTGGCATGCGCATCGACCCGCTAGAAAACAAGACGACCGAGGTAAAACTGTCGGTGGTCTGACTCCTGGCTTAAGATTTTTCTACAGACCACGCATTCTTTCTGCCGGTTGGCTTTATAAGTTTTCAAAGGACACAAGGGAAACCGGGTACCAATGGCCCTCCTTGCAACTGGTGAATCAACGACAGATGCGGTAGGAGTGAAGTATGGGCCCGCCCCCCCGTTTCATGGTTCCTGTTACCCATGAAGAAAACCAAGGGGTCCAGATTTGGGGATGCTTTCTCTTCATGACCAGGGCTGAAGTTCAACATCAAGGGTGCACCAGGTGGAGCCTTGAACGGGGAAGGCACACATTACCTTCGGCTACAGCCCTATAGGGGCATCCCAAACCTTCCCAGAACTCAAACAGGGCCCGCACCGGTCTTTCGATCGATCTCGGTATTGAATCTGGAGTCTGCGTATGCATCGATGATGATGAGTGGCTCGCCTGGCTGTGACTGGGTGGGTGACTCCTCTGGCCTATGACTTCGAGAGGTTGCCTCCAGACGCATAATGATTTCAGATTGTCTGACAAACCTAGGGCCCGTGAGATCCAGGAACCACGAAGAAATGAGAGGGTACTTACATAATGAATACAAGGGCGAAGCGACACCGACGCCACAAATTGGCATCGATGCCGATACTGGATTAAGAAAGTCAGGCTCCCAAAGGAGCTGCAGTATTGACTTTGGTTTGCATGTTGTTGCGGGGCTTCTTCACCGGTTCCAGAGGGCGAAGAACCGAGGACTCTTGCAGCAGTCAAGGCATGAAGGCCATCGCAATAGGTTTGGGGTTTGGAGAACAAACCGGCCTGAACAAGCCACACTTCCAGCCACTCCAGAATTGAAGGGTATGCGAATCTCCTTCCCGGTGGAATTCACCTCAGCTTTTGCGCTTGTTCTCAAGCGGTCTTTCCTCAGGTACAGTACGGCCTGCGCGCAATCCTGACACCTGGCGGTCCGTCCGTACACGTAGTTTCCCAGGGTCTGTCGTGGGAGGTAGCTGTCTAGCGTTTCCATATGTGTATATATATATATATTTATATATTTATATTAATTTATTTATTTATTTATATGGTACATACACATGAGCATGTTCACGCAAGCACATATCTATATCATATATCCATCTATATCTATGGCTCACCTCACCTACGCTAGACCCTGCCGACATTTCATGAGGGAAATGAGAGAGGTGGTGCTGAGCTACAGCACTAAGCCGACACCTTTCAGATAACCCTAACAACCCTATAATTGAGGGAACAGGTCGAGGCATGGTTTTGTTGGGTGCGGATCGGTCCCATCAGACGACTTGCTAGCAAGCCTAAGAGAAGCCGGTCAAGATCCAACACAGTAGCGAATATGCGTGGCCATTTCTGATAAACCATTTGTCTCGATTTTTGGGAAGATTTTCCACCAAGCAGCAGTAGAGTACAACTCCTTGTGCTGCCTGTCAACCAGGAAGACCTTAAGTGCCAAGTCCAAGCAGAGTTGACCGCATAAGTGCACTTGGTATCTTCTTTGAGTGTTTGCTGTGTGTGAGGGGGTTTACAACATGTTGAGCTAGCTTTTTTTCGCGGTCGGAAAAAAATGCCCTCGACTAGCCCTTGACTACGCACACACATCAGAACAAAGCATTCCACACAGGGCCCAAAGCCCAAATAGCAACACGCCCACAGCAGTTCGGCCCAAGCTGCACTGGCCACTTCGGCACCCACAAGGCCTTTAGCCTCGTCCATCAGTCGGGTCAAGACCATCTCCACACTGAGGTCCACGTTCCTGGGGGGCTCTGCACCCTAAACCCCTAAACCGAAACCCGAATCCCCAAATCCTACGCATAAGCCTTCTTAAGGTCCAGGACTGGGTGCGAATGGGCCAAGCACCCGCTATTTCCAACCTTTCTTGCATCTGAATTCTGCACGCAATGTACCACCTCAACTCTAAACCCTGGCATCCCACCCAATACACGGCCAAACTTGTCGGCAAAGGCCTGCGCCTTAACCCTATAGTGGTGCCCTGCACCGCCTGCGACAAAGGCCTAACAACTAGAAGAGGGTTGTGGGGGTTATTCTTATATAGGGAATAGAAGGGAGTACTTTTAGTGATTTTCTGACCCCTATACTATACTCTATGAGGCGCAGACGTCTAGGTAGAATCCTGAGAAGGGCGATGGGTGCTCTGGCTTGGCGTGGCATGGTCTATACCAACTGGTGCTCCTCCTGCCTCCCGGGGACCATGCCTTATTCTGATTTGTTACTGTTATTATGATCTATGTACTAAGTACTTACTGAACATATACATACATACATACATACATACATACATACATACAGATGTTTCACTTGTGGGGTGGGGGAATGGGAAGGGGAGGAGCCACACGGCCAAGGCGCAACAGAATAGAACCTCAGTCATCAATGCGAGACGCGAGCAGCAACATGGGCAAGAGATGCTTAGCAAGAAAAAAAGGACCGCACCATGCCGATCAAATAGCATCCCAGGTGTCTCGGACGACGACGCCGACGACGACGACGACTGCTGCCGCTACAACTACTACCGGAGAGGAACTAAAGGCTAACAGTTTGGGACTGTAAAGGGGTTCTATTGCTTCATAAGATAAAAGGGTGCTTATATAACTAACTTACTACAAAGGCGACATCCATGCCTGCTTGCGTCAAGGAGCATTGCATGAGCGAGTCGATGGTGCTCAAGATCGCCTCGGATGTAGGGCACTTGGCTTTGGAGGTTCGGTGTCTTTGGAGCAGTTGCGATGTAGGCTGCAGAATTGAGGTTTAAGGATTCGACTGGGAGGATTCCGCCGGGAGTAGCGCGAAGAAACTTGAGTCTCTGGCTGCCCTGTGCCTCTGAGGAGCTCGTGCAGAAATGATTTCTTTCGTTCTTTGTTTCAAGAGGCTTAGGGCACTAGGCCTTCGCACTGGATGCGCCGTTGAGGTCGTCTCTCGCGCTTCTTGTGTTTTCGATCTTTCTCTTTATTTTGTCTGCCTTTCTTGCTTCCTTCCTTTCCGCCTTCTCTCTCTCTCTCTCTCTATCTCCACACGCATCGCCTCCGTGAAGGGAGCCGCCCCGCAGGGCGGGACTCTCTCTCCTCGCTCTCTCTCTCTCTCTCTTTCTCTCTCTCTGTCCCTATATCTCCAAACTCCTATATCTCTACCTACCCGCCCCTGTGTTACGGGTATTCAATGTTAAGCCGGTGGAGCACAGGGCCAGCAATGCCACTCATCTCGCACGACCCCCTAGCCACAACCTCCTGTTAATGTTTCCGTCCCAGCTCCCCCCTGTTCGGTCAAGACTCTCTCTTTTCCCTCGCTCGCTCAAGTTGAGGGGCTCAGGGCCCAGCCTTAGACCCTGCAGACAGGTGGCTGAGTTGCAGCTGAACTTGCCGTGCCGCTTGACCAGGCCAGCCGTGGTATGCTGGATGGCCTTTCACTGTCCCAACTGCAGATGACGAGTACAAAGTTAAGCAAGCAATTGCGCTGCCTGTGGCGAATCTGTGCATCTGCGCACAAGCACTTTCTTCTAAGTCTCCATGTGCATCCTCTAGAAGTAAGGGAGAGGAAGAGCGATGGGGGGCCCAAGTTGATGAGATGCTCTTGTGAAGCTGATGGTCGCCCTCCCTCCATCATTCAACCCTGCATCGTGCCAACGCAAGTCCGAACCAAAGAAGCCTCGCGGTGACGAGATAGCACCTGCTCGAAGTACTCTTCCTGAGTAGCTCCGGCTTCGGCACGCAAGGAACAAGATGAGGACGGATCTACTTCGAGCGAGATAGAATGAAACAGTAGCGTACTTGAACCCTGAGAATATAGGAGTTGACGTTGAGTTTCAACAGTCACACAGCTAAAGTCAATATTAAATCCCCGCCAAGGCCAACATGCTTTACTTGGGTTAAGGTTGAAAGATTGAGGGTTGAGGATGTTCAGGTTGAAGGCTTGAGGGTTGAAGTTGAAAAGTTGCTAGTTACCTAGTTCCCAATCGTTCAGATGTTACAAATCCAAATTTGGGCCCAACTGCCTACATGGTGTGGTGACATGTCTAGGATCCAATTTGGCAATCATCTGTGCTTTGCAAGATTTTGCAATGCATCCGAACTGGCGCACCCGAACCAGTCAATCTGAGCCCGAATACAGACACCGAGCATCACTGACACCTCGACTAAAGAGGCCCAGTCACAATTGCATTTCGAAGCGCGTGATTTGGCCTGAGGGGCCGTCGCAGGCCCTAAACAACAAGCCCTGAAATTGGAGGTAGGCTTCTCGGGAACTGTACCGGCTCTCACTCTTACCACATGGCAGAGTCATAAGCTTAAGCTTTCAGGACTCCCCTGTTGTGTTTTGTCGCAGAGGTAGTTGCAGATAAACGTGCAGAATTGATTGCCAGGAACCTGGCACAGGTGAATGTCATCTGTTTCCACTTAGCAAGTACCTGCATCTCCTCAGCATGCGCCTGATATCACCTCTGTGGAAGAGGGTTGTGTTTTGGGTTTTTTGGGTTTGAGGGGGTTGGGGTCTTGGGCCACTGCTTTCACAGCACAAGCAGATCCGCAGGTCAAGGCATATACCTTTTATAGTCCCTATACACCTAAGTAGCCCCTGAAGAACCCCTAAACAATCCCTAAGGTCCCTTATAAGCGTCCCTACTTTAGTCCCTTGATGACTGGAATCGGAGGCGAGTGGACCTGTCGTTTATGCGCCAAGCTGCCTAAATGGTGACTTGTCAGATTGTTTCTTCTCTACCCTAAACCCTAAACCCTAAACCCTAAACCCTAAACCCTAAACCCTAAACCATGGTGGCATCCCTACGGCCACTCCTCTTCATGCAGCCCTCAACCCTAAACCCTCAACCCCAAACCGGACCAGTCGTTCCTTCCTGATCTGCTCTGCAATCAGAGCAGTCCCTCTGTCTTGGGGTTTACTATTCTGGGGACAACATTTCTCATTTTTTGGGACGGGGGAAGTCCCAGAACTACAGAAGATCATGAAATCAGTAGACCCGGGCCGCCCCCAAACATTGTCCGACACGAAGCTAATATGGGGGTTTCCGAAACTAGGGGTACCCAAATACCCATATCTGAGGCCGAGACCTGAAAAGCTGCTTGATCTGCATAAGCATGCATCAAAACGCGTCTCACAAGTCTAGGCCCTGGGCACAAAGGACTTCTGTGGCAGCTTCGCCCCACTCACAGGGGAAGTGTCCTGCCACTGTCGGACCCTAAACCCTAAACCCTAAACCCTAAACCCTAAACCCTAAACCCTAAACCCTAAACCCTACACAAACAATTTAGGCCATGGGTGGCCGGTTGCTGCTACTACTGCTGCTACGACTGCGACGACGACTAAGCCTACCAAAACCACGCATCTCCTGCTGCCCAGCGTGTCTGCCCATTTTTAAGTAGAACCGCGGGTTTAGGGTTTAGGGTTTTTTTTGGCACCCGACTAGCCACAGCAAAGCGGGGATGATAGGTCGGTCTCGAAGAACGGTAAAAAAACTTCCCCTGGGATGTGGGATTACTATCCCTACCCGGAGGATTCTAGCCGTGAGGCATTCAGGGGAGGACATATGTGGGTTCTAAGCTGCCACGTTCAGCCTTGAAACGCTCAACAGGAACAAAGTTCACAAGCCCCAAAGCCAACCACACGCCTAAAACCAACCTAAATACCCTCAAGCACTTGGCTGAACAGGCCCATCGACCAACTTAGTGAGCGGGTAGCAAGTATGAGCCCCCCTCCCACGTGTGGTCCCAACTTAACTATGCACATGGCAGTAGTATCGCCTGCCGGGCTAGGCGTTTCAAAGGGCCCTGCCCTCTCTTGATGTCCTTGAGGGGACGCGGGCCAGTGGCGGATAGCACATTAACAAGAACCAAGCAAAATTTCAACAACTCAGTACAGACCAAACAGCTCCTAACCCCACGCCCATGCATCCAGTCTGACAACATGGCATGGTTACAAATGGCTACGAAATGCTCGCGGGGATGCAGCAGGTCAGTGCGGGGCCACGTAACAACAGTTGATGGTCCAGAAGGACGCAATACCCACCTAGCAAACCGGATGGATCTTCATTCAGCCCGCGGTGCACCCCCCTGTGAGACTGCTGGCCTTAGGAGGCAGCCCGCTGTGGCATATCTCAAAGGCGAACTGCCCGAGCACCGATGAGTGAAATCTGCTATAGACCCGCCTGTGGCCCGTTCATGAGTACAAAATTCCCCGCGCAGTTCCCCTTTGCTGTGTGTGGAGGCTGACATACACCTCACTGCTACTGTGTACACGGCCTGCCTAGGCTCATTGGTCTAGGGAGGCAGTCGAGGCCCATCTCAACCCGACAATTTGCAGCAACAGACTAAGTAGAGTACACAACCAAAGGACATACAAGAAGTCGTCGGGCATGTGGCCTTGTGTGAGCAACTGTCATGATCCGCACGAGGTCGGTCCTAAATTCAGGTCATGGGCACGCCTGTGGCCGCTGAGAGATAAGGGACTACCCTCGGGTAGTGCAGATCACAACCTTTCTGTGAGGTCGTCAAGACTTCACCAACAGTGCTGTTAGGTTGGACGCAAATCCAGCCCCGCGTGGCGTCAAGTCGGATGATTCGCAGCAAGATTTCGACTATGGGCACGCCTGTGGCCAATTCGTGAATCAGTGTAACCTCATCCGACTTGCGACGACATGTCAAAGGGAGTGGCTCTACTGTCGCTCTGATCTAAGTCTTGGTGCACCTTTGACAACGGACTAAGAACCAAGGCCTACTAGGCCAACTACAACTGTAAACCTGAATAGTCATGGCCACAGCTGTATATGCCTTTTCACCAAGACTTAGGGGAGCCTGGCGGACATGCTTGCGAGGGCATGCAGCGAATTACGAATTAAGGGAGCTTTATATGACGACCGTCAAATTAAGGGAGCCATGTAAAAGACCCTTAAACCTTAGAAACGGAAGACAAGCCCACCCAAAAGTTGAGGTCGTGCACCGAATTTACGAATTACGAATTCAGAGGAGCTCAGTATGACGAAGTATGAATTACAAATTAGGGGAGCTCTGCGGCCACAAGTAGGTCAAAAAAACAGAAACAGGTAGACACCAAAGTCTGACCACCAGAGAATATACAACTGAAACCTTCGTCTATGGCCTGTCAGAGCTGTCGTGGATGTGTGAGACTGAATTACAAATTACAAATTTGGAAGGACCCGTGTTTGTTAATTTTCATGCACAGAGCAGAGCTTGGGAATGCCCGCTGTGTTGCGCAGGTGCCAGTCAGGCTCTGTCAGCTCACTTTGCCACGTTCCTCTGCCAGTCATTCATTTTGCCTACCTCCTCTGTGTGTAGTGCATCCCACCACAACCAGCAGCCATCTCTCCCCATGGCCAGCGCATTTCTGTCCTCTGTGCTCCCGCTAGGAAGTTCATCGCCCTGGATGTCAGCAAGAGCCTTGCGAGTGGTCTGGATCCGCCGCACAGGCTTCAATGGATCTTGTACAGCATTGCTGTCTTCCCCATATTCAGCGTCTATGTTACGACATGTCCTTCACAAAGGTTCACAGCCAAAGACAACGGTTCACAGCCAAAGTTCCACTGGCGGCCTGGGTCTGGTGCACCTCGCGGCGGTCTGGATCTGCTGCACATATTCCGGTCAAGTTTGGATCAGGCGGCCTTTCTGCGATTGATCTTTCGCGGAGCGGTTGTCGCCCCCGCAGTCAGTCTCGCCCCACGAGTGGCCTGTTCCCTTTGCCAGAATTGCAGGAGAAGTCCTCTAAGGGGCTTTGAACCTGCCGCATTGTCCTCAGCTGTTCTGTTTCCCGGGCCTCTGGTGCCGAGGACGCCGATCCAGAGGAGATGACGCCACAGCCATGGCTGCACGGAGTGACCACTAGGGTTACAGTCACCTAGTAGGGGGGGACTTACAAATGAGTCAAGGATAGGGGAATAGGGAGGATAGGGAGGATAGGGAGGGGAGTCACAGACGGGAGAGCAAGAGGCTGGAGAGGCGAGAGCGCAGAAGAGCCAAGACGAGGCGACGACCTGGAGCGGACGCAAAGCCGGGGGCATGGCGTGGCGGCAGGACGTCAGTCCTTTACGTTAAGTGGTTCAGGGCAGTGGCCTACTTCAAAGAGCATGTTGGCTGCCTGCATTAGTGTGCTGTGTGGGTACATTTTGGCGTCAGAGGCGGTCGCCTGTAATCAAGCATTCTGCCCAAACAGACATGTATGTGCAAAGATTCACTCGCCCTCCCCTCCACCGGCACGCACAGCCATCACGGGTGCATGCGAAGTCTGCAAAACATGCATGGGTGCGTGCATCGGCCTCTAATTGACTTGCATATCCCCCGTTGAGAGGGGAGCATGGATGTTCATTCATGTCGCGTGCTGGTTTTCCTCCGAGTTAGCCCGGCTCAGCCTGGCTGGGAGGGTCTTGGCTCGTTTGATACGCTGGGGTGGGTCAGGGTGTATCGAATGTTCAGGCTGAGGGCTCAGTGGTTGCGCGCGTTTCAGGCACGGGGGGGGCTGGGGGTTCCGTGGGCGTGTACGCGGCGGGCCGGGGGAAGGCGATGTTCGGGTTGCAGCGGACGAGGGTTTCGGTTGTTCAAGCCACGGGACCTCATTTTCGACATCCTCAGCATCCTCCTTCAGTAGCCTCTGCAGGTAATTGGGGGGGGGGTTTTGCCATCCCGGTGACCCGCAAACCTACGCCCTGAGTGTCTTCATCCGAGCTCGAGACATCTAGGAGCGGCACTACCTCCGTCATCGGGGTCCGCATGGAATGAGAGGGTGGAGCTTGAACCCCTTGTCTGACGATGGTGCTTGGCAGGGACAGCTGAGCCGTTCCCGGCCACGTCGTCTGTGCGCCATACCTGCAAAGCTGCGCCTTAGTCGGCATGACACATCCTTGGGAGAGCAGCAGGGATTTGAGTTCCGTGGAGAATGTTTTCACATTCCTAGGGGTAAAAGCCACCAAGATCAGCCGACGTGTTCCAGTCCAGGGCATTGGCCCGTGGAGTAGAGTACAGGAAGAAAAGACCACGGGCATACGTTTGATGTCGTAGACTTTACCCCTCTTCACCGCACCCTCGTGGTTCATAGCCACATCTCCCTCCGGGTGTTCAATCCAGAGATCTCCCCCGTCATGTTTCGTCAACCCCATGACGATCGCAGGAATCGCCGAGTTCATAGGGTCTCGGTGGACACCCTTAGTGGAGCCCTCTCTGATGGTGGCCCCCGCAAATGGGATCCCCGGAGCTCTGGTCCTAATGTAGCGTGTAAGGGCCTGTGTCACGCATGGCGTGTCAAAGGTGTTGTGTACAGGCGCCTCCGAGTGTCTGTGACTGGCTCCCGTGATATAGGACCTGCCTTGTGTGGGACCCTGCAAGCATGGTTTGGGGAGAGCGTCCCAAAGGTCTAGGAGGTCCTGGGTGGTGATCCCTTCTGGTTTCTGGAGTTTGTCAAAGGCCAGTGCCTCCACTTTCTCCACCGTTTGACGAAGTTGTATCATGTTGAGTATCACACTCCTATTGTGGTTCCCAGGGTTTTCGGGGGGACCTCAAGGGGGAGGGGAGAGGAAGGAGAGATGGAGGAAGGTTTAGGGTTTAGGGTTTAGGGTTTAGGGTTTAGGGTTTCGGGCTTAGGGTTGGGTTTAGGCCAAAAAGCTATCGCACCCTAATATAGACATCCGACGACACATGTCGCAGGGGCCTTGTGCTGGAGCCACTTCTCGATGTATCGACGCTCGTAGGTGTGACCATCGGAGAGAATTACCGGATCATGCATGCACCTTGCAGCATTTCGGGTCCAGTTTTTAGGGTTTGGTTTCTGCGAAGCTAGTGATGGATCGTCGATACCAACGGCAGTCGCTTTCTGAGCTCCGAATTCCCACTCTCAAAGGCATGTGCCAAAAAACTTCCTATTTAGTAGTCGACTCAGAAACTCTGAACCCTCAACCCACAACTCTGCTCCAAGCCCATGCATTGGCAGCAGAGCCACTGCCGGCTGATGGGGCCTCTCAAGTGCAACTGACATTGCTTCGGTTGCGCTCAAAAGGGCCGGGGGGTGGGGGATTAGGGTTTAGAGTTTTGGGGCTTTAGGGTCTAGTGTTTAGGGTGATTGAGATGGGGAAAGTCGCGCAAATCGCAAATGGTAAGCCTGAACGAACAAGCATTCCCAAAGACATGATGGCAATGACAGTGACTCCCATTTCTTGTCTAGGTCAGGCACAATTCTCATTTGTTGGAGTGCAAGCATATAGGCCGAATTGTAAACATCACACAGCGCATCAGTAGTACGAGGGTGAAGGTTTAGAGGGTGCAAGAAATCTGTATTTTTTTGCCCAGGTGCAATAGAACGAAGGAGGATGCTGTCGCTCCCGGGCGGGTTCCGACGCCTCCGAAGCATCATCCGCAGCTGCGCCTGAAACTCTGCCGGCTTCTCAGGCTCCAAAACCAAAGGCTCTTCAGTTGTTGTTGCTTCCGAGGACCGGAAATCAACAGGCATCTGCACTTGGAACCCCGAATGCCTGCGCCCTTTCTGCATCCGGTAGACAGAATGGCCAACGCAGGTATTGAGTGCAACTTTGTCCTTAGCCAGCCTTGAACGAGGCCTCAAGCCTAAGCTACCAAATCCTATCAAGTCCTTCATGCGGGCAGCCCAGGAGCCCTTTAGCGACGGCAGGCTGCAGTGCTTCAGGGCCATCGTCGCCGCCTCGTACCTGTCTTGGGTGACAGGCTGGCTCCCAAAAAGTACTTGTTTTAGTACCCATATCATCTATGACAAGCCCAGCCAAGAAAGAGAAAGGCGTACGACCCCTGCGACCACACGACAAAGGACCCTCGATGCCATGCCAAGGACTCCCATGAAAAAAACAACAAGGGCCCCTGAAGGACATGGTGAACAGCGCCTACATAAAGGGGATAGGATTAGGGGCATCCTTGGGGATATAGACCCTCTGAATAAGGTCCCTTGTTTAGAGAGCCAGAAGAGGGTTAAGAAGGGGTTCCCTTTTAAGGGTCCCCCTTATCCCACCTAGGATATTACTCCACAACTGCCTGAAGTCCTCATGCCCTGGCGCCTTGGGTGTGAAGGCACGGAAGCGGTAGACATCCTGCCATGGGGTCGGGTTTAGGGCTCAGGGTCAGGGTTTCGGGTTTAGGGGTTTAGGGGTTTAGGGGTTTCAGGGGGTTGAAGAGTTTAGGGGTTTAGGGTTTCTGCAAGCACTCTCTGCAACAGCAGGGCTTCTGTTCATCTTACTCTGAAGGGAATCCTCACCTTAAAAGCAGGAACATCTCAACAACTTGTCCATGCCCCAACAGTAGCCCTGAGCTGAAGCTAGACAACTGCCTTGCTGCTGCGCGCTTCGACGCAGTTCCTCAGTGCCACAACTTGCAGAGAAAGGGGGAGAAGGGGCGACATTCTCTTAACAAATCTGCTTGGCAAGCTTTGTTCGTGTGCCACGCTCCTGCAGGACAACACGACTGGGCTCACAAATGGGACATTGGCATATTGACATGGCGGAGATGTCACCCTGCCTGCCAGGCAAATGTGGCAGCCGACTGAACTTTTACAATGATATTCAAAAGCACGGTGAGTTTGATTGGGCATGGCTGTTCGCAGTAGCAAAAGTGTGCTTGCCATCTGCAAAAGAAACGCCATGACCAACAAAGGACTTCTCTGCCGCTTGGGCTTCTCGGTGGGTCTTGGGTTCAGGGCGCCCCACTAGTCTGGGAGCAGTCCTACAACTACTGGGCGAGGGGGTGCTGTGGGGTTCATGGTGTTCAAGCGCCTACTCAGATTGCAACCTACAAGCCTCATGGAGAGACTGGTACGCGACAGAGGAAGAGATTTGGGCTGTTTAGTCGATGGGCCCTGTCATTCAGGGTTGAGGGTCCGGGGCTGTAGAAACAGAATCGTTAGAGAATGTCCATAGTTGCCCCAGCTCCTCCAACAACCCTCAAAACACTGCTGCACAACTTCGGCACGTGCCTGGCCCTCAGACCTTTGGGCCCTATAGCTCCGATCCCTGCACACGAACAACCCTAAACCCTGAACCCGCTTTTTGAACCCGGGCCCTAAACCCCAAACCATAAATCCTAAAACCTAAACCCTGCGACCACGGCTCTGTTTTTTGAGGCAGGCCGAAAAGGCAGGGAGCGCAAGGATTGACTGGCATCCTTGGATCCATATGGGGTCTTACGAAAAAGTAAGGGTTTAGGGTTTTATTTCTACAGGGGACCCCAAGAAGGTACCCCCCCAATTCCGTGAACCACCATATGGACTTCAGGGTTAGCTTCGACTCAAGGGTGTGGGGGGTTCTTCCGTCCTGCACAGCTAGGGTTTATAGGGTTTTGGGGCTTGGGTGTCAGCGTTGCTTCTGGACTTCTGGGTTTGGGCAGCGGGAGGATGAGTGACTGAGGTATATGGGCATGTCTTCCCAGAATCAAAAATTCGGGGGCAGAAGGGGGGGTTCTCAAGCATTTCATCTCAGAAAGGGCTTCGGGTTGAGTAAGGATTGCCTCTTGGGCGCAGCGTGGGCTTTTTCCAAGTCCCAAGTTGGCCTAGCCAGGTCTGAAAACCCATCAAGTCTAGGGTTTAGGGTCTAGGGTCTAGGGTTTAGGAAGCCTGCCTTTAAAACCCGCTTCAACCTCTAGATATCTACCCGCCCTGAAAGCTCGGAAGCCCAAACACCCTGGAGACCCCGAAGCCCCACATCAACGCACCCGAAGGGGCTTTTGGTATTTTCGACTTTTGGAGGTCCTTGTTTTGGAGCTGCTCGCACCTGCGGGGCGGAGGGTTCAGATTACGATAGTGCTTTGAGATGGGGGCGTAAGGGGGTTTTGTCAGGGAACCTAAGAGGATCCGAATAGTTGGAAAATTTGGACCTCAACCCCTCATTCCACGGGGTCCGGTCGAACACTCTAAACCAACCAGCGCCGGTCACCACGGCGACAGTACATCGCAACCGTCACTTGCAGGAGCACGATCCAAGGCCCAAAAGCGACGATTGGTCTGCACAAGGAGCATACACAGGGCACCCAGGCAGGTGCGTGCCTTCGACTGCTGAAATGAGTCATACTCGTACCCCCAAGGATGTACCCCGAAGAGGTTCCCTTAGCATACTCCTAGTATGGCCCTTATATCGCCCGAGGATCTTCAAAAAGGGTCCCCAAACCCAAAGTTACAACCTTGGGGGTCCAAGGGAATATCCCATGGGGGACACGGTTCTTGCGCACTAAGCGATGGAAGCGGGAAAAAAAGCCTAGGACCAAGGCGGGGAGGGGTTTGGACCATGCACAGAATGCGCACGAGGCGAGAGGGCAGTGTGTCAACGTTGGACGATGCCAAAACCTCGGAGTTTAAGCACTCTGAAATTCCGAAACCCACAGGCGGGCTGCGAATGTCTCTGAGTCTCTCTGTTACTTTGTTTCAACAACTTCTGCTCCTATCTGCACAGCTGCATTTTGACCTTTTCCTTCCCAGAAGTTTTACAAGGATACGAATGCGCACGAGACGTCGTCTTAATGGATTTATATTATGTACGTATAGCACGTACCGGGGGACTTGGCAAAGGTTAACTTGTGTTGCGCCCGAAGCTGATATTAATATCCTGGTGGCCTGTTTAAAGATGATTCAGTCGGGCACTTCGTTGTAGGCACTATCTCTTCACAATTTGTACGTGGCATGGCTCATGCAATCAACCTTTACACTCGGAAAGCAATTCGCTCCGCGAACATCAAAGTATGTCTTTACGATGTCGGCTCGGCAGTTTGGACACGAAGCCAGATTGAAAAACCCTTACATTATTCCCGAAATCCCAAGCCTCTCTTGCTTCACGATGCTTGGCGCAACTGAAGGTTGAATGTCCGCGCGGTCAAGGGAGACCTCTCTGCACATAGGGGCCCTAAACGCAATCTACATTCTTCTGCTGGAAGCCTGGCGTACTGTCTGGATGTAACGAGGCCTTAGGTTTAGTGTTAGGGGTTGCGGGGTACCAGGCTCGGTATCCCGGTCCATAGCAGCAATCAAAAGCGCGCAATCACTTACCACTTGCTCATGTTCACAACCTGGCCTGCTGCTGCACTTCCTTTCGAAACCCAGTCTGGCCGACACATCAAAACCCCAAATCCTCTTAAGCCCTCGCTACACCAAAGCCGCAGGAGGTATGTTTGCCCTAAACCCTAAACCCTAAACCCTAAGCCCTAAGCCCTAAGCCCTCAGCCCTAAACCCTAAACCCACGGTTTTTGAGTGAATGGGCTCACGGCCCAAGGCTCCGGCCGCCCTAAGCTACTCGCATTGCTACTCCCAGCCCTCACCGGCGAACTCCCAAAAGGTTCCCCCAAAACAGTGGTTGAGCTACGCCCTACACCCTAGAAAGCCCCACACCCAACAAGGCCCTGTTAAAGAACTCAACTTTTCTTTGGCAACGGGCCCGTGAGCAAAACCCAAACCCTGCCTTTAGCGGACCAAAGGTGCAGCCAAAATCGCCCCTGGCTTTGGGGGTTTGGGGTGGGGGGGGGGGGGGGGGGGGGGGGGAAGGGGTTTAGGGCTTTGGGGTGTAGAGCTGGTCCTTATGTATGGGGGTGGTCAGGATCCCATTGTGAGGACCTATGTTCACCAGTGTACTGCGAATGAGTTTGTACTCTTGGGTTACTAGGGTTGGGGGGTTCGGGAAAAGGGATCATAGAGAGAGAGAGAGATGTACGTATCGATAAGAGCCGTTTTCTGATGCACCCTCGTAACTGAAACTCGCCACTTCGCCGAAACAATGGAGCGAAATGCAACGGCTTACTCTATGACCAGCTGTCTTTTGCTGCAACTAACTGCACGTGCTGCTCCCGTGACTTCTACAACACAAACTCCAACTCGATCAGAAGAGTTGTTCGATTGGAAACTAAGGGGCCTTTGAGGGCCTAAGCCAATTTTTTTACCTCAAGCCCTACACGATGCGATTGCCTTGAAAGGTATGCAGGAATAGAACAGTGGCAGTGAGGGTTTCGGATTGCTGGCGGTGTTAGGCCTTCAAAGCCCCACCGAGAATCCCAAGACCTTGCCCAGCCAAAGACACCTCTATGGGTTGTTATGTAGGGTTTGGGGCAGCCCTAAGAACCTACAAAGCTTGCGAGACTGATCAGGCTCCCCATACCCTAGATGCTAAACCCTAAACCCTAAACCCTAAACCCTAAACCCGAAACCCTAAACCCGAAACCCTAAACCCAAAACACTAAACCCGATGCTTGGCCCGACTTCGGGTGGGTGGGGCTGGCCTTGCCCCTGGGATGCTGTGGACGAAGCCCACCTGGATCGCAAAGGATTTGGAGAACTTGGGTTAGGGTTTAGGGTTTGGGGTTTAGGGTTTCGGGTTTTCGTTGGGAGGGGGCTTGGCATGTTGCGCATGTCGGGACATGACGATTTTACGACCGAGGCTTCTGGGCCACAAGGCGGACGGATTCGAACACAACCAAGCCCGGTTTTGAACCCTAACACGAAAAACGCTAAAGGCCTGTGTTTACACACGACACACATACATGTACATGTATACGTGACCTATCACCCATGACCTACAAACCCTACCATTAGCATCAAATAAACCCCCCCGCCTACTAGCCACCCAAATCAAAGCTCCCTAATGGATGATACTTAGTACTGGTACGCCGCTAGAATTTTTGGGGGGGTGGGAGGGAGTCCCATCATCCCTGTAAAATAAACCTATATTCTAAGCCGCAACAGCCCTGCAGCCTGTCCTCCGAACCCGAAGCCCTCAAAACCCTGTTGAAGCCGGAAACTACTTCGTGCCTCAGAACCCAAAACCCTCAACCTCCCCAAATCATCCGAAGCCCTAAACCCTCCCTCTCTCTCTCTCTCTCTCACAGGCATTCGAAACGTCAAGCCTGCCAGGGATAGCTCTTTTGGCCACCCCGTGAAAGTGTGCCCTAAACCCTAGACCCTAAATCCTGAACCCTCAAAAGCCCCAACTGAAAACTCCAAACTAGTCCAGCGCTAGCCACCTGCCCAAGGCGGAGCTCCAAACCGTGGTCGAAGGTTTGAGGGCCTCCCAAAGTACGAGCAGGGTCTTAGGGTGCTAAGGGTTTGGGGTTTGGGGTTTAGGGTTTGGGGTTAAGGGTCTAGGGTTGAGGGTCAAAGTAGGGTTCTTCAAGGGTCTTAGGGTGCTAAGGGTTTGCGGTTTAGGGTCTAGGGTTGAGGGTCAGAGTAGGGTTTTACCAAAGTAGCGATGTAGTGTGTTAAGGGTTGTGGTGAATTAGGGTCGGGAGAACAACACACAACTTGTGTTGAGGGTCCGAACTGTAAAGCAAGGGAGTCAGGGCACCACGAGACATCCCTACAAAATTTTGGAGTTTTCCTGCTGATTGAGAGTTATCTTGGATCTTCAGGTTCATTTTTAGAGGGAAGCTCTCCAACAGAAGTGCCGGAATGCATCGACACCCCGCTTGCTTGGCTGTTCTGTTGAGGCTCAAGCCTGAATCGTAGGACTTTCACTCTCACACTTGCAATTGCCACCGTTGGCCACCACCTACCACTTGTGGTATCGGTTGAGGCAGTTTCAACTCGGACTGAGGACATGCAAGGACCCTTCAACACATACTCAAGTCTATACCGTTCGGGAGATGCCCTCCGCCCCCCCCCCCCCCCCCCCCTCCCTGAGAAAACCATCATCTCCAAAAAAACGGGTACATTAACGCCCAAGCGCCTTCAAGCACTTTAAGAAGTTGCCTCTCTTGCTTTCTCTGCGGCAGTCTCAGATAAGGCGCAGCGACATCAAACCCTGAACCCCGACTCTTCACATGTGACACGTGCCTTGAAAACGCCCCCCGCCAACGAATTTAATCCAGTCACCAATGACTGGTCTGGATGCCTGGAGAGTAGCAATGTCTGCTGTGTGCTTAAGGTTGACCCGAACTTCATAACTAACTCATCTTGTTGGTTGCTTGGGCCCTCATATTCGGAGTCGGATGGCTTATGAATGAGGCGAAAGCTCTAAGCTCAAAGAAGTGTGGGCAAGAAGTAGCTTGCCACTTGCAGGGGCCATGTCGGGCCTTGCTCAGAAAGCTTTTTCAACTTATGCTATCTTATGCCATTTCCGAAGGCTTCTGGCTTGCAGACTTAGGTCCTAGGTATTCCTAGGTGCACATCTCTTATGAACGGGAGGTCCGAGTTGCCCACCCAGGGTTGCTGACCGAATGCACGAAGTCCTCACAATATCCGCCCCATCTCGAAACCCCAAACCCAAGACAAACGGCCCGTGTGGCCTGTGACTGTAGGTTCAGGTTTCAGACTTTAAAGGCCTAAGTGTTGTCCTTGTTGTCGTCACTGAAGTTGTTGTTGTTGCTGCTGCTGTTGTTGCTGCTGTTGTTGTGATCCTCTTGGTCGTGGTCGTAATTGTGGTGCGGTCGTGTTGTTTGCGGGTGGTTGTGGATGGACTCGATGATCCGCGGAAAGGAGGATGCTTATTTCGAGACTTGCTGAGGATGTCCCCCCCTTACATAGCAGGCTCCTTTTTAGGGTTTAGGGTCTAGGGCTCCACCCTTAGCAGTCTTGCTGCGGGCAGGTTGCCATCGGTCGCACTATCCCCCTGCAACACACCGGCCGTGCCTTTTGAGCCCAACGTCCCACGCACAGTCACAGGTGCAGGTGTCTGAAAAGGGCCATAGGGGTAGCACCCCAAGATAAGCCACCCTGATCCATATCCATTGGGAAGCGAAACACTTGAAACAACGGAGTCAGAAAACATGAGAATGAACTAGCAATCTCCTCAACCCAATGGAGTCAGAAAACATGAGAATGAACTAGCAATCTCCTCAACCCAATGGAGTCAGAAAACATGAGAATGAACTAGCAATCTCCTCAACCCAAGAGTAACCTAGGAATACAAAGGGTGCCCTTTTTCGTTTGAAGGGGCTTCGAGGGGAACCTGAAAACAAAACAAAGGGAATAAGGGCCTACTCCGGGTCGTTGTGGTCTCCACAGGTGGAGGTGGAGCCAAACGCAACATGGCCAGGCGTTCAAAGAAGCAAAAACAACGCCTGGCTTCCATCATGTAGTGTGTAGAGAGGAGGACAAAAACGCAACGGTGTCAACAACCAGCCAAAAAACCTCTAAACCCTAAACCGATGTGAACTCTGAATGGCGCCCGGAGCTCAGTGACTGCGGGCTCTCTCAAACTCCCAAATCCCCCCGAAGGCAATCCCCCTGAAGACAAGGCTCCCTCTTAATCAGGTTAGGTATTGCCTTCAAAGCTGAGGGTTTTCGGGTTTAGGGTTTCGGGCTGAAGCCGTCAAATTCTGGGGCTCTTGGCGCTCTTGGTTTCGGTCGGCGAAGTCCTGGATCGCCAGCGCGCAGCCCTTGCCGAGGATGTCGGGCTTAGGTTTAGGGTCTAGGGTCTGGGGTCTGGGGATTGAGACTCGTAATCTTGAGGATGTACCCCGAAGAGGTTCCCTCATACTACCTCAAGGATCTGTACAAAGGGTCCCCAAAACCCAAGGGCACAACCTTATGGGTCCAAGGTACAAACCCTAGAAACCCTACTGCAGCCACGACTTGACGCCAACATGCGAATCGCCCGGTGCTCTTACCTAGCAACCACCTCGCTTCAGGCACGTGTATCTGGGCATGCGTCCAATTCCAAGAAGAATGCGTCAATCTGGGGCCGACACCACTCGACAGCCTTCGAGCAACAGCCCTGTTAGCCTGCAGCAAAGACTGAAGCTCTTGCAAGCACCTCTCCTCTTCTTAAGCCCTAAACTAGCACACTGCCAGACATGCGCAAATTGCTGATTTGTGCTGATGATAAGGACTACTTGCTGCAAGCTCCATCTCTTCCTTGGATCATGCTGACCGCAATACTGGTTAGATTGCTAACCTACGAGCCGAAGGCCAACACCAACTCCCTGACTATGTGCAATCATGTGTTCTTGGCTCCCAACCAGCGACCGAAAGCAAAATCTGAAAACGCTTCTCAAGCCCCTCCATCCCACGTCAAGCAGCTTGCTCATGGAGTCGGATTGAGCGCCTGCCACTCTTGCTTACCGGCACGGCTTTCAATGGCATCTCGGGCTGCACAGATCTAGGATTCGGGATTTACACATGCTTTTAGACTGGAGGACTTGCGAGAGGTCGAGTCTATCCTTCAAACGCCAAGGCCCCCAAACATTCTTAAACCCAATAACCACTAAGCCCCCTCACCCGAACCCTGAGAAGAACCATTTCCCCACTCCCTCCCCACACCCGGATATTCCCAAAGCCTTTGCTCTGAATCCAGCTCGACACGCCATCTTGACATCAAATCTCCAGAAATACCCCCTAAGCCCGAAACCCCCCAAAAGCCCTTCCAAAGAGCCGATTAGCTGCCTACACCCTAAACCCTAACCTCTAAACCCTAAACCCTCAACCCTACACCCCATCTCAGCCAGCTTGAGCCCCCGGCGTGCTGGCACATTCAGCTCCCGCTCCTCGTCCAAGTCCGTCCGCAACTGCCGGAGTCTAGAGTCACAGGGTTTAGGCTTCTTATCGGAGTCGAGGAGTTCCCCTAACCCTAAACCCTAAACCCTAAACCCTAAACCCTACCCCTAAACCCTAAACCCCCTAAATCCTAAACTTTCAAGTGCTTTGGGTTTGGGGCTGGGGGGCAGGTGGGTCGTGAAGCCCGGGGGCCTGCCGCGAGCGCTCGTCGTTCTTGGCCCGATCTGTGAGCTGCGTCTTCGCGATTTCGCGGATCTCCTGGCTCTTCGGAGTTCTGAAGGGTTTAGGGTTTAGGGTTTGGGGTTTAGGGTTTGGGATTTAGGGACCTAGCTGGTCTTTGGGCCAGGCAAATTCCTTTTCTGGAATTTTGGAGCCGAAGCCGCTCCTTCAAGGGGACGATCTGGGGCATCTACTTCCCTAGGGCCCCAATGCTCTCTGAACTACCCGCAAGCGTCGAGTGCCCGAATGTAGGGTGTATGGCCATGAACCCTAAACCCTCTAAAGCGTTTTGCCCTAAACCCTAAACCATAAACCCTAAACGGCCCTAAACCCTAAACCCTCTTAACCCTTTTTTGCAGCAGGACGCCTCGCCACTGCCTGCCTCTTAACCCTAAACCCTAAACCCTTGGGTTTGGGGAACCTAAAGATCCTTAGACGGGCCCTATTTGGCGCATCTTCAGGGAAGGCTTTTAGGGGTAGAACCTTAGGAGTGCCAGTCCTCATCCCTTGAGGTGTAGGGTTTAAGGGAGGATGGCCCCTGAACCCTAAACTGCATCAAATGACTTGGCCCCGAACTCAAGGCCTGTTGGGGTAGCTGTGGGTATCGATACATTACTTTTAAGGCAAACAAAGCCATACTTAAGCGAAAGATAACCCCCTAAACTTTATAGATCCCTGGAACCTTACTCAGGTGGCTTCTGCTCGAGGTTGCGAGAGCCCAGAGAGGCTCGCTAAGGGAGGGGCCGACCTCACCCAAAAAACCCTCAACCTCCCAAACCTCTGGACCCCTGTACTGCGGTGGCCCAAAAAACCCTACAAGCCCAAAAGCCCGTGGAACCTGCTTGACTTCCTTTTGGACGCGGTCAATGCGGAACCTGCGAATGAGTGTCTCGGCTGCAACGTGCTCGGACACACATTCTGCAGAAACGGCGCCTACCACAACGTCTCAGTGGTAATACATACTACCCTTGTAGCCATATGGGGGGTCACGAAAAAAGGGGAGCCCTAATATAGAGCGCCAAATAGTCTTCCCCAGTATGATGCCCCTCTCCCTCGGCAGATTGGCTTGGCGACCCATGCCCCGATCACAAACCGCATCTGGCCGACTCGGGCCACACTTTAGGCGCGAAAGTTCAGGCCGAACGACCTTTTTCTTGCAACAGGGTTTTTGGGGTTTCGGGTCAAACTCTCCTAACCCTAAACATCCTATAAGCCCTCAGAAGCGCAGTCAGGGTGTTTCCCACTTGCAGAAACGCTTGGCAGAGACTGCCTGCTTTACGAGGCACACAACGAGGCTCGGGTCGTGACTAGGGGCGAACAGCTACTGCGAATTGCAATCATGTTCCCGGAATGATGAGCCGATAACCAAAGAAAGATGAGCCGGCACTCGTACCCGAAGAAATGAGACTACTGACTAACCCGGAACCCAGAACCCCAAACTGTGGGGATCTGCGGGGCTTTGGGCAACGCCTCTCTTTTTCCAACTTCTCGTCCATCTCGTCGCAGGTCACGACCTCGGTAGCATATCCCCGTGAACCCTGTTTTCCCACTTAGGTTTAGGGTTTAGGGTTTAGTGATGTTTTACGAGCTCTTTGTGAGCGTCGTGAGATGTTGGCAGTCTGCCCCTACGATTGCGCAAGAAACAAAACAAGAACGCACATCTGTCCGAGAACGGAGCCACTTTCTTCATAGTTTCGGAGATCTCCTCAGTGGGATTCCAGGACAGCAGTTTGCAAGGCAGCGATATGGCAATAAAGCTGCCTGCTCGCTCTGATCTCCAGATTTCTTTCGGAGAGCTCGCAGTTACACTGCCAGCCTCTGTCCGAAAGCCTTTCTGATCAATTCCAATTGAATTTTTGCCGCCCATGGCCAAGGCAAACTGACGCAAGCTGAGAGCTCAGTGCTGCCGAGGCGCTTTGCGCATCTCTTGCACACTCGCGATCTCCATGTGGTAGTCGCGGCGGATGTCCTGGGCGGCATGGGTCCCATCGTGGAAATCCACGAGACCCCTTAGCCGGGAAGTAAGAGAACTTGAGCCTTATTTTCGGGTTTAGGAGGCGGCGAGAGCCCTTTTCAGGTTGGTAGAAACGCCCATGACCTGTTTACAACGGCCTTGTCTACCCACAAACCTGAAACCCTAGCCCCTAAACCCCTCTGTCACGTGTGCCGAGACCCCGGACGCGCATGATCTCCGCATTGTGCGCGACCTGGGCAAGCTGCGTGTGGCAAACGCCATCCACGAGTTTGGGTTGGTTGGCTTAGGGTTTATAGGGTTTAGGTTGATTAAGTCGAATGCCAAGAGAACACAGTTTTCCAGAAAAACTCAGATATGCAGAGCGCCACAGCCTATGATACGCCAAGCTATACCCAACCCGACATTACTCGAATCCTCCTATGCATGATATGATGACCCTACTAAATGAACCTCATCGTGCAGACCCAACCAGGACCAAGGTTGGGGCCAGAAAGTTGCACTGCTTCTTGAAACTGACTTTCATCTCCGCCATGTCTCTGTCCTCCGGGCTTGCACTCTCACAACTGAGCCAGGCGAAGATTGAGGGCCCAACCGTGATGACTGAGATCGATGGCGGCTCCAGTATCACACCGCCCATCCTATCGTAACCCTAAACTTGTAAGCCAAAATCGGGCACCGCCTATGGAACACCTTTTGCGACGAGCACGTAAACCCTTTCCAACAGGCCTCGTACAGCAACAGCTACGGCCAAAAAACCTTAGCCCTAAACCCTTTCTGCTAAACCCTAAGCATGAAACTCGAAGGTCCTGCTGCTCCACACACCGGCGCCACTCCACCTGGCTCTGCTCGAAATCCTGGTGCCAAACAGTTTGCTCAACTCGTTTGTTGCTTTGTTGTGAGTAGGCATCTCCTGCAGCTCAGCTACCAAGATCCCTGTAAGGATCCAAAACCCCAAAATAGTACCCTAGTCTACTATTGGGTCGTTCCGAGGAACCCTGTTTCAAGGGGATCGACTGTACTTTTTGGAACCTTTTAGGGGGGGGGGGGGGTCTGGGTAAGACCTACACAGGATGTCTGCCCAAGCAAGTGCGCCGCTTGCGGGTTGGAGGCCAACGGGCAGGCATCTGCCTTTTGCATGGTAGCTTGGAAGCCGAAACCACACATTAGACTTGAATCATGATGACAAAAACTCTAAAAATGAAACCGGGGTTCTGGTATATGGAAGAGCCGAAAGTGCCACAAAGTACCATGATATTTATGCTGTCAGAAGCAAGCATGCTGCTGGCCAATAAGAAAACTAACGGTTTTTTTTATGGTGTTTTCAATTGGTCTCAAGCACAACAAGATACAGCTGCAGGTGTAAGAAGAGCAGGAAATACATGTAGGTCTTAGGGGACGGGGACCGTACATATATACATGTATACATATATGTATCTATACATACTAATATATTAGTCTCTTACTCTATTAATATATTAATATACGAATATGTTCATATATATATATGTGTACATTTGTAAAAGTGTGTGTGTGTGTGTGTGTTATGTCGTGATTCAACACTCTTTCCGTTTGCGTGCGTATCTGCACTCTAAACTAAACACGAAAGTCCTTAATTGACCATGGCAACAGCTCAACATCATGGGCCAAGTCCTTCTCGAAGGACTCCTGCCGTTGGGTCAAGCCCTTCAAACCTGCACGTGGGCTTCGTGTACTTGAGATTCGCACTGGGAGGAAAGGCGCGGCCGAATAATCTGCGGCCATAAAACTAGAATGGGATACCAGCGAGCAGCGGATGAGTGACGTAGGGCGCAAGGTGAGATGCCTTGTGCATTCGCTCAAACATCAAGGCAGACACCCGCAGCAGACGTCACGAAGACAGCTTTCGTTCAGACAGCTTTTGTGCTTGTCCGGTTGGACGATGCCATGGTACAGATCCCAAATGCGAATGAGCACTGCAATGTATTGCAATCCATCTGTTCAACCAATCCAGTGGGCTGACGTAACCTGTTGTCGACTTATGACCGCTTCTACGTGTATGCAGTCTATAATTACTTCAGGAACTGCCGAGCTTAGAGCTGTACGGAGCACCAAGAAACCCTGCCCTGCGAACGCCCTCCCGATTGTCCGCGGCCTCGCTCGGTGTCCGTGATGCGACGCAGCATCGAGGGAATGGGGGAGGCCTGCATGTGTGCCAGGTCGACATCAGCTCAAGCCCCCCTTTTGCATCCAGGCTTGGGTGAGCGTGCCGGGAAAGAGCTCATGCTGTGCCCCCCCCCCCCCCCCCCCCCCCCCCCCCAAAAGACTCGACGGCGCCCGCTCTCACGCCACTGCCGTTGCCCACTATGCAGTGATGGCGTGCACTTGCGAGACATGCTCAAACGATGACTGGTAAAAACCTGGTCTCACCACGTAGTATAATTAAGCCCTAAACCCTAAACCAAGCCTATGCAACCCAACATTCCCACAACCTTAGCCCCAAGGCCCACGGTGCATCTATCCCAGAAGACGGAAGACTGACGGGCCCCGTGCGAAGTCAGTGAGTTCCTTCAGCTCTTTGGTGAGGAGTGTGAGGCCTGGCGAACCAAAAGCCCGAAAGAGCGTTTGGCGCTGTATCCAAAAACGGACTCGCAAATCCTGCAACCCTAAAACCCAAAACCCTTTGTTTGGGTAACGGACTTTGGGGCTCCGGCAAACCCTAAACCCTAAACCCTAAACCCTTTTGCATCCGGGCTTGGGGAGTCGGCCGGGAACCCTGTTTGCAACTGGGCTTGGGGACTAGCCAGATCCCGGGAACCCTAAACCCTAAACCCTAAACCCACCTTCGATCCCTGAGTTTGCAAAGGCCTTTGTCATCCCCGTAGAGGTCCTCAAGGAGCTGCTCACCTTTTAGGAGGAGGCACTTGATCGCGCCCCTCAAGGTATATATGTCTGGGGCTTCGTGGCCTTTTTGTTTTTGTTTTTGAGGGGGGGGGGGGGTGAGAATGCAGGAACCCTGAAAAGGCATGAGTATGTACATGTAAATAATGACATGAATACATCAAAACTATGTGTATATATGTATGTGTATCATTCCCCCCCCCCCCCCCACTTCCCTTACCAATTGCTCCCCCCCCCCCCCCGCGGTATCAACGTGTTCGGTGTGAGATTAGGGTTTAGGTGTTCCTAAACCAGGACCATATGTAAAAGCATGTTTGTACTTATACCGGAATTTTGGTGAAGGGTTCCTAATTAGTAGAGCCCATTCCGAAGGGCTGTTTGGGTTCGACAGGTTGGGCGCTGTGCTTAGGGGGGGGGGGGGGGGGAAGGGGGGAAGGGGGGAAGGGGGGGTTCTTTTGATGCAGCGCGGTGGCCTAAGTAGGAGGAAAGGTTCACGTTTCGGATCGCACGTCTCTGACAAGGCTTGGGGCATGGGTGCATCTGGCAGAAGCACTTCTTCGAATCCTTTTGCAGCTCGCCACCAGAATTGAATCTGCCTTTGCATTCGTTTTTATGCATGTAGTAACAGAACATGTACATACATATACATATACATATACATATACATATACATATACATGTACATGTACATGTACATGTACATGTACATGTACATATACATACACATACATACTTAGGGAAGGTTCCGTCTGCCCGCAGTCCAGAGGACGTGACGCTGCTTGTTGATGGTATCGATTCGACCGTCCAACTCCTGAAGCGCCGCAGCCCACTGCGCAACACAGCCCAAAAGCGTGGCTGGGATTTGAGGGAGCATGTATGTATAAGATGTGCCCATATATACATAATCATATATACATATTCATATCATTTCATTGCTGTTTAAGGGGGTTTCAGGCCCCAGGGCTCCACAATGAAGGATGAGGTTTTGACGACCTGCATGGAGCTAATGGATCTTCCGACAGCCCACGGCTTTGGCGCACCTCTCGTTCGTGGTCGATGCCTCTGCAGGAAATGGGGGCTTCCGAAAATAGGGGTACCCGTTTAACGGGTCCCTTTAAGGGGATTCAATTCTATTTGGGGTGTAATAGGGGTACCCCCTATTTTGGGAAATGCCCAAATCTGCTCTACTCTGAGAAGCTCACTAGAGTCCTCAGCGACGACATTGCCACATCTTGGACTTGGCTAAGCCACCCCATAATCTAGGGACCTTAAGGATTAGAATAGGGTTTTGGGGATTCCTATGGCATAATTGTAAAGGGGCCACAGGCCCTTGCCTTAAGGGGGGGGGGGGACCCCGAAAAGTTACCGGTAACATTTCCGGGTCTCTCGCCGGGCATCTGGGAAAAATATGCAAGCCTACCCCACAATCCGTGTAACATATACAAGACATGAAAGAGACAGAGAACTAAAGGATGTGTGTTTGGGTCTTTGTGGGGGCAAGACACACAAGCTAAAATGTTACAAAGCCTGGGGGGGGGGGTTCTCCTGGTCACAATTCCGACCCCCCCCCCAAGATGTTTCCACGAAACCATCGGCAACTTGACGCAGCCCCCCCTCCCCCCCCCCTGGAAACATTTCCTAAAGCAGGGCCATCCACCCCAAAATCTAGGAACCTTGACGATTAGAATAGGGTTTTGGGGATTTCTTGAACAAAAATCGTAAAGGGACCATGGGGGAAAACTGTTAGAGAATTATTCCGACCCCTAAAAAAAAACACCCTGCTCAGCCTGGGCACTGTTTTTGTTCATTGTTGGGATAGTATGAAAAATTGAAACTTCTATTCCTTACTGGGTTTAACCCTAAACCCTAAACCCTAAACCCTAAACCTGAAGTACCCTTAAGAATGTAAAATGCTACCCAACCATGACAAAGTCTTGGGCGAGGCAGGGCTTGGGCCCCCGGACGCTTGTGGCACGCGCTCATGGCGTCCTTGCTGTTCCGCAGGGCCTCGCAACTTGGGGCACAGGGTTAGGGTTTAGGGTTTAGGGTTTAGGGTTTAGGGTTTAGGGTTTCGGGTTTCGGGTTTCGGGTTCAGGGTTAACGGCACTTGCAGATGTCGACGTTTTGGAGCTTAGGGTCAAAACCTGAGTCACTTGCACCATCATGCTTCACTCCCAATAGACATTTTCACATTCAAACAAGGCCAGGCAAGCTCATGAAAAGGCCCATGCCTCGTCATGCTGTAGTTGAAGTCGCGCAGCTTCATCCCAGATTCGGGTATCCTGCGCAATGAGAACTTGCTGCCCGTCTCTGAAGACATCGGGCTACGTGCAAAGTTCCTCACGGACCAGACGCCCAATGTCGTTCTTGACAGCCTCAACCAACGGCGCAAACTTCGATCAAAAAGCTCAGCAGGGCTGAGGGTTTATAGGATTTTAAAAAAAAAACTATAGGATTTGTAGGGTTGCAGGGTATAACTTTGTATAGGGTTACAAGGTTGAATTTTGCCACCCGCTTCACTGATATCTGTCGGCCACACTGCAGGGAACAAACCGGGGGAAACCATCCATACACGTGCCACTAAACTCGGCAGAAACCTCTGAACTCTCGCCCTTGAGTCACTTCTTACAGGAGCCCTGTTTCGGCATGTCACAGCACCTCCTTATCTCACAGGGTTTAGGGTTTAGGTGTCTTTGGTATATCTTGGGTGCGGGAGCAGACTGCTATCTGGCTTCGCTTGCGCTAGGGGCTTAAGGAAGACTACGTTCTGGGGTTTCGTGGCGGATACACTAAACCCTAAACCCTAAACCCTACATCAACCCTAAACCCTAAACCCTGGCTCCAAATGGGCCAGGGGGAGATGGATGGGGTGGGTGGGGTACAACCTCTGCAGCAAAGCCTTGTGCGAAGCTTGTGTGCGGTACGACGTGGTGCAGCAGTTTGATCAAACAGTGTTAATAGAGTGTTTTGAGGAATAAGTATTGCTATACCCTCTTCACCACTCCCCCTCCTTTACTGAATATTGCAACTCACAACACTGGCTCCGATTAAGATCTCATTCGAAATTGGTCAAATAGGGTTCAGGGTTTCGGGCTTAAAAGGGTGTGCAGGCATGTGTCGAACCTGATTCTAATGGCGTGAAGGTGTTGGAAGGGGCGGCATTCTTCCTTTGCGACCACGAAACCCAAGTTAACGGATTCTTGAAGCCGCAGTCGGAGAACCGAACCCTCATGAGTTGGCACTGAGTTCACCGGCGACCACCGCCGACTGCTGCGAGTCCAAGGTCGACCTTGCCGCAAGGATCTCTCTTGTACACGGTTTAGGGTTTAGGGTTTAGGGTTTAGGGTTTAGGGTTGCGAATGATGGGAACTTCTTGGCTCAAGCTGAAGCGGACTTGCCGAGTGCGTCTTGCGGCGTCCCTGCGTCAAGGAGCAGGCTTGACGTCGAGGTACTGCTGCCCGTAGGTATTCTCGAGCTCTCGCACCTACTAGCATCATGGGGATGGGCTTGCAGCTTCGTGCCCGAAACAAACCTAGGACCTAAGCACAAGATGCCCTTTGCGCTCTTTCAGGGCTTCCTGGAACTTCCTGCAGGGGTTCGCGAACCTGGGGGAGGGTGCGTGCAGGTTATGTAGGAGAAGCAGAATCGTACAAGGCGTAGAATCGTACAAGGCGTAGCCGCGATGTTGAATCCTGACAGGCGCAGTATTCAGGAGAACACCCCTCCCGCCATGCTCAGCACAAGACCGAGCAAGCACAAGGGGTGCTGCTGAAAGGCTTCGCGTGTCAAGCAAGGAATCACAAGAATCACCGTAATCCCTCTCAAGTGGAAGCTCTGGACTCTAAACACGTGACTGGTCAGGTGGGAACACACGCGCCTTATCCGCCATGGAATTCGTTGCATCTTCCACCACCTCCCATGATTTGGAGAGCGAAATGGGTGCGGGCGCGTAGGGCGCCTGGTAATTTGTTTGGTCGTGTTGAACTTTCCAGGTTTTCAAGACATTTCGGACTATTCCGTGGGGTTGGGCCGGGGGGTGGGGGGGGGGGGGGGGGGGGGAAAGGCCGAGGGGGCGCCGGGAGTAGGGGGATATTGTCGTTTCGGATGGCGGCCATGCCCAAAAACTGGCATTTACAGCGTTTTTGCCACTTTATACAACATACCTAACTGCAGAAGAATTGTTGATGCTTCTGGGCTTCTGGAACAAGACACGCAGTCACAAGCGTTCATGCCCTCTGTGAACATACCCAAAAGACTGCTATTTACGGCGTGCCCAAAAGGATGTTTGATTCTTCTGGAACAAAACGTGCTGACAGGAGAACTGAAAGAATCAAAAGCGAGCATTCGTCGGTGCATCATCAGAGGAATGCTACTGGTAGAAGAGAAGTGGAACTCAAACTGGTCGGGGCAAGCTTAGACTGGCCTGGCTTGATTTCACTTGAGCAAGGGTGAGTCGGGGAGGAAGCATTTCTCTAGTTTGCTTTCTGCGCACCGACGCGTGAATCATATTTGGGCACATTGAGGCATCGTTGCCTTCTGCTTCCACGTCTTCTGTCTAACGTGCCGCCATGGTTCTTCTGGTCCGTCATGAGTACTGTTATTTGTTCCCCTGCGTCTCACTGCTTATGGTGTGCTGGCATTCTGTGCTTGCACTTTGCCGCTTGTACGTATTCGCTTCGTTCGGTCTTGTTGTCGCCCTTCCTTTCCTTGTCTGCCCCTTCCTTCCTAAGAAATTAAATATAGTCACATGAGTGAGGCAGGCTTGTTTTTTCATTGGACAAGGGTACCTTCCAAGATCCTCCACACTGATGCTGATGCTGATGCCCGGCCACTAAGCCCATCCGAGGAGAATTTTCCCAAACCCCAACTCCAGATGCTGGAAGCTATCCCCGCTCTCAACCCGTCATCCGAAGCCCTAAGCCCTTAACACCCAAACTAGAACCACCGTTTTGCAACAGACGTCGTAGCTGCCTGATACCCCCAAAACCCCCAAACCGACCCACACCAGGCCGGTAGGTGGCCTTCGAGATCTGGCCTTGCTTGATGACTTCGTACTGGAGTTGGTCCACTTTGCCCTAGGAGAACGGAAGTTTCGGATTTGGCGCCTCTGCCGTTGCAGTTGCGGAGCAGCCTAAACCCTAAACCCTAAACCCCAAACCCTAAACCCTAAACCCTAAACCCTAAACCCTAAACCCAAACCCTAAACCCTAAACCCTAAGCCCTAAACCCTGAGTCAGGAGAGCAAAGAGAGGAATCCCACTTCGACTTGCCGTGCACGTTAATGCTCTCGACGTGGTCTGAGGGTCAACGTCCGAGCTGCACTGCTGCTGCCAGGGATGCTAATGGGTAGAGGGCTGCCAGCTGCTCAGCTTTTTGGGAGGTAGGTGGGTTTGGGTTTTGGGATTTGTGGGCCTAGGTCGGAGTAACCACTGGCGCCCCGGCGATATTCCGACCATGATCCTCCACCAGGGTGATGAGCTCCTTTCGGAAGTCAGGGTTTCGGAGCCCCAAAGCACTCTCCTCCGACCCCTTGACCCTTGAAGTGGTCATGGCTGTGAATCGAGATGGGGTTATGTGGTGGAACCCTCCCACTCCTGCCGTGCCCCTCCCTTTATATCCGACATCTTCCCTTCCAGAACGCACACGCAGGTACGAAGACCGAACCGGGCATGCAGCATCGAAGAAAAAGGACTGTTCATGTGGCTTGCTGTGGTCACCAATTGGAGAGCATTTTGCGCAGATAGCGTTTAAGGGTATGCATGTGGTCGAGATAGCTTGTTTCGGAGCAGGCTAGGCTTGCCACAGCAGAGAACCGCTTTGTTACAATCCCAATGTCAGCCGCATACAGGGGACCATCTGAAGTCGTGGCCATATAGGGTTTCATAGAATTACTTCCCCACCATCATGTGTCCTTCTGTCGGTGGTCGAGGTCCGAGATTTGCAGCAAGGTTGGGCGAAGTACCCGGAGAATCTGGCAGATGGAGGCGTGAGCAAGCAAGCCCTACTATCACTGCTAGAAGGGTTTTCAGAGCTCGGGGCTGGGGTGTTTGGTTCCATAGGGCCTTGGAGGTCTGAACCTGTAACCCGTATAATTGCCAGAAATAGAGCCACACATCCCCAACCCTGAACCTGGAAAATGGCAAGCCACCTAAAATCGACAGCCGGCATGGCGCTCTAGAGTTCCAGACGTTAGTTTGGACGTAGCGGACAGCCCTCAACCCTTGCACACACATGCCTCATTGAGCTGGCAATGACGGGTGCTTTCAAGCAAGTCAGAAGTGAAACGCGCATGCTACTGATGCTCAAGCAGCTCCTCTTGTGAGGCCCGCAGTGGCGCTCTACCGTACAACCATCAAGGTCAAAACTCGGGGAGTTTCTCGAAGCCGCGGCTTCAAACCTGTGCCGAAAATCTACATTCATAGTGGGCTTGCACGGATTTTCTGCAGGGCCCATTCAGAATCGAATGCAGGCCGTTCCATACACGACACCCGGTAGTTGGCCACACTGAACAAGCCCTGTGCTCTGCTCCAGAGAAACTTCCCCACCAAAAGCGTCGCTTGGCGACTACTCCGGCAACTTCTTCGCATCTGCCACTCGCTCCTCCCGGCTTTGACGCACACTTTGGTTTCAAGGCTGGTACCCCTAAGGTTGTACCCCTAAAGGTTCTCCTTAGGAAACTCCTAGTATGGTGGATACGGGTGGTTCTCTCGCGGGTTTATATCAGGTTTGGGGCGATTCAGGGCTTGGGATTTCGGATGCGTTATAGGGGTCAGTGCTGACTTTCGTTGGCATCTTGATTTTCAGCTGGACTAGGAAGCTTAGGTTCCGGGTTTTGCATTTTAGGCTCTTTCAGGGTCTGCGTGGAGTTGTTTCGGGCAGCTTCCGGGAGCCTGAAGGGAACCTGGGGGAATCCATACACTTGCTAAACCCGAACCCCGTAAACGCTAAAACCGAAATGCTTGCAAGTGAAAGAACTATACTCTCCTTAAAACCTTAATAAAATATTATTTTAATATCCTTTTGGATTTTACATGAAAAAATTTTAAAAAAGAAAGAAACAAGGGGGATAGTATAGGAAATGTTGACCCGAACCATAGATCGCTACAACTTGGCAGCTCGGACCCCGCCACCTTCTTCCCTGAACCTCCAGGAGCACCCTCCGACACCCTCCGAGGCTTTGGGGTTTCTGAGGTTTTTGCGAGGCTTTTTAAGGGCTCTTCCGGTTTTTAGGGGCTTTTCGGGGGGGCTTGTCTGGATGATTTTGCATTCAAGCCTCAGAGCCGGGCATTTCCGACTTGCGCGTTTACGCATGTTCAAGAAGAGATTGCAACATGAAACCTAAACCCCGAACCCTTGGACCCCTTCTGACCCTAAACCCTAAACCCCTTCTCACCCTACACCCCAAACCTGAAGATTCTAAGGAATCCCCATAAGGTCGCCCCTAGACCCGGAAACTGCTTCATGCCGGGACTCAGCCTCTGCAACGGGCACCACGCAGACAAAGCAGACCCGAAACCCTGAACCCTGAGCCCTAAACCCTAAGAATCCCCATAGGGTCTCAAGCCCTCGACACCCGCCCAATCTCCTTCTGGGAGCTCGCAGGCCGCAGCACCTCTAACCTTGGTTTTTTTTAAGGTTTAGGGTTTAGGGTCCTCCTTGCCCACAGTTGCAGACCACTAAAAACACGATTGTAGTACTATACCTGAAAACGGGCTAACGGCTATCTACCCGACTGGACCGGTTGATGTGGAGAGCCCCACAAGCACTAGAATGCGTCAAGTCAGGCATGGGTACGCCAAAGCTTGTCGATTTGTGGCCCAACGTTGGCGCGCAGCGCACGACCACCCGATTTATCCTGAATCTACTTACTTTCCGCAGTGGTTAACTCACTCAAGACCAACGGCATAGCTTCGTAGTCGAAAACATCAGGCACTTTCCTGTCACTACACTCACCATCGGATGTCGGTTTTCCTCCAAGCTAGCCTTGCCCAAAGAATCTGTGTCGCTGAAGGGAAAACGCTTGGCCCCAAAGTGGACCCCCCAACGCGATGCTTTTCACGGTATCCCGCCGTATTAGTTCCTGTACCTGGTCTTTGATCCAAAAAAGCAGCCTGAAGCGGCCACATCATCCTTACCGACAGGTGGCGGCCGTAGACGCGCCGTGCAGCAAAAAAAGATCAGGGCTCCCCTTTTCTGTTAAGGCTGTAGTCTGAAAAATGTTGTTGGGCACCAGCCGCAAGGATCCAAACCTCCCAAAGTCTCTGGACTCTGGACAACCTCGAAACCTCAGCGAAGCTCTTTACTCTATAGACTCTTATCAGCCCCGACAGCTCAAGCGCGCCCAGTAACGCTGCCTCGGCCCGATAGGCGGCATCCTGCAGCTACGACTGGCCTCCCTCCACACTCTGTTGTGTCCAGGCTTGTTACCTGCCTGCGGCCTGTGGCCTGTGGTTGAGGCTTTCGGGACCGTTGCGAGGGCCACGAATAGAAAGGCTCCCAGAGGCATCAACCGTTGTCGCAACTTGTTGAGGCAGCACTTCGCGCCTTCGAGCTGTGTGTAGAAGTGTGATTTGGGATGTTCCCCTTATGCTAACAGCCCTTAAGAGGACATATAATAGGGGGCACTATAAATCCCTATCAAGGACTTGGCAACCCCTGAGATACAGCCCTGTCCTCCCAGGGGGCCAGCTGGCGCGACTCCTTGACCTTGGTTGCGAAGCTGGGGGGGGGAGGGGGGGGGACAATGGTGATACCGACGTTCATGATGCTGGCAGACATAGCGGCCAAGACAAGAAACAAGAACAACATCAGCAACAGCCAACAGTAAACAAGCACAAAGCAAAGCGCAACCACCAACCAGCAACCAACGACCAGCAACCAGCCACCAACGACCAACAACCAACGACAAGCAACCGGCAACCAACAACCACAAGCGAGAACAATAACAAGAAACGATAACAACAACAATGATGACGACGACCACCGCCACCACCACCACCACCACCACCACCACCACCACCACCACCACCACCACCACCACCACCACCACCACCACCACCACGAGCACCACGAGCACCACGAGCACGACCACCACCACGACCACCACGACCACCACCACCACGACCACGACCACGACCACGACCACGACCACGACTGCGACATCAGCAACAACAGCAACAGCAGCACCACCACCAACAACACCAACAACAACAGCAGCAGCGGCAATACCAACAGGATCTCAAGACTAGCACCAAGACCAAACAACCAACAACCAACGACCAACGACCAACAACCAACCTTGACAACATCCTATGCTAGGTTTCAAGGTCCTATATATTCCATCACACACACACACCCAGACCCCCACACCACCTGACCAAGCAAAGTCTGGCGAGGGGCGCTGCAGGTGCTGGCGAGGACCCAAGATGCCAAACATGCGCAGGCGTAGTTGCTGTCCACCATGCGGTTGAATTCGAAGTAGGGCAGCTCCAGAGTTTGCCTGAAACCCCCCTTTTTTTGCATCCGGGGTTTAGGGTTCAGGGTTTCGGGTACCCTAAACGGGGTTAAGGGTTCAGGGTTTAGGGTACCCTAAACCCTAAACCTCCAGAGATTTGCCTGCAACCCTTTTTTGCATCTTGGTTTAGGGTTCTGGGTTTAGGGTACCCTTTTGCAACGAGCTTGGCTATGCTCCCGCCCGCCTTGGCTGTCCCAATACCCAGGGTACCCTAAACCCTAAACCGTGATAGGTTGAAGTTGAAGATTCGTAGACAGCGGGCGAATGCCTGGGTTGTAGAAAGTTGTGGGCACCTATCACGATCCCACCTTTGTCCTACAACCGCATATGTCGCAGACCACTGGGCCTCCTGTCATGGAAGTAGCGCCTGTTCGTGGACGGAACCTCCTCCCTAAACCCTTTTTGAGCAACGGACTTTGGAGGCTGCCGGCAAACATGCAACTTCTCAGAAGTCACCTCACGCAAAACATCACGCAAACTGCCTCCCTAAACCCTACACCCTAAACCCTAAACCTGTGATCCCTACCGGCATAAGATCCTGGAATCGCCCCAGATGGGGTTTAGGTAGTCGGCAAACCCCCGTGTGTTTTGCAACCTTTTAAATCTAAAGCAGGCTTGCGGCTGGACCCTGATTAACTCCATCAACCTAAATCGAAGAAGCTTCTTGGCGGCTGAAGTTGCTGGTAGGACTGGACCACGTAGTCGGGGATCTCTGCTGGCTCGAAGGTTTGCAGCCTTTCCAGGAATTGATCCAAGTCCACGAGCATCGCCTTCGCAGTGTGCCAGTCGATCTTCCTTAGACGTCAGGGCCCTCAACCCCTAAACCCTAAACCCTTTTTACGGCTAGGACTGCACCCTAAACCCTAAACCCTAAACCCTGAACCCGGACCCTAAAACTCCCAGAAAGCTCCGGCAACATCTTCAATGCCTGCACGCGACACCTTTGCATCTTACCTGACCTCCTTGTCATCTTGTACTTATGTCACGTTTCGTTGGAAATTGAGCGGTTCCAGCGGTTCAAATTCATCCAGGAAGGAACTATTTATGACCGAAGCTGCCTTGAGCAAGCTTGTGCCGGAAGCAAGATCAACCGTAGTTATTCCAAAGTCGAACTCTGCTTGTAAAGCATGGATGTATGTTACACAGACGCACTTGCATCGTATATGCCACTTGAGACCTCAACCCAGAAATCTCCAATGGGGCAGCCCAGCATCTTTTATTAAAACCCCCTTAAAGCCCTAAAACACCCTAAGTAGGCCTAATAAAAAAGGGTTCGGAATAAAAGCCTAGCATCTTGCTACTCTTCCAAAGAAGGTTGTGGGCCGCTGCGCACACTGCCAGAGCGCCTCCGAAACAAGCACCGGAACCCGGGTGTCCCAACACCCCGGGACACGACAGGAAGGTCGGGCATCTTGGGAAATACACAACGTACTCACGGTTTAGGGGTTTAGGGTTTAGGGGTTTAGGGTTTAAGGGTTTCAGGGTTTAGGGTACTCACTGCCTCCACGTCCCTACGCGCTCGGTGGGGTACTTTCATCCTGCTAGGACCCACGTATCGGCTAGAATCCCCAAACGCGCATGACATGACGATCTAGGTCATCGCGCCGCAGCCACACACACACACACACGGCACCACGAGCAAGGAAACTCTTAAGCTCCAAGAAAACGAACGAACAAAAAAACCTGTTGCTACATAGCCACGGAAACAGAGATTTCTTTGGCATCCGGGTTCAAGCCTGGCCTTTTGGCGGCTTGTCAGCGAGCTCTGCTAAGCTAGCCCTCCCCTTCTCTGAAGTCAGTTGGTTCACAAAGACCTCGGCACGCTTGGCTCCTGTCTGACTGTCGCGCACGCGCTGCAGCTTATGATGGGCGGCTTGAACATGGGCTTCGAGGACACTGGATCGCTCCTGGTCTTGGCCATCGCCCGACCCAGCTTTGACAATCCAGTTTACGAATTCTTCGTACTGGATCTTTCCATCACCATTTGTATCGATGTGCTTCAACAGCTGTGTCATGTCCTTTTTATCCAGCGTAAGCTTGGACAGCACGGACAGAAGCTCCTCTGCCGTAATGATGCCATCGCGGTTCTTGTCGAACCTCCTGAAAATGTCCGTGACCACCTTTCCATCCATCCTCGAGCTATAAGCTCCTCTAGAATCTGCACTCCGCCCCTTGAGCCAGAGGCTCAGGAACCTTAAGCTATGCGGCTGACATGGCACTCTCTTACTGCGCAAAAGCCCGCACCCGGCAAATGACAGCACCGGGCCCCACGCAGACTCACGCAAGCGCGTCTCCATCTCGGAGGCCATGACCTCGTCAGAGTCACAGGCAGCGGCCCTCGAACCGCCCTGCAAGCCAATATCTCAAAAGAAACCCTGTCTTAAACCCTAACCCCGATAAATCCTAACCCCTAATCCCTAAACCCTAATCAAAACAGCCAAAGGGCGTTGTGGCCCGCACCTAAACGCCCAAAACACCCGGTGAGCCCATGCCCTCCCAAACTTGACCAGCTGCCTGGAACGAATTTTGGGATTCTACGGGCAGAAGGTGAGGGGGTTCCCCCAAAAACAAGGGGTACCCTTTTTGAGGCTTCCTACAGTCAGGAGTCTACCAGGGTACCCTTTTTGGAGTAGACTATTATGAGGCTTATAAGGTGGTCCCCTATTTGGCCAGCGAGGTCAAGCTACTCCACTACCCAGCTTCCAGTCGTTATCCGGGTTCAGGCTTCCCTAAACCTTAAACCCTCAATGTCTAAAACCTAAACCCTAAACCCTTAATGTCTAAAACCTGAACCCGCCGAACCCTAAACCCTTAACTGCTTCCTTGTTGGGGTCATATTGACAATAATCATGTTCCTTCCTTTTTTGGGAATTTAATAGGACAAAAATGTCAAATTATAACGAACAAGGACCCAGTTAACCCTCAGCCCTACACCCTAAACCCTCCACAGCCCCAGACCCGGCCTCGATCTCCTTGTATTTCTGCCTCAGGGCTCGAGGCTTCATTGGGGCAATGAGGGTTTCATCGCCCACACTCGGACGAGAGACACTCAGTCAATGAGGGTTAAGGGTTTAGGGTTTAGGGTGCAGCACTTCTTGTCGGATACTTCTTTGCATGAAGTGGCAGTCGAAGAGCCCACGCCCAGAATCCCGTGACCCAGCCATGTCATATCACGATGACAGGTTGCATGATAGTTGTCGGGGTTGGCAAACCCGGGAAAACGACAACTGGCACTGAGTCCGCGGCCCATCGACCTCCAGCGACATCTTTCACCACGATCTTTCGCAGCGCTGCCCCCTCGGCCTGCTTCTGATTTCACGGTTGTGGTTGTCCCCACCCCACCCCAACTCACCCACCCCAAGCGTAGCTCTTCAAGTCAAAGTTTCTAGATCTGCTAGACTCTAGATGGCATCATGGCAATGCCGCGGAAAAAAAAAACAATATGTATATGTGTATATATATGTAGACAGATAGATAGACAGATAGATCGACCATAGAAAGATCGGTAGATAACTGATTCATACCTTCGACATCGGACCATGCTCTTTGTCTACAACGCCACTTGTGTGGGGATGCTGAAATTCTCAATGTTGGCAACTGGCCATCCGATTCACGCTCCCTCAGAACAATCCGAAGTTGCAAAACCCAGGGTTTAGGGTTGAATTCTTGCTGTCGTCCGGTGCCTCGAAGCCTCTCGCCGCCTTTGGCGGTGAGGCCCCAAGTAAAGCATTCACTGCAGCCTGAACACAGTTGGGAAGCTTGTCGGACTTGTCGGGTCTGGGGCCAGTTCTGGGATGAGGGATGAAAGATATCATACATCATACACCCAAGGGGCATCGCAAAGTTGCTATGGCTACTTAGCGTATCATAAGCCCTAACCTGTGAATTGTGAATCCTGGGCCCAATACAGCCCCAGCACCCAGCAGTTGTCTCGCCTACACCTGATTACGCTTTACTTCTCGCCCAACTCAGAAGAGGCAAGTGGCTTTAAGTGCTGGTGGACTGGTGGATAGTGGATAATGGGAAAACCTGAAAACTGGAGAAAAGTGCGCTTTTATTGGAATCCCAGCCTGCATGGCCTTACAGTGCTTTTGCAAGCTAAAAGTTTGTGCATCGATGCTACTGATACTGCACTTTCATATGTGCCTACGAGCGCCTTCATCGTTCACCATGCCCTGTAGATCCTGGAGGGATCCCATGTAAATGTAAACATGAAGCCATCAGCTTCACGGACCAAAAGCCCTGAATCACTTCCTTCCTTCCTTCCTTCCTTCCTTCCTTCCCCCGAGGAGCCGACCCGAAGGGTGTGCTCCACCGAGTCAGTTGGTGTGATGCTAGCACAATACACAGAGTGGAGTTTAGTTCCGCCCCGCAGGACATGAATATCCGAAGCTAGCTAAGAACCACGCAAAAACGCGGAACCACTCTCTCTATCTGTCCCTTTCTTTCTTGTTGTAGGGGCATGCAGGGGGACTCTCTGCACGCCTCGTGCACATACATACTGCGGCTCTCCGAAACAACTCCGTCGAAGTGTTGCCCCTGGTGTTTTTTACTGTCCCCGGCTCGGCTACGGGCCGTGAGGGGGATGTGAAGGGAGCAGCTGCATCCCTCTCTCCCTAAACCCTAAACCCTTGTCCCTAAACCCTAAACCCTAAACCCTAAACCCTTGTCCCTAAACCCTAAAGCCTAAACCCATGTTGACATCACTGGAGAGCCAAGTCCGCACCGAGGCCCTGGCTGGAGGCTAAGTTGCCCAAGGCTGGCTCTACTACGCAGAGGCCAGCTTGGTCCAAGAGGGCAGCGTAGTTCAGGGTTGCGGGTTCGGATTGAGGTTTCTGTATAGTCCACACACACATACACACATACACACATACATGCACACATGCATGCATGCATGCACATGTTCATATGTATGTATATATGCATTTATGTATGTATACAGTTTTGCGTGTGTATTGGTATACAGATATCCAATCACAATGTATTTATTTAGTTTAAGTTCGCGCATGCTTTGTTCATAAGTGTTTAACTCTTTCGAAGCCGAGCTTGATGACTGCCAGCACTCACATGCCCCGCCTGCTATTCAGGGAAAGGCATGAGAACCTTAAACCTTGAAGCCGTTTTCCAACCCCAAGCCCTAAGCCCCAAACCCTGAAGCCCTGAAACCCGAAACCCAAAGCAAAGTACAATCCGTCGGCCATGTGATGTGGTCCGCGCATCCTAAGGAGGGCCACACCAAGCCAGTGGGGAGTTCTGCGATTTGGGGGATTTCCGTAATTGGGGGGTACCTTCTTGGGGCCCTTACTATAAGGGAATCCTATGATTTGGGGGGTCTACTTTAGGGGTCCCCGATTTTCGGAAACCCCCATTTTGAGTGCTCCGCTTCTTGGGGGGTATCTTCGGGGTTTAGAGTTTAGGGTTAGGGTTTAGTTTAGGGTTTAGAGCTTAGGGCTTAGGGCTTAGGGTTTAGGGTTTAGGGGGTATCTTCAGGGAGCAGTGCGGGTGGGGGGCTCCTCAACAGCTCCCAGACTCCATTAGGGTTGAGGGTTAAGGTGGCCCTAAACCCTAAACCCTAAACCCCAAACCCTGAACCCTGAACCCTGAACCCTGATTTGGGTTTAGGATGGTTTAGGGCTTAAGGTTGAGGATGGCAGGTGGTTGAGTCCTTGATGTGTGGGCGAAGGACCCCTTCTCCAACACCTCTGCCATTTTCCGGTGTACGAGCGGCTCCAATCTGCCCATGTGCAAATAGAGGTTCTTGTTAAGGAACCTAAACCCTAAACCCGAAAGCCTAAACTCCTAACTCCTAACTCCTAAACCCGAAACCCTATAGCAAGTTACCGATCCACGGGCCTGTAGTAAAGCATGCGGCTCTGATGGTAGCTGAACTTAAGTTCCTTGACAAGAGCCAAAGAAATTATATACGAAGCGCCGCGTCTGCCCTGACATGTCGCATGCAGCTTATCTGAGGGTGCTTTGGTCTAAGAATCTAGTACACTATGACAAAATTCGCCGTCTAAGGCCACGTCCAAAGTGTGGGCTTGTGACAGGCTTCAAGAAAACCCCGTGACAACTGTAGCATCAGATCTCATTGCATGGATTCGCTCGTCAAGGTATGGAAGCATTATCAACAAGTATGTAATCAGGTCATACTCTTATACTAGTTACGGGTAAGGGTACCCAGCTATCTAGACCCTGTGGGGTAAAAATGTCTTGCTGTAGATGTGCGCTTTAACTAGGTATAGGGTTTAGGGTTTAGGGTTTAGGGCGTGCTCTTGCACAGCAACTGTCGAAAGGCAGCCGGCGGAAGCGTGGGGAGCGAGGCATGTCGGCCGCGGGCACAACACGTACACTACTATTTGCTTAAGAATCCCCCCCAAAAAAAACAAACCTTCCTTGCAAGTTTAATATCGGGAATTATGTTTCCTATTCTTTCTTAAGTAAATAGTATTGGAAGGCAACTGCGCAGCTCCATCAGCCAGATTGGTAGACATGAGACTTGCTTGAATCAACTGTAGAACTCTTTCGGTGTATTGTGCCCGCTGCTACCTGCGAGGGTGATGACCTGGGTTTTATGTGCAGCGTGGCTTCGAGTTCGGCCATGAAGCACAAGCCTTTCGGCATCGCGTCTGACTCACTGAACTGGCCTACAAAGCGCAACTTTGCTTGAAATTATGCACGCTCCCTGCATGCCTGGAGGCCAACGTAAGCCTGAAGCTACTACCAAACGACCGAGAAAATCTAGAGTCTAGAGCCCTTCCACGCAGTCCTTGCTCCTGTAGTGAGGGTATCCGGTGTGTGTCGACCAATGAGCTGCAGCAGTGTCAGCAGTGGCCAACGTCGGTCAAGTTCTCACTGTCACGTTACTAACATACCGTCTGCACATGAAACGTTCAAATCAGGTGCACCACCAGCTTCCAAAGCTAGGTCCCGGAAAACTGCTGAGCACCAAACGACTTGTGCGTGTCTCCGCCACTCATTGTGCTGGCTGCTTCAGCTTGTCCAGCCCAGATACAATCTGACAGGACCAAGAGGGATTTGCCCGGCTCTCTCAGCATGCAATGGCTAACAATTTCGCTGAGGCTAAAGTGCTGCATGATGCATTTTCTTCAATAGGTAACAGCTAGATCATGCTATTGCGCAGCTCAGGGCACGCTGGGCACAGCTTACCGTACAAACGAGAGGGAAAGCCTTGATCTCTTTGACGATGTCTCCTTGCTTGATCTTCCGGAGGAAATCGCCGCCTGCCGTAACATAACCTGAGCTCAAATATATCACCAGCTGCACTCCACCGATTGCACATCCATGCACATCCGACATGCTCTGCAATCGACTGTCCAAGTGCTGCTCGAGCTTTTCCAAGAAAGCCTGGGACGCGAGCCAAAGGATCCATATCGGCCGTCGAAAAGGTTCTTGCCAGCCGGAGTCATGTCCTCAGTGTGCAGTCATTAGAGACCCCGTAAAAATCCCATGGCTCTGACCGTCAGGATAGGTTTTTCCCAGCTGCCTTGCGCTGATGAGTCATACAGCTACGGCCCAACACAGCTTTTCGCAGGGCTAAACCGCAGTGTCGCCACTAGCATCATGCTTGCCACGATGCATGTGCGTTGGCACATGAAACCCCACATATACCTCTGAAGGGCCGCATCTGCACCAAGATCTTGAAGCAACAGGCTGAGGAAGCAGCCCGAAAACTGGTGAAAGAAGCAAAACGATGGATCCCTTGATCCCGTTCCACTGGCTCCACCAACGTGAGCTTGGCAGATGACGACAAGAACCATGCCCTCCAAAAGCTGCATGGTACTTCTGGACCCATTCGTCTAGAGGCAATGTGCTCGGTGGGAGGGGAGAACATTATGTAATTGAGTCCCAAAATCTCGGCTGTACCTTCAAGGCATAGGCTCCAGGATATTCTGCCAGGCTGCGCCCTAGCCAGCTACTGACCCTGTGGTTCTGCTTTCCGGTTGGAGACGGCATCAAAGTCCGATGTTCTTACACTTGTCAGAAGTGCCTTAGGCTGCTCTTGCATCTGTTTACAAGAATTGGGGTGAAGAAAAGCAATGTGACTTTTTGAGGGGTTCTGCTTCGGCCTACAAAATTTTGGACCACATTGGCACCTCCTGAATTCCCATTGCTTGACTACGGGCGACAAGTTGACCTTTGATGTGTTTTGTTGTCTGGGGATTGTTCTGTATTCGGGTCCCATGATAGGTACATACCAGTTGGACCCCTATAGTCTAAAGCCACCATCAGAAAAGCAGCACCCGCTGTTCGAAACCCATGTCTTCTGAACACCACCTCAGGAGCTCAGATGGCGGTAGACGTCCTGGTTCGCCGGGAATGAACTTCGGCCTGCAGGAGAGGGCTTTACGTCTTTGAGGTCAGAGGAGAAACCTTAAGGGTAGCCCATATAATAAGGGCACCCTTTTGTGGGCCTTGGTTACATGATAAGGGAACCTTAAGCCAAAAAGAAAGGGAAAGGGTACCACTGGGCTACCGAGGAATAAAAAAGACAAGGTTCCAAGTGTTTGTACCAAACCCTAAACCCTCAACCCTAAACCCCTTATCAGCTCGGGGTTTCGGAGTTGGCCGCAGCCCCCTGGGTTCATCGAGCGCGGAGATGCACTCGGCAAGGCTCGAGAGTTGAGAGATGCTGTGGCCGACATGGACTTCAAGGTTTTGAGGGAAGGGCTTATGAGGGTTTCGGTGCTTCAGTGCGTCAAAAAGTGGATGTGGATGGCCTGGTGAGAACAACTGCAAGGGAACTTTCGGGGCATACATCTGGTCATGACATGGTTATGAAGAACTCTCGTGATCCCGTATGCAATCTAGGGCAACTCGACCGGGCCAAGAAGGCAGAGCCAAGTTCCAGCAGCCATTTGCTAGAAGTGGAACCAAAGAAAAGAGCTATGCTCCCGTGCAGCCTCTCCAGTAGCCCAGCGCATATGTGCAAAGACACATGCCGCATGCCACCGCCACGCTTACGAGCGGACCTGGGCAAAATGTTGTGGCTGTGCTGGGAGCGGTTTCACATAAACCAAGTAAAACTGGGAAAGCCTAAACCCTACACCCTAAACCCTAAACCCTGTGTTAGGGCCTCCTTTGCTTCATCTCATCTCTGCTGTCCCCACACTGATGCCCGCATTCTGAGCACAACACCCTCACTCGCAGCGACGAAGCTGGTTGCACCTGGGATCTTGGAAACGTGTGCCAAAGCAGCCTCGTTAGGCTTTATAGGATTTAGGGTTTAGGGGGGGGGGGGGGGTTGTAGACTCACTCCTGTGTGGGCTCGTGCTGCCACACCCCGAAAAGCAAAGCATGCACATGAGGCCACGGCTTGCGGGCGCGCCACCACCGCGAACCTTATTCAACTCGCGAAATTCGGGATTCGGGATTCTGCACCCTAAAGTGCCCTAAAGCCTTAGCCCTGCACCCCTGCCAACATCACTCCAGGATCAAGAGAGCAGCCTACACACCCTGCCCGTCCATTCTTTGGTTCAGTACAGAAAGAAAAAAACGTGATAACGACCATGACACAGTGGACTGCACCAAAACCGTTCCAAAACAAGTCGTCATTTCTGCAACAGCTTCTTTCATCAATCCAGCAAAAGTATCCTGCAGATCCTTTACATCACGGATGAGATTCAATCTGACCTTCTTTGACCAAAGCCCTCAACACGAACCTGCGAGGCTGCCAAGGCCTTAAGCCATCCAAGTCTGAAACTCCCCTAAACCCTAAACCCTAAACCCTCAACCCTCCAACCCCGACTCTAAGCCCTAAACCCTAAACCCTAAACCCTTAATTTCATGCTCCACCCAGCAGCGCCCCACTTCAGGACTGGTGCAAGGTCACTCAGACGGTCCTGCCATCCCCCCCAAAGAGCCTCTAGGGTTTAGGGTTTAGGGTTTGGGGTTTGGGGTTTTAAAAGGGTTTCCTTGCCCTAGTTGCTGAGTAAAGGTTACCTACTCAGCTACTCCTTTTGTTCTGCGCCTGGGCGGTATGACGGTATGAAAACATAAGTATGGAACGATACACAGCTAGACCCTGTTCTTTGCTTCGGGGCTACCTGTTCCTGAGGGTGTGGGCATGGGCTTAAGTTGAATCTCCAATAACTATTACCAGTCTTGCTTGATAGTGCTGCTCACCCCCATTTCCATACATCTTCCATGCCCTCTCCACGCATCAGTTCGACCTCAAATCTGCCCACCGGGAGGAAGCTACTCAAGATTCGTGCAGTATTACGTAAAGTTTGATCGTAAAACCCTAAACCCTAAACCCTAAACCCTAAGGCCCTAAACCCTAAAGATGTTGCGTTTTCGAGTCGGTTGGCCTCTTAGATTCAGACGTACCTGCCCAGGTTCGCTGGTTGAGTTGGCTCCAGAGCGGCACTGGTTCTTGACAAATTTTACACCTTTGGCGCCCCACCCCTAAGCCCCAAAGCCAAAACCCTAAAACCTACACCCTAAACCCTCCTTGATCATCTGGGGGAGCAGTGATGGCGGCATGAGGGAAGGCAGCACCCAGTGTGGCCTGCTTGGGGAGCTTCTTCTGACTCAAACAGCCCTAACAGCCCTAACACCCGAATTAGCTCAGGCCCCTCTGAGCCTTAAACCCTAAATCCCTTATTAAACCCCACAACCTAAACCCACAGCTAGGGAAGGGGAAGGGGGGGGGGGGGTAGGTGGAGGGAGGTGGTGCTGTGGCCGAGAAGTGCATAACTTAGGGCTGGGATCCCTCCCTGGACCCCAATTGTCGACCCACAAATCGCTCGGCCTTGGCTTCAAGTGTTTAAGGGCTTGAGGTTTAGGGTTTCGGGTTTTGTAGTTTGGGGTTTGAGGGTGTAAGGGTCTGCAGTTTCAGTTGTTCACCTGTTGTTTTTTTTGGTGAGGCGGGGTCGGCGACCCGACCATGCTTGTGCTGCAAAGTACCGTGCGAGTACGAGAAGCCGGATGCACCAGCAACTGACCTTCCAAGAAGAGCTGTTCTTTATGCACGAGCAACTAACCTTCCAAGAAGAGCTGTTCTTTACTGAATTTACTGTGCCCACAATTATGTCTTAATGTTTCGAGTCGTGCTGAATGCCACCCTAGGGCTACCCGAAATCCGAAATTAAAACAACAAAAATGAGACTTGGGAACGTATTTGGGACACCAGTTGACGGGGTGTGGCGACTGCGGTGACAAGCTGGAGGGCCGGTGGGGCAAGCTCTGAGGCTCTGGGGAAGGATTGCCTGTAGAATTCCTGGTTAAAGCCGATCATCTCCAGCCAGAACGCAGGATAGCCGATGCTCCCGACCTCCAAATTCACTCTGAGCAAGGAACCACCTACATAGACGTAGCGCAGTCTGTATTCTCTGGAATGTCACGAAGCGGGTCTGTCTTACAAATACGAACTCAGGCGTCATGCGGCTCTTTTTATGTTGTTCATGCAAGTCACACAGGACTCAGTTGAAAACGACAAGACAACCAAAAACAAAACCGGTCCTCCGCTTTGCGAGAAACTTCTCCCAACATGGATCTCTACGCGTCGGAACGGCCCTCAACTCGCGAGCCTGGTGAGGTGTTTCCGGCGGGTAGTTGTAGAACATGTCGTTGTATCTGACCTGCCACAACAAGTGGCCGTCTGGCTGATCTTCGTCTGCTGTTACGTCTGCGACTACTCGTGTTTTCCACACTGACGTACCCGTACTGTGCCACGAAGTCCGCGACCACCACCATCAGGACTATACGACCATGACGACAACAACGATACTGCTACTACACTCCTACCATCTCCTACAGGTGGAGCAGCTATGACCAATCACAACATCTTCCCATGGCTGCCAGAAATTGGGGAACTAGTCCCGGACGAGGAGCCACGAGCATTTCTGCCAAGGCCCACCATTCCTCGGTGACGTTCCGCTGAATTTTGCCTTGGCTTCCGGGAATCTTCGCTCCAGGGACCTGATTCCTCTTCAGCTCAGCTACTAGTAGGCTAAGGGCCTTAAACTCCGAGGCTACAGCCGATAAAAACACACCAAAGCCCTGAACTTTCAAGCCCTAAGTCTGAAACTTAAAGCAAAAAAGGTTGCACTTTCCTAAATGATGGTCCCTTTTTGGGATCCCTTTCTAAAGGGTGCCGCCTCATACTGGGTACTAAACCAAAAACGGGACCTTATACTACTATTTGCTGAAGCAACCCCCCCCCCAAAAAAAAAAAAAAGCTAAACAATATTCTTCCTCATGAGGGGAATACAGGGATTCTTATCTTTCATTCTTTTTGGGGTTCTCAAGCAAAACCCTAAACCCCTCAACCCTGTAGTGGAATCTACCCAAGGGCAGACAAGTCCGAGTTCCCCGGCTTTGGTGCTCCGCCAAGTGTTTCGCTGCAGAGGCAGCCTTCATCTTGTCCTCAGCGCATCTGGGGTTTAGGGTTTAGGGTTTAGGGTTTAGGGCCCGTGTCTCCCAACGACGCTGGCAATGAACCACTCCCTGCTTCGGTTTCTGCACACCCTGCCTCTCCCTCACTTCCATATATACACACACGCGCACACACACACATATCGACATACATATATACGTACATATGTATGTACATATATACATAACTTATACATACATAATCTACGATGCCCTTTTTTCTTTGTTTTACCATATGAAACTGTGATTTTTCAGGTTTAGCTCATGCGGTCTGGCCATCTGATCTCCCAGTTCAGTCTCCTCGACGAAGCTTGATTTTCGCCGTGCTGCTCCGGCCTTCTTCCTGATTCCACGCCGGTCCTTGCCTACTACCCTTCGATGTAGGGAAGCCAGGTTGAGAAAAAGAAAAGGCGCATTCCAGAATGTAGCCGAGTTGACGGCGGCTCGCGCGCACGTAATCGGGCGGGGGGGGGGGGGGGTGAAGGAGGGCGCTGCCCCTGAACTTCTTAGTCAAAGATCAGCCCCCCCGCGTCCCCACTTCCATCAGCCCCCACAGAACCCTCGTTGCCAGAGCAGACAAGGTGCGGCTCGGTGGAGAGCCTCCTCGGTTTCCCGGACCACGCGAAGCTGCGTGGATTGCACTGCAGGGTACACGTACTGCTCCTGGCGAAGAGATGGGGACAGGGTGTGGGCTGCACAGGGCTGGCAGTTAGTCACTGAAGCACTTCACTCTCAACCCTAGGTGGCACACTTGCTGCGCAGACAGAGTTTATCAAGCTTCAACACAAGACACATTGTAACTCTACTCATGGGCTAGGAAGCGGCACTCCACTCCACCAGGCTCCTCAACAATGTCACTTCACCCCGCCCCCCAAGGCCGAACCCCAGGCTCTCAAAGCCCTAAACCCCTATAAAATCTGGATTTAGGGGGTCCATAGGTTTAATACGTGCATATTGTTGGAGGTTTGTAGAGTTCGGAGCAAGCCACCAGCTCAGCTAGAACGCTCCATTGCGTAAACGCAAGTCCGAACCCGCCCACCTAAGTAGATCCTATCGTCGTGCCATTCTGCTACTGCTGGGAATGCCGAATGTTTGCCCTAGACTGAACTATGAGGACGATCGGGCAAGAGGCTAAGGGCACATGGTACTTTTTGGGTCTCCGCTTAAAGTACAGTTCCTCTTGGGCACTAAGACGGTCAGGACAACCCCATATGGTTGCCGGATGTTGTTGGAGCATTTTCGGCCCAAGGCTTTTTTAGAGGAATCCTACATCGTTACAGTTACACTAGATGCAAGCAACAAACATGCGGGCCTTCGCGTCTATGCAGCTAAGCTGCTGACATGTTCTGGTAGGAAACCTCCATCCAGTTCGCCACGAAGTCCTCGGACACTTCAGGTATCAAAAGCACTACTTGGAACAGAAGATGTCACCTGCGTCCTCTTCCGGGGAACAATCCCCAGGCCAACTTGTAACCCTGGCCACGTCCCAGTGCCCTATAGTGCCCTACTACCCTGTTTTGACACGGGCTCGAACTGAAACATTCCCAAGCCCGTGTTCACAAGACTGTTCGCCCTGTACGTTCTTCGGTCGCCCCGTTGCCGCTCGGCCTCCTGCGTCAAACCACACAGGCAATACCGAACTGCACTCCGGGTGTCGAATGCCCACCAGGCTGGTCCAATGCCTTTATGGTGAGAGAAGGCGAAGGACTTTTGGGAGCCAGTTCCATAGGCCTCCACATCAAACCTGGCTGCAGAGGTTTTGGACTCCAGGGGAAAGACTTCGGTCAAGGGCTAGGGTTGGGGAGATTGTGCCTACTGCAGAGGATCTGGCAGAGCTTGTCGTCGTCCTAACTTCAGGTAAAGAAGCAATTTTGCGGGGAGGGCAGCTTTAGAAGCCACATAAAGCCACTCCCCAACCATCGCCAACTGCAACACTGGATGCCTTACAGCTTGGTGCATGGCCATTTGGTGCAAGGTACTTGCCGTCAGCGTCTGAGAGGACAGAAGCGAAGAACGGGACGAAGACTGATGACGCCGAGGTATCCGCTGCAAACCAGACCTTCAGGGATTCTGGGCGTCATCAGCTGTCATCAAAGGTTGGCAGCCCAAGTCCGTAGAACACCCTTTGCAACACTTGCGAGAATCATATGCGCGCACCCGGTAGAAGCTAGAGAGAGAGGCTGGATTCCGCCACAACTAGATATTCTCAAGGGCTCGGTAACTACAGCGCAACACTTGAGCACCAACGACTTCTCAGTCATGGTTGCACACACCCTCAGAGATTCCGGCTTTACACCTCAGATCTTACACCCCCAAGTTCATGCACACAGCTTATGGCTGGGCTGGTCATGTCTCTACTGCACCCAATATATACTCACAAGATCGTCAGAGGAGAAGAACGTCTGCGTCTGCTTCTCTACATACGTTCTTGCACCGGCGGCACGCTGGACCCCATCCTATAATTGCGCAGAAAGCCACGCGCGGCTGATGGATGGGACCAGTCTGCACAATCTGCGTGTAGGAGGTGCGCCCGATGGAGGTAGATCGGGCAAATTGGCCAGGAACCTTGGCATTCCCCAGAGTTCACTTTCCCGAGGCTCTGCTTGCTTAATGTTTTGGGGGGTATGCGGCCATGCCCTATGTAAAATAAAGGAATCAAGGGGTTATGACTCAGGAAACTGTCAGGGTTGTGCCAGGTATAGCCTTGCTCACTATATACACCATCTCACATTAGGAGCCCAAAATCGGCATCCACAATGTCATTTCGGGAAGCGGCTTGCGACATGTCATTTCAGGAATCTGAGCCAAGCAGCCGCCTTTGCACCATTGCCCCCCTCAGCGCGGTTGGGCGACTGCCAGGGACCAGCGAGGCTGCCGTAGCGCATGTCAAACTCGGTGCCTTCGTAGTGTGTTCGGAACCAATTCATCACGTCCTCCCAGGACAGGCGCTTCGAATTTCGTGCGGGATGGGATTTTGAAGTCATTGGCACACACAACTCCATGCTCAGCGGGCATTTAATGGATCCCGAACCGCCGCTGAGACTTGGTGCATCTGCGTGGCTCCGATATGTGCCGGGGGTCGTGGTAGCCGGGTAACACGAAAGGTGCATGAAACATGTTGTGGCCATCCTGGTGCCGTTTTTCTTGGAAGTTCCACCGAAAACCATTTTGCTGAGTCATAGTTCCCCTACCTGGCAAACGAATGAGTGGCCTACAGGGAGAACGGAAGGTGCCGACCTGGACAGTCGCCTTGCCATCCACCGGCACGGAGAATGGAAAGCTGCCCCTGAGGCTGCCGATGCTTGAGATGCTGGGGATGTCGGGTTCTAGTGGGTCTTCTCTTTCAATGCCAGGGCTAAGTTACGACTCTCACGCACCGGGGGGAAAAAGCGCGCCAGGCCAGCACTGAAACTCGCCGACTCCCGCCACGCGAAGACATCGACTTTCGCCCAACCCAGCAACCCTAAAAACCCGACCCGCCCTTTAGGGTTCAGGGTTCAGGGTTCAGGGTTCCCTACCCTTAAACCCTGAACCCTAACTAGCTGCAGTCAGGTATCAGGTCTGGAGTGGGCTGGAGGCCGGCGCTGGGCGAAGACTGGCGATAGACGCCCCACATGCCTGCAAGCGTGAATTCTGGGTGTAACGTCAAACATAGCCAACATGTCATCCCTACGCACTTGAGGTTGATCCCTCCTGCATAGCTGGGTTGGGGGTTGGGGTGGCGGGGGGGGGGGGAGCGGTGAGGCACCCCCCCCCTGCCCGAGCCCCCTCCACCCTACATTGAAGGGCTGAAGCCTTGAGGTTTTGGGGGTTCTTGGGTTCAGGGCCTTGGGTTGAAGAAGGCTAAGTCCAGGTTTGGGGTTCAATGAGTCTAGGTTCTGGGATTTAAGGGTTAGGGTTCAAGGCATAGGGTGCGTGGCTCCTGGATTTTAAAACGAAAATGGGTTCCGGGTAGATATTCGATACCAGAGTAGCGAGCTTGACACACGAATGTTTGGACTTGAGATGCCGAACCCTCTCAACCCTACACCCTAACCCCTAAAACCCTAAACCCTAAGGCAGCTGGGCGTCGCAGGGTCGAGTACATGGGGATCGGCGCCAGGCCAGGGAAATAGCCTGGCCACGTGGCGGCCAAACAGAAGCAATTGAAAACCCTGATATAGGGTTTAGGGTTTAGGGTTAGGGATATAAGTGTCTCCAAGAAATAGAATAGGGGGGGGTTACTAAAACATATTTTGTAGGGACCATGATAGTCCTTTATTCCGACCCCTATATTCGGCCACTCAGGGCTTTCAAAGGTGGTTTTAGGGGTTGTTCTCAAGAACCCTTTCTGACTCGCAGTGCAGGGTGACATCGCCTCACCATTCCGGAGAGCCCCCAAAACACCCCAAACCCTAAAACCTAAACCCTAAACCCTAGACTTGAAACCCTAAACCCTAAACCCTAAACCCAAGCCTACCCTAAAACCCCTAACTTCCGCACCGGGCAGCTGAAAGTGGCCAAGTCGGGCTGGACGATCCTCTGCCAATCCAACGGGCTGGCTCCATTCCAGAGTCCCGACTCCTGCACCCGAAACCCAAAACCCTAAACCCTAAACAACCCAAAACCCATCCCAAACCCTAAACCGTTCGGGTGCGGATGAGAAAACCCGAAGTCCATGGGCGTGGGCTCTAAATCCCTCACAAACACTCTGCCCCACCTGAGCACTGTCGTATCAATCAACGTGGACGTGGGCAGGGTTTAGGGTTTAGGGTTTGGGGTTTGGGGTTTAGGGTTTGGGGCTTAGGGTTTAAGAGCTTTTCATCAATGCTTGTAGCCTTCTCCCTTGCTAAAACTAGACCACAAGACCTTGTGTTGTAAGGCCTTTGGGCCCAAAAACCTTAACAGAAGAGCCCTGAAACTTAAGCTATAGCAAAGTTCTTGATCGAAGGCTTCTGTCTTAGTGGTTCAGCTCAGCAGTTCCATGTGTTCAGAATCTGACACGTCGGTGGGGGAGCTTGGGAACTAACATTGTGAATCTTGTGTGTGTGTGTGTGTTTAGGGTTCAGGGTTGAAGGGTTTGAAGGGTTTATAGGGTTTACAGGGTTTATAGGGTTTAGGGTTTATAGGATTTAGGGTAGCATTGTGGAGGATTCGCCGGCCGCATTTGCCGAGCTCATGCAGGCCTTGAGGAGATCCTCGAGACCGGGATGGGCCATAAAGTTCTCCTTGTCCTCCAAGTGCACGGTGCGGATGATCATGCCTGCCGTTTAATTAGGGTTTAGGGTTTAGGGTTTAGGGGCTGCAGGGCTTCACCAGCTCCCCATCAGAATCTCCATGTTAGGAGCAGATTTTTAAATGAGTACCCTCAAAATCAGGCTGCGTTCGCTAGCGCAAGAAAAACCAAACCCCCCCCCTCCACTCCACCCCAACCCCCCACCACGCATCATCATAGAAGCCCAAAGAAGAAACCTAAACGTCCGTAACCACCCGATAAAACTAAACCCCCGCCTGGACCTCCCACCCTAGACGCTAAACCCTAAACTTCCTAAACCCTAAACCCTAAACCCTAAACCCTAAACCCTAAACCCTAAACCCTAAACTTCCTAAACCCGAAGCTTCCCTTGCGGTGCAGAGCGGCTGTTGGCAATGACCGCCACGTGGCCGCTGGGCACTCTCCTTACTGTTGGTTAGTAAGGCCTGTATCCCATAAAAAATATACCCTTTAAGGGATTATATAGGGTACCCTATATCCCCCCATATACACCCTTTAAGGGATTACATAGGGTAACTCATACCCTCTATCCCGCCATATAAGGGAGTCTATAGGGTACCTCATACCCTCTATCCCCCTATATACCCTTTAAGGGATTATGTAGGGTACATCATACCCTCCATCCCCCTATATACCCTTTAAGGGATTGTATAGGGTCCCTCATCCCCTCATTCCCTATACTAACCGACAGTAAGTCTCTGGGCGACCCAGAGAGCACCGCGCTGTCCGGCCCAGGATGTGGAGGCATTGCTGGGCACCCCTCCTGAGCGGTTTAGGGTTTAGGGTTTAGGGTTCAGGGTTTAGGGTTTAGGGTTTAGGGTTTAGGGTTTAGGGTTTAGGGTTGAGCCCAACCCTTCAGCAGAAAAGCGTCAAGAATGTTGATGCCCTGGCGGTTGGGTCCAACACCTTGTGCAAACGTCTTCGACGTAGCTACACCGTGTCCCTGCGAGCCCTGCGATGAAGCCCTGAAGAGAAGCTGCCAAGCCCTAACCCTCAGGCTCAAAATAACCCAAAAACCTTACATAATAAGAAGGCCTTGGGGCCCAACAGCCTTAAAGTTGGAGTCCTGGGAGCCTTAGATTAACATTGCTCAATGCTCATGCCAGGGTCCGCAGATGTGGAAGACCCATGCCTCACCAGTGCGGTCCACGAGCGTGACAGCCTCTTCACTGGGCGGAGTGCATCTGATTGGGCGGTCAACCATGAGTACCCTTGGCCAGAAAAAGTTGACCTTTCAACTATGGTAGGATTGTGTATGCCCCAAAACGTGTGTAAGGTTGCCTACTCAGCGTCTGGAGAACACTTGATCAATCCAGGCCTTGGGATGTAAGCTGCACCCCTCCCCCCAAGTGCTACACACCCTGATCAAAGTAGCACAAGACTGAAGAGGAGAGCTTCCAAATAAAAACTGTCTGTAGAGATATTGCCTCCAGGACATCTACAACCATAGCCCCTCGGCCGCTCAGCCCTTTGCCTCTCGCACCTATCGCCATTCAAGCCGGATGCCACCCGAAACCTCTAAACCCTAAACTGCCCTGCTCTGCCCCTTTCCTGACCTCGCCAGCACCACCGAAGCCCGGATCCTCGCCGTAGAAGCCATACTTTGCGCCCAGATCGCCCATGGTCTGGATCCTTGCAGCTGACCGTACCAGCTTTAAGACCCTAAACCCTAAACCCTAAACCCGAAACCCTAAACCCTAAACCCTAAACCGTCTCGCCGCTGCTTGTTGACATGTTCTGTGGATTCCGGCCGGCGTGACGGATTCACTTGGGCGAATGCTTCGCGTGGAGAGCCATCGACAGCATATCTGATTTACAGACGCAATGTGCTTGCTGCCAAAGCCACATCTTCCATAAAGCAATGAACACTTCCAAGCCCTTTCAGCCCCTTGTTGCATATAGGTCAACTTTCGGGCCAGTCTAGGCTCTCTAGCTCAGCCTCTGCTTCGAAGCTCTAGGCCTCGCTCTAGACTCGATGCTGTGGGTTTACCATAATGGTGACAGAACACGTACATCTGAATAGTACAGCTCTGCATCTGTGCATCTATAGGCAGAATGGATGGCACCCACACGAACACCCGTGGCATCCAAGGCGCGCACACCGAGCAGTTTTACATCGCTCCATGGCCACAGCCATGAGGTTGCCAATGCTGAACAGGGCGTTCCCGCCATCCGACACTCCTCTTCCGGGCATCCGTGTTTAAGGAGCAGGCGCACTTTGCAATAGGAACTTGAAATGGTTTAAGTTGATATGAACTGCTACAAACTGTGTAGTTAGTTATAGAAGTGCTGCCGCCCTAGTCATAGCGCTTAATGGTTCACGGTTCGTAGGGCCTCTCGGACGAGTGGCCGTTACTTCCTGCGAAACCTTCACTTGCCGAGTACCCCGGAAGCTCTCACAACTAACTCGGCTTAGGGTTAAGGGTTAAGGGTTTAGGGTCTAGGGAGTTGAGGGGTATCACACGCCCTGCCTTTGCCCACTAAGTAGGCGGGGCACGTCGACTCACCCATTCCTGTGTTGGAGCTATGAGACTGCTTCTTGTTTGTTTTGGGGAGTGCGTCTTTTCGAGGCCACCGGGAGTGTTCCTTTTTTGCAGCAGGGGAGTGTTTTTTAAATTTTCAACCCTAAACCCAATCAGTGGAGGCATCCAGGCATATGCGGGCCTCCGGGGCCAGGGTTGAGGGCATGGATCTGAGGATGTTGCGCTTGCTCGAAACAGCTGGCGCAACTCGAACCATCCCTTGTTTGACATTCTGCTGCTCTATGGGAAGGCTACTCAAAGTGCAGCGTTTGTCATATGAAAAAGCCCCCAACCGCGAGCTACCAAACCCGGTGACTTCCAACTGGCCCACGAAAAACCCTCAGCCCTAAATCGTGGCAGAGGAACCCAATCCATGCTCATTCATGAGGCCGTAGGAGGCTTCCCACAAGGCGTAGGTATGTCTCACCTGGCAAACCCTAAACCCTAAACCCCAAACCCTTGAAGCGATTCATTTTGGGGGTGCGGGACTGGAGGCTTTGAGGTGTTTGGCGTTTTCGGGCTGGTTTAGGGTGTTGTTTGTTTGGGGCCTGCGGATGTTATATGAGTCAGGATTTAGAGTTTGGTATATGAGTTCGGGGTTTCAGGGTTCGGGCTTCGAGTTCGGGGGGGGGGGGGGGGGGGGGGGGAGTGTTCTTGACGGCATCTGACAACTAATGAATGATACGTAAGCCAAGAAGTCCCATCTAGACACGCGCCAGGAGCCACAGTCATCGAACACATTCCATCTTCTGCACCGTTTGAGAAGCACAGCCATGGTGTAACCTCCTTTCACCAAGTGCGCCACCTGAGGGATTCGGCCCAGCTCCTCCATCAAGGAATGCTTGGCACAGGTGGGTCCAGAGAACCGGTTTGCTCCAGGCACATGGGTACACACTGGTCAAGTCTACGACCCTTAAAGAAGGCAACTGCTTCTGGTTTACGCTGTCCTATATAAATGCCCAACAAGAAACGAATGGACATGGGCCGCACTGAAAGTATACCTGCGCCGAACATGTCATGCACATGGCAATCATTGACCTGCCGAACGGAGATGACTTGCAACTGAGAAACTCAGAACCCCGGTTCCCTACCCCGCTAAAACCCTAAACCAACAGCAACTCTCCCAGCTATTGGGGCCAGGTCCTTGGAGGCGTTGATGCCGGCACCCTGCTGATACTGGGCCGAGCCTGGTCTTCAGCTCAGCTAGCTCGTAGAGGCCAAAATGCACGGGGACGCAAAAGTCATACAGTTATACAGGCACCAGATTGCTTTCCTAGATGGTTTAGCTGTAAACGCGGCACCCGCGAAGCTGCCCCAAGGGAATGGGGGCTCTGCGAAACGAAAAAGGTTGCACGAATCCCTTGCGAAGGTGGGGGGATGTGGGAGGGTTCTACGAGTACAAACCCTCGAGACCTGAAACAGCTGTTCTGGCAAACCCGTGACCCTCTCACGAAGAGCTGTCGAAGACAAGCGGCCTTCCCTTTACACACTTTCTGCATGCCGCCAATTAAGCCCAAGACGGGATGGGTCCACAAGTCTGGGATAACCACTCCAGACCGCATCATAGATGATCCGCTCCTACAGACACGGCAAGTGCATGCACTTCTGCTCAAGCTGTCGCAATGACCTGGTCGTGTTCGGCCAAGAAGCGGATTTTGCCGGATGGTCTTTCGCCTGCACAGACCAGTACGCGCAAACCGACTCTGCGCGACGCGTATACTTCACGGTCACGTGGGTATTTCCAAAATAGGGGTACCCCTGCCCCCTTGATGGGAGCCCCAAAAAGGGTGCCGCTGTTTTTGGAAACCCTCATGTGGTCTCAGGCTTGTTGGTTAACAGGCTGCAAGCTTCTGGGCCCAAATCGGGCCAATCATTTGGGGAGGTTTCAGGGGCAGATTGAACCTGAAGTTGAAGAAACCCCTAAACCCTAAACCCCTTGTTGAAGCATGTAAGTCGGCTTTTCGGGGAGCCATGGGGTGCCAGGAGAGCAGCCGAGCTGCTGGGACATACACCATGCGCCAGTCGCAGTCCTTAGGTCATTTTGGGCGGGGCAAAACCCTGTGGCAACAACCTAGAAGTCCACATGGGGGTTTACGAAACTCGGGGTACCTTATTGGGGTCCTTATTACAAGGGAATCCTACTATCTGGGGGACTATATTAAGGGTCCCTTTTTTCGTAAACCCCCACATGCAGATTCAAGCCTTTCAGGGTCAGACTGCTTGCACGACAGGTGTCTGAACAGTCGTTCGCGTGTGAAGCGATGGCCGAGCCATCGGCCATAGCGTCGGCATTCACAACGATGCCTGTCTAGGGCTCCAGACTTAAGGCTGGGGGGTTTCGGGCTAGGAGAACGACAAGGCGCCAATCTTTGCCAGATCTGCACAGACTTTGCGGGAGCTATGCGAAAGCCACCGGAGACTTATACTTTGTGCCACATCCTTCAAGTGAGTGTGGCCGTTCGGATCAAAACCCCTAGCGTGGATTCGGCCCGCAATTAAGTGTATTGGGGGACCACAACCTATAGCAAATCAACCGTATAGCTGTTGTTCCGTGGCGCTGGTGCAGCCATCGACGTCAAAGCCACCTGCAGTCCACGCTGGGTGTGATCAAACATCTCCGGTTGAATCCAGAAACTGAAGCACCGTACAAGCAGCTGTCCCAGGTGTTCATAACCGTATAACCCCCCCACCCCATCTAGGCCCTGAGCCTCCTTGCAGTGCAAAGTTGAATCCAGCATCAAATGCTGAAAAGAAGTCCCGAATCGCTCCACCCACAAAACTAATTCGACTTATTCCCACTGCAGGGCACCGGCTCCGGCAAACAGCGCGAAGGCCAGCACTGCGCAACACCGAACGTTCAAGTCCTAAGCTCGTTCGTGGGCTCATCGGTCTTCATGGCCTTATCTCCTTTTACGGGTTATTGTAGTTTAGGGTTTATGAGGTTTAGGGTGGAGCCAAGCGTGCCGGGCCTTCTTCTCTGAATGATGTGGCGTGCCAGGAGACAATCCAGAAGAAACCCTATTCATCTGGCGGATGCGCCACCCCGAACCCTAAACCTTAAACCCTAAACCCTAAACCCTGTCACTTCAGTCAAGCTGCCATCGTCCCGGCTTTGTTCTGAAGGTCCTGCCTTGAGCGTCTGAACTTTGCTCGGGGCACCCGTGTCATTACAAACCATCATGGTTTAGGGTTTAGGGTTTAGGGTTTAGGGTTTAGGGTTTAGGGCCAGAATCGATTTGGGAAAGGAGAGCCCGACAGCCTCATGCCTTGGAAAACGACTATTTCGATTCAGGCATTTTGGAAAGGACTAGTTGAGGCACTGGGCTTGCAGTCCGCATGTCGGATGATGCGGGCCTCAAAACTCACCTTTCTGACGCGGAGACGCGCGGTTGTCATTGGAGGGGTGTTCTACTGATGCCCGATACCGGTTGTATATTTCTATCTTTCTTTATTGCTTGGGCTGTTTAATTTATTGTTATGCATTTCTCTAATTTCTTTCTGCATCCATCTAGTTTCTGCATTTCTTGCTTTCTGTATCCATACCGTTCCTTAATATTTTGCCTCTTATACAACATATGCAATATATATATATATATATATGTATAATATATATATATATATATATGCACGTATGCACGGTACACATCCTCGCCTGAGGTGGTATAGGCAAGAGAACCACTTCAAGAATAATTAGGCACTTCGATGTGCTCGCAGGTGTGCAGGCAGCAGCAGTCCTCGATGAGGTGCGGACAGGTACTACGGCTCGTAATGTGACAAGCAACAATACCAGCTTGTGTTGCAAGACTTGTCTGTTAAGAAGGTCGTCTGGAGCAGAAGAGTGAAGCGTACTTAGAATGGATGCTGCCATGTACCAAGGGCCAGAGCTAAGGTAGCTAGGGCAAAAGAGCTGCAGCGGGCATTGAAGGGTCTTGCGCTTCATCTTGCAACCAAACTCTGTATGTTCATCTTGGCTTGCAGGAACCGTTTGGAGAGGGATTGGAGTTCCGGTTGAAGAGCACCGGACATCAGATGTTCACAGACGCCCGCAGCCGGATGATTCGCGCGAGAAGTCTCACAAAGGTTGCGGTTTCCAGCTTACGGCTTGGAGGGCCTACACTTGCGGGTCATCAGAGTCAAGGCAAATGCTGCAAGGACCCAGCCCTTTGCCCGAAACCCCACAAACCTTGGTCGAATGTCTGCCCGAAACAAGCTCAGAAGCTGCAACCCTGTAGCCCCAACCCCAGAACCCCTGAAAACAACAGCTACAGCTCGAGCTGTCTCAATGAAAAGGTTAAGTCCGCCGCGGACTCAAACAGGAAGAAGAAGACCTGAGAGGATGCCTGTGGCCAGGATGGGCTTCGGCATGTCGGTTTTCTGCTTTGGGGTTTACGGGGCCGTTGGGATGTCGGCTTTTGGGATTAGGGTGTACAGGGCATAGACCCAGTCCCGAAAACTCTCCACTTAGTTCTTCCCTTTCTCAACCCCCACCTGGACAACTCTGAGCCCTGTAGTAGAACCCTGTTGCATCGGGCTTCCTTAGTCGCCCGGAAATGCTGACCCTGTACTTGCTGTAACTTTCTTGGTGGTGGGGTGAGGGCTTTAGGGCTTAGAGTTTAGGTTAGGGTTTAGGGCTTCGGGTCTGGGATTGAGGGCTTGGCTCAGGGTGTTCAGAATGTTCAGCTCCAGGTCTGCGTCTTTCTTTGCAAACTCTCTAAGCTACACTAGGCTCCCTTTCGGGAATGGGCGACATGTTGCAGGGCAGCCTCAGAGAATGAATCTCAGCAAGAACAGGAGAGGTTGAGAGCCTCGCCACCCTACAACTGTCAGAGGTGGCAGGGCGTATGGGGGTTCAGGAGTTTGGGGGTTTCGGGGTTTGGGGGTTCAGGGTTTATGGACGACCCCATGAACCCCGCAGCCTAAACTCATGCAACCACGCAGACACTGTATCCCGAACACAAAGACGCAATAAGGCAAGCTCCGAGTCGTTGTCGAACTCCCGGCGGGCGAGGGCAAAAGTTCCATCAACCTGGGATTTGCGCTCGCTGAGCAGTTGTATGATTTGATTTAAGCGGCGGGTTGCGGAATGCTACGGCATCGTACTATCCGAGACCGAATTGGGATGAAAATACTCAGTTTTTTGCAGACGGTGCCAACTACCATATTGAAAGCTGGCTGAGACCCTACCATGGCTCACTGGAAGCCGCTCGCAAACTGCTTGGAACCTTTTTTCCTCGTCGAGGTGTCTGCACCCGAGAATTTTCAGCCCATCGGCCTGGAATGGGGTCTTCACCTCCGTGCCCACCAGTCTGGCCTCATCCACAGTCTCGCCGTAGAGAGCCTCCCCAAAGGAAACGAGACGTCGCGTGCCTAGAGTGCCTAGAGCCTTAGCGCCGACGCTTGCATGGGCAGGAAGGAGATCAGAACCCCCCCCCCCCTCCAAAAAAAAGGGGCACAAATTTAAGGGTTTTGGGTTTAGGGTTTAGGGCCCAATTGGAACAGAACATTTGCCCACCCCGCCGGCCTCTTTCCGGCCTCTAATGCCAACTTCCAACGGAATGGTCCGAACCTGCGCAAGGCATCGCAAGAGCGTCCGAGACCCTTTTTCTTGTGGACTTGTTGAACCCTAACCCGTAGAAAAATAATAACATAATCCAACCATATTATGATAGTACAGTGATATGCGAATACAGCAAAACAATGACATTATAATACCAATTCATGTAAAAATCTAGAAACCTAGAAGAGGAGGCGGAATGGAGGCGCCCAGAAGCTCTGCACTTTGCATCGAGGTATACAGGAGGTATGGTCAAGAAGCCCCGAGCCAGTCACAAAGTGTTCTCAGTCTTAACATCAACTCAGCACTGCCCCAGACGGTTTAGGGTTTAGGGTTTAGCTGAGCCGGCCCAAGGGTCCAGCCAGAATTCGGGCGTTCCCCTGACCGACGAGCAAACCACTTCTGTTGCCCTCCCAAGACTAAAGCGCCGCAACGTGTTCAGACATAGCACCACACAAAACCTTCCAACTAGCCGTTCGTGCCTAGAGGCGCTACGCCCGAAATCCTACAAAGCCCGCACCTCTCCCTTCCAAGCCCCCAGCTGGCTGGCCGGGGCCAGGCGAAAACCCATTTCCCTGATCCGCGCCAGGATCGCCGGTCCTTGCAATCATCCGGTTTTGCTTATGAAATTGAAGCTTCAAAGCTTCAGGATGACACGCGTTCTGAAGAGCTGAAGGTTCGAAGCATCAGGCGCACAGGGGATCTCAAGAGCATGATAAACTCCGATTTGGGCAAGAGGTGGTGCGGCCTTTTCCTGTTGGACTCCGGCAGCTAGCAGGAAGTGACAAAGGGCAGTTTGTGTACCTCTTAGTTCTCTGTCTCCTCTCTCTTTCTCTCCCAACTGCATGGTCTCATAGCAAGACCTGAAACTCGGGTAGCTTGGCCAAGCGATGTGTTCAACACGATCTGTTGAGTCATGGATCGCCCTCTGCTGAAGTACACCTGTTCCTCAAAGCTTGTTTTCGGAAGAAGCCCTCTGGTAGCTGAGAGCACGGCTGAATGATGAAACCATCTGCTCGCGTGATGGTCAGCCTCGCGTCTCCACGAGGGGGGGAATAGGAACAACCGTAGTGTCGTTTTAACATAGTCCTGCAGCTGTTGGGATCTAAACCCTAGAGTTGAGAAACAAAGCGAGGCCTCAGGTTCAAGCAATTGCACGACGAGTCCGGCCAAGCTCCGAATTACAGCAAGCGATTCGTGGGTTGCTTATTAAGCAAGGTCTGCAGGATTTTGGGCGAATGCAACTGTGCAACACGCCTGCGTGCATTGAACTCCGGTTGCCTTGTCTGCCACAAAGCACGCGACTGAAGCATTCTATTGCCTCCCAAACCCCGAAGCCTGCAAAAACCCTAAACCCTAAACCAGACCCTATAAACACCCTAAACCCCAAAATCCCGTCTGGCCCGTTGTAGAACTTGCGCTGCACGAGGTCCAGGAAGTTTCCGGCCTTGTCAGCAACCGCGTGAGGGGATTATGGCCGGTTCTCTACATGATGACCCTAGTTACCCCATGCTGTGTCCCTCCCTTCCATGTGAGGATACTCAGCGGAAGGGAGTACACTTCACCTGCGAACTCACCAGCTAGGCTCCAAAGCTTGAGGGCGGTTTAGGGCTTACGTAGAGTTTAGGGACTTCTTTGCCACCCGACTAGCCGCAGCACAGCGGGGTTCATTGGTCGGACGTGGGAAAACCGAAACATGGACCCCATGGTGGCTCAAGCCTGAATGGGAACATCGCCTGAGGCATTCAGATTAGGACATAGACAGAACCACTCGATGTCAGAAGACCCAAAAGTCGCAACCCTTGCTCATGTCCTGGTGTGGCGCGGGTGCATGTGGGCCCTTTTGTACCGGCATGGCCCTTCTCTGGCAGTCAAGGATCAATACGTACAGACAAAGTATCCGGAAAACAGGATGTCACCTATGCTCAAACATGACTCTCTGTTCAAGATCCTCTTCCAGATCTCGTCATCCCAAGAAACGGGACATACACAATCCCCGACAATTGCTTTGACTGCACATTTGAAGATTCTATATTCATTAACTCCACTCTTCAAAGTCACCTTCACTGCATACTGCAGAGAACGTGTTGCCGAGTTGGACCCCATCCCTCTAATGGTCTCTCTCTCTCTCTCTCTCTCTCTCTCTCTCTCTCTCTCTCTCTCTCTCTCTCTCTCTCTCTCTCTCTCTTTCTCTCTCTCTCTTACCTCTGCTTCCGAGGCCGTCATAAAAACAAACGGGAGGTAAGGACAGATGCATCCAGAGTTGCAAAGAACGATCTCAATCTGGGGCGATCCATGGTGAAGGGACGATGAGTGAGGAAAACCATTTCCGAGGCGCCCTGCCGTCTGCGAACGATCGAACCAACTCGATCGTGCTCATGGGAGTCAGTTTCATCTGTTCCAGTAGCAAACGCCTCGTTTCATCTTTCCGTCCTGAACCACCGCCACAGTCGGACAACGAGCTTGCGTATAGGTCGGGCAGACTAAATTCATCCACTGAGCAGCCTCGGTCCGCTTCGAGATCAGGTGAGTTGATCACAGGATCTGGATCTATACTTAGAAGAAAATCCACGTCTGCAAGCCACTGATTGGGAAACTTCCCGAAATCTTCGGGAAGAGTTGGGGGTTTATTTGACGAGAGAGAACCAAGTGTGGGATTCAGCGTATTGACGCAGCTCGACAGCTCGAGTCTATGTTGGGATTTCCTGGCTGTGTTTCGACTCTCGACTTGATGTACGTTTTTACCAACTCGCCTGCTGTTTCTCTGTTCCCGTGTTCGCTCTGAGTTTCTGCCGCTGGTGCTCGTCTACGAAGACTGTGTGTGCCTATTTTATCTCTGTTCCCGTGTTCGCTCGGCTGAACGTTTGCCTTTTTTGATCTTTTCTGTTTTCCAGCATCCTGGGCTAGCAGCTCCGGCTTGATGAACGATTCGGCGCAACCGCCAGCCGCCACGATCAAGAGGAGGCCTTGCCTTGCGCACCAATCCATCACAGCGCTCCTTCTTGCCGACACTTGTTGCAAGGCACCAAGAAGTTCCCTTACAAGCGCCGGGCTCATGCAGGCGAAGGCCCGCGTCGTGGAGGGCATCCGCCTTGGCTGTTGGCGAGATCTTGTCTTCGGCATTATGATTAAGAGTCGGAATTGCTATCCGACCAAAGCAGGCTTTCGAGTTTGGACAGGAGGTGTCGCAAAGATCCACGTTGGCTGCGGCCAACGCGAGCATGGTGTGGTCCTGGAAGGTGACCTTTGCTACAAGAGCCGTGGCCGTGGCCTGCAGACTCGGAGCGCGCGCACCCTGGCCTCCACGACAGGCGTCCACCGCAGAGCTTCTCGCAGAGCACGGGGACGCAGGATGCGGAAAAGGCTCTTAGGCCTCGAGATCTGCAGATCTGCGGACTTCTTCGCTCCTGAACGACAGGACGTCTTGGCAGCTGGCAGCCTTGAAGCTGAGACGCAGCGCCTGAGGAACTGTAGCTGGACGTCGGCGACGTTCCAGAGGTGTTCGTCCTCTTGCGGGCGCAGCTCCTCCAAAACCTCACTTGAAGCAGGAGAAAGAGAGCTTTCACTTTCTCAACCTTTTGAGCCAGTTCTGATGCGAAGACTACGTCACTCACTACAGACATCAAAATAGAATCCAGGTTGTGTGTGAGCAATTTCGCTCTAACAAAACAGCTCGAGTTGGTTTTTTTGATGCATTGATGCCGATTCAAACACGCGAGCAATGTTTTTTTCTCACCGCAGGCATCTTTCTTTTGATGTGTTCTGGGACAATTGTATTCCTTGATAGTGGTCTCCCAGTCAGATCGTGATGAACCGGTATCTTTGAATGCCCATACAGAGCACTTTTCACTGATCTATCAACACCATAGAAGACTGCAGTCGGGACCTTTCGGCCAATGAACCCCTCATCCCCATCGTCAGACATCTCTAACGAGGGCTTGAGCCAAAATGGGGTTTAGGGTTTAGGGTTTAGGGATTGCTGGGCTGCTCGCCCGGGCTCTGCTCCTCACCAAGCCTGAACCCTTCATCTCCCAGCAGGACTCTTCTTCGACAGACCACAAGTAACCTTAAACTTGGGATGTTAACCCTTCTACTAGCGGCCCTTAATAGAGATTATAGTACCCCCTAGTATAGCCGCTACTGAGGACTGTTTGTATGAGGGGAACATCCCAACCTTAAACCCTGCACCCTGAGCTGGACGATCTCGAGACCCCAAACTTAAAATATCTTACAATCAGAAGCCTCTTCCTTCACCCCCCCCCCCCTTTTTTGGCTTCGGGCGGACAAGGGTGCAGACCAGCCATCGATGATCATGGTGAACTTGGCCTGCCAGCCCCAGACTCTTAGACCTTAAACCCTGAACCTTTGCAAGCTCTCCCCCCCAAAGCCCTAAACCCTTAAGCCTTGAACACTCAAAGGCTTCTTTTCAAGCCTTGGCTGCAGCCGCAAGCCCTGTATGCACTCAAGTCGGATGGCGGACCCAAGTCCCAAGGTTCCGTGCCTTCCCGAGGTCTGCATTATTAGGTGAATATCTTCCTTGCTGTTAGTGCTCTGAAAACAGGGCCCATGACTTCGGTCAGCTGTCAACTTCCCTTACCGTACGCAGGTCAGGTGGGACACACTCGGACAGGGTCGAGGTTTTGGGAATTCTCGCAGCCCTCGTGCGGAAGCTACCCTTTGCGCATCTGGCCTGCAGCGGCTCAAGCAGGACGGACGCAAGAAGCAAAACCGCGAGCAGCACAGCTTCAGGCACCCCCCTTTTTTAACCCACCCCCTGAGCCCTACAACCTCAAGCCAACGTTGAACTGGTCGGCATAGTATCAGCATTGCGTTGGCGAGCTCCCCCGTTCGTTCTAGGATTTCTAGGATTCTAGGTGCCTTCGTATTTTAAGAAATGATAAGAGTAGCATGCATGCCTTGTCTCATGCCACGCCTCGGGGACGAGCTCTTCGTCCATGATATACCTCGCGGACGCAGCGCATGTTCGAACTTGTCCCTTATCCCCTGCTTCAAGGTAGCTCCAGGCTGACCCTCTGTCACCTCTCCTCCCTCTCCCCTCCCTGTGTCCTTTTGTCTCTTTTGTTTTTGCTGTTGCTTTGTTTACTTGTTCTTTTGCTTGTTGTTTTTCTTTGTTTCTCTCTCGCTCTCTCTCTCTCTCTCTCTCTCTCTCTCTGTCTCTGTCCCTCTCTCTTCTGTTGCTCGGGCATGGGATCCACACTTGCGGCCGTTTCGAGTCACAAGTAATGTGTCACATCAGATGCGGGTTTCGCTTGCCCAAGAGTTGGTCATTCGCCGCCGGTGAGTTTTTGCCTCGGGTTGACGAGCCAAGGGGTGTCCCAAGCACTTCCAAAGTCAATTCGGTGTGAGGCTCTGTTGTTTTCCCCCACCACAACCTAGTCACAACATCACCCACAAACAGGGACTACGCTCATGTGTCACCCCTCTCTCGCTCTCTCGCCCCTCTCTGCCTCCGTCACTCTTGCAGACTCAATTCGAAAGAGATTTGCTGATCTCGTGCGCGGCGGCATGATGGCAGCCACAAGAGGGGCCGCAAGGACTTACATTGGCTGCGTTTGTCAGCGCAGCGTATAAGGGTCTCGCAGCCCGACTTAGCCCTATACAAATGCCCGCCCAAGGCCCTCACTTGGTCGCGCCGGACTCCGGGCCGCGGATCAGCGTCCACTCCAGGACAGCTCGGCCTCAGGAGGGTTTCGGGTTTCGGGTGATGGTTCCAGGATTTTCCCCCTTATACTAACAGTCCCTAAAATTAATAGGGATTATAGTACAGTACCCCCTATTATAATCGAAATGTGGGTTGAGGGTTCAAGTTTCAGGTGCTGGGAGTTTGTGCGAGCTTGAGGTCTGCAGTCCCAGCTGCGCAAGCGCGCAGAGAGGCACCGAGGCCATGATTGGCTTATAGGGGTTTAGGGTTTAGGGCTTGCAGGCAGGTCCATTCCAGCTTTCTCCGCTGCACCCAAAGTGTGGTTTTCCAAGCCCTCAGTTGCCTCGCGTACAATTCACACCAGTGCCCTCAACAACCCTGAAACCTTAAGCCATCTGAAACACAAAAACAACCTTCAACCCATTTTCCATCTGGGCTGGGTAAACAACCTTGAACCCGAAACCCTGCAACCCACAAACCGACCTGCTCTGAACAGGATCAAGAAGCCATCAAGCCGCGGAAGATTTGCATACTCTGCTGGCACCTGCGTGAAGTGGGTTCACGGGCTCAGCTCGATGTTTGACTCTGTTTGACCCATCTGCCTAGCTTGTATGTAGACTGCTTCAAGGAACTTCATGGCATGCTGTGGCTGAGACACACTTTTGCCGCGAAAGTATCTCAGTTTCAAGCTGCACCCCCTGGTCCGAAACAGTACGTGCAACATGCATTCAACACCTCGTGGTCAAACCCCGCAGACGACAGCACATGAGCAGCCAACCTTCTTAGATTTTCTTATCAGTCCACACGTCGTCTGGTAAAATCTAAAGCAGTCGCGTTTGCATTTCAACGTTACCCTGTGTGAACTCTGAACTATGCATGTGTTGAAGCGCCTCTTATATATGATGGTACACCTCTGCAAGCATGCTACACCTCCTTGCCAGCCATGGGGTGTAAGAGCAAAGAGCTAGAAGCATGAAGTACCCCTACGTATCTTGCAACAAATAGCCCTTGAGCTGCAGCCCTTAAACCAAAATGGCATCTTACCCTAAGCCTTAAAACCCTGAACCCCGAATCCCCCACAACTTGTCGATTGTTTCACCGAAGCCTGCATTTGATACATGAGAAATGTTCTCCCCTTATCATAATTGCAGCCCCCCTTATCATATTTGCAGCTCCCCTCCCTCCCCCCCCGCTGCGCAACCAGACGATGGAGGGTCTCAAAGGTCCAATAAAAGAGGGAGAAAGAGGGCCTATTGAATTTCAACGGGAATTTGTGGGGCGTATGAGAATATGTAGGGGCTACCATGTCCACTTTACAGGATAATATTGACTGAACTGACGTCCACATGTGCGGGAAATTACTGTCAGCCTCCGTTGATAGGTATTTGGGCTCTCCTATGTCACAAAGCCAGACTGCAAGGGACTTCTGAGTTTCTGGATACAAAGTGAATCGTGCAGCCCAAGGCCTGACAGAGGGTTTAGGGTGAAGTGTTCCCCCAGGCTCGGCAAAGCTTCGGTCATGCTGGCATGCTGACGATCCTGATGGGTCATGCAGTCGAACGGGTCACAATGAGGTGGTGTTTGGTCTATACTGCCACTTCCCACTGCTCCGGGCAACTAGCAAAACACCCTGCCAACCACAACTTCGTTGATGGCTGCATGGGGGAATTAAACCTGCTCTCCTGATGGCAAGCATCGGCTGTAGGCCACATTTGCCAACCGAGAACACAGACGATCTATATGCCTGCACAAATGGTTACGCCTGTTTCGGTATTACACGCTTGCACAGCACAGATTAAGCCTACAAACACTGTCGCGAGGAAGTCTCATCCTTTTCAGCTCCCATTGCTTTCTCCGTGTCCTCACCTTCTGCATCCTCAATATTTGCCAACTGGTCCACGTCTGAGTCTGGCATCTTCTTGGGTGGCTCGCCTTCCTGCATGCAAAAAACATTGGGGGGGAGAGTTGGGCTGGAAGCGACCTATCACGTGACCGGCTCTTTTACCCTAAACCTCTCTACCCTTGTGGTCTTATCGCAAACAAGCAGTTTGCTTGGGATGTTCTTCCGTATACTAACAGTCCTTAATAAGCCTTAATAGGGCTGGTCGTATAAGCGGAACCATCCCAGCAGTTAGGAAAGAGGCTCCTCCGCGAGCAGGGCATCGATGTCCTCGTTCGAGAAGATCAAGGGGAGGACTTTGAAGCGGATCGGAATGAGACTCGCAACCTGTTCGGACTTCTTTACAGAAATGAGCCATGAACACTCATCATCGGTACCACATGCAGAGGTGGGCTACTTTCAACGGTCGGCAGCTGAATCGAATCCAAGGCTGAGGCACAAAGACCGGAAACCCAAGGCCGATATAGATGTTGCAGAGCCAGCAACCAACCACCATGAGAATCTGAAGCAAAGTAAAGCCATGGACGGTCTTGAGGGGCAAGTGGCTGTAGCCTGGGTAGTTTGAGAAAGTTTGAGAGTACCCCTACTCAAAGAACCACCCCCCCCCCCTCCCCGGTGATGTCTCTTCAAACCAAGCAGCCTTTGCCCAAGCGTGGCTTGTATGGGTCAGTGAATAACAGTAAGAAGCGCTCCCATAGTTGTGTACCCAAAGCAGCCTTCAAGCCCACATATATGAGGGCACCGCTCACGGCCGTCTCTGGCAGTTTGTTCAACAGGTCCGGCAGAAACAGAGCTACGCCCATCAGAAGGTAGCCGATGAACGGGGCCACACGGTTCTCCACCACGCCGGTAGGCCTGTAATCTTCGTCGGTCTCCGTCATGGCGCCCACAAACTGAGGAGAATGAGGTAGGGAGCCTGTGACGAAGGGCAAACCCCAAATAGGTCCCAGCAAGTTGAACAAGGCCATGCACGCAAAGGAGGAGTGGAAGTAGGCTCCCTTTCCGAGCATTTGCTCGGGTTTCTGGCACATGAGGCTGGAGATATTCTGGTCCTTGGTAGCCCAGTAACCATATTATAACCACGGTACCCATTTTGGGGCTGGTTCCTTTGTAAACGGAACCCAGAACCAAAGAAAGGGTAAAGGGTACCACTGGGCTAGCAAGGGTCCAGGTAAAAGAACATCACGATCGGGATGGCTGCGACAGCCGCCGCAAGGATGCCGGTCCCAGTGATGCTCCCCATGTCCGTCATCCACTGACGTCCATCGGTCGTGGTCAGGCCTGAATCGAGAGTCCGAGAGGCACCCCCTTTAGGGTTCTCAAGCGTGGTTTTGAGAGCTTCTTATGGTGAAGATAGTGTTGTGATTTGGGGTGTTCCTCCCTTATACTAACAGTCCTTAATGGGGATTAACATGGATTAACCTGCCCCCTGTTATAATCCCGATTAAAAGGACTGTTAGGATGAGGGGGGGCATCCCAAGCTGTTATAGACTTTCAAAGCTGAGGACGTCTGCAAACCTTGCGTGCCGCTCTGGCCTGTGCTGCTGGTGTCAATGAATTCCACGGGGAAGAAGTGCGCATCTAGGACTGCACCCACGATCGCCAGCACGAACACTGAAATTGTGAGAGCCTTGACAGGCTGTACTGGAGCACGGGCACCGGAGAACTGGCTTAAGGCCAACACAGCTCAGAACGGAGACTGTAGATCCAGCCACCGAAAAATGCCCAAAAGTCGAGAAGAAGAAGAAATCCCCAACAACTCCTGAGGATGGGGCATAGTCTGACAGTAGCTTTCGGATGGTATAGGTACCCCAAGCCTTGGTGCTGCAGACATCGTCGCGATGACAACTCTTTGGGGTTTAGGGTTTAGGGTTTAGACATCCAAGAAGCCGTGCTCGGGATCTTGCTGAGGTAGTAGGCCAGAGCTGTGCAGCCCAGGGTCATGTTGAAAACAAGCAGCTTTCGAGCTGCAACATCCGCGGTGCCACTGTTCCACACGCGGATCATGCCCTGAATTCCGTCATTGATGTAGACCTGACTACAAGCAGCTTGACAAGGTCTGCTCGTTTCGCTGTCCCCGTGCTTACGGTGGTGGGCGAAGCCGCTTGAGAGCCTGGCCGTTCCGATAAACGTTGCGAAGATGTTCTCCTGAGGTTGCACACAAATTGTTGAAAAGCGATGCAATGTGTTGTGGCTTGAGCTCAGCCCCAAAAGAGGTAAACAAAAATGATCATGCATGTGCCAGTGCCAATTGCAGAATCCAGTATCCGTGAATGGCGTCACGTACTTGATGAATCGGCTGAGCTCCGTGGCTGCGATGAGAAACATATACAGACCTGGAAGCGCAGGAACTTGTGATCGGCAGCATCAGTGTCAGGTTGTTGTGGGCCCGATGCCCCGTGACAGCTTACTCAAGTTGCGTGTGAATGGTGTAGAGGGGAGCGAATTAGCGGGTTCTGTTTCCCAGTACTCGCTGGGGACTGGCTGAGCTCTGGACCCACAAAAATCCCAGTCCAGGCAAACAAAGGCCAGAAGGGTAGCACGAGCCACTCACTGACTTCATGGAGCTTCTCAATGAGCAACGTGATTGGTCCAGTGGGCCGAAGAACCAGCAAGGGCTGGCAACCAAGAACAGAATGCAGCATCCCTGAGATACTGTTCATAATCAGGTACTCGTTGATGCCGATGACCTGAGCGAAGCCATCATGCAGGCGCTGAGAGAATCGAGGGGGCAGTTGGGGGCGGCGCAGAGGCCACTGGATCCCTGCAGCCATATTCTTGTCCATCCTACACCCCAAGACCCCAGCCTAAGGCCTGCCCACATGTGCAAGCGTCTATTCGGACATGATGCAAGCAAGATGTGATCGGTCTCTGTCTGTGTCTCTCCCCTCTTCTCTCTCTCTTTTTCTGCACGCATGGACACCCCCCCCCCCCCCCCCCCGAAGGGGAGCCACCCTGGTGGCAAGCCAGCCGGTTCTGCTCCTTCCTTCCTTCCTTCCTTCCGTGCCGGTTCTCTCGGTCTCTTCCTCTTCTTCCTCTTCCTCTTCTTCTTCTTGTTCTTCTTCTTCTTCTTCTGCAGGGCATGCAGGCGCGCCTGAGAGATCCTCCCTTCTTCTTCTTCTTCTGCTGGGCTTAGGGGTGCCCCCCCGCGCTCGAAGCGCGCCCGAGGGTGAGTCAGGTCCAGTGAGACCACAGCGACCGGCGCACTTCTGTCAGGTCGGCGTGACACTGAATGAAAACAGAAACCGCTGGATTGTAACAGCCAAAGGAAATCTCCCCCCCCCCGTAAAGGACAAGTGCTGCGGTTTCCCCAGGTGCAACCGAGGAAAAACATGCATTGCTGTCTCATGTGGGTTCGTATGACCCCGCCCTTGAATTATGCCTCGGGTTGCCCCAGTACTACAAGGTTCCCCTGCCAGAGATTGCTGGCTGGGGTCTCACGGCGTTACTCTGAATGGAACTAGAAAGCAAGGAGTGATGCTTGTCTTTCCCCCCACCCCCCCTACTTGCCTCGCTCCAACACTCCGCGTCAAAGCATCACTCCGATTTTTGCACGGTACATGGATTTGTCTACTTGTCCTGTGTTTACCTGAACGATCACCCCTGGTTAAACAACGCCCACAAAAAGCCTTTGCTTACCAAACGAAAGCCTCCACACAATCTTCCTTCGAGACCCGAATCATCCCTGAATCCCTCCTCCTATTCCTCCGAAAACCTCCCCCCCCCCCCCTTATCTCTTGGCTCTCATTCATCTCATTTCATCTTCGGCACGTGCGTTCCCCCCTCTACTTGTTGTCATTCTGGAAGTGCTGCCATTGTTGCAAGACAGTGTCCCTGGAGTTTGCTCCGGGCGGTCTGCATCAGCTGGCGCCTGGTACTCCACGGCGCGCTTCATCTCTTTGGTGTCTGTTGCGGCTGCTTTCCAGGTGCTCCTTTGTCTCATGCTTCGGCGTTGCTCCGTCTGGCTCTCTTGGTTGTCTCGCGATCCTTCTCGATGGCCACCTCCCCCTGCTGCGGGCCCACCTGCTCCGCTCCCCCGTGGATCTTCTTCAGACTCAGGCGGCGCATGATGACGACGTAGTCCTGCTACCTCCTCCTCTTCATATCCCTCCGTCGTGGTCGCCGCTAGTTGCCCCCAGCTGAGATTGTCGTCTTCTCCTCCTCTTTCCCTCCTCCTTAGCAGCGGCTGTCTATCACAGGCATCGCTGCCGCTATCCATGGCTTTGGCTTCGGCGGGCCCTGCTTATCCCCGAAATAACGTTACTCGACAAGTGACGTCCTGGCAACCCTGCAGAAGCTCGCAAAGGCATGCGCCCCCTACCGTGCAAGATAGCTCTACGGCATGGTGCAAGTGATGAGCAAAGACGGTTACTCCCAACAAACTGTCCACACACTGCCTACACTGGTCCTGTAGCTGCAATCTCAGGCCACCGTAGTAGGGATCACCCCGGCCCCCCCCCCCCGTCCTGTCAAGTTGAAGCAGCTGTCACCCCGAACGCGAACCCAAAGGGAACTTAGGGTGTAAGGAGGTGGCACCTGAGTTGGAGCTTGTTGGATCGGCGCGGCGGGCTCAAGCCACCCGGCGGAGGGCGGGTTTCCCCCAGGCGACTTGAGCCAAAATGGCTACTCCTCCCTCTCTCTCTCTCTTTCTGTCTGTCTCTCTGTCTGCACTGCTTACGCAGCACAGCGGTCCTAACCATCGCCGACAAACCAACACAAACGAACACTTTCAAAGTTAACAAAGCCCTTGGCCCTATTCCCTTGTTCCCGGATGCCCAAAAGAGCTCTAAGGCTGACACTCCATGGGTAACCTGGCTTAGGGTTTATAGGGTTTATAGGGTTCATAGGGTTCATAGGGTTCATAGGGTTTACAGGGTTTATTGGGTTTATAGGGTTTTAGGTTTAGGGTGGCATGTTTCCACTGTTTCCACTCCGTGAGGCTCACGGAGTTTTAGAGGCACGGCGATACAAAGGAGGGGAGTTCAACGGAGTTCAATGTTGGGCTTGGGAGTTCAAGAGTTAAGGGTTTAGTGTTCCTACTGTTGGAGGGATGTGGTGGTTTAAAGAATTTAGGACACTGGCCCTCTCTAGATATGAAGTGAACCGTTGACGACGTCACAAAAAATCAAGCCCCAAATGCCCCTCCAAACCCTTTTGCGGGTTTCGGGTTAGGGTTAATCAAACCCTTATAAACCTTTGCGGGTAGCATCATTGATGTGCTTGCCCAAGGCCAAGGTGGAGGTAAAGGTGGCGAAGAACAGGAACAAAGCACCTGGAAGGGCTTGGTTTATGTATGAGTGTACTGCATACATACATGCGAAAAGAAAGATTTCGGGATCTGCACCTGAGACCGTCTTCCCCTTCAGCACATCCGTCAGCCAGTCTGACCGGCAGTACGCGCAGCGCCGACGGTAGTCGTTCCTAGGGCGGGGGCTTTGAGAGCAGCATCGTGAGACCATCCAGATGCATGGAGAATAGGAAACAGGGACTACAATAATCGATGCCGCAACATGGTTCATACACCTGCTTGCGGGAAAGAAAAGATTTCGTGAAGAAAGGAACTGAGTCATCATTTGGTACTCGCGTCGTTCCTTGCCTCGACTGCTGCACCTGATGATGACAACTTTACCTGTTATCGTGTCGTGGCTAGAGACTGACCTGTAAAATCTGGACTTGACACGACCGGCCGACCCGCAGCCCTAAACCCTAAACCCTAAACCCAGCATCCTCCCAGCTGCGGGCAAGGAGCATAAGGCCCCCACAGAAGCCGCCAATGTAATCCAAGCCAGGCGGCGTTTCCACATGGGAAACTAACAGCTTGTGCAACATTGTGGGAGCAAGTGCCTCCTACAGGCCGCCGGCGTCCTGTGCCCTTATACTGGCTTGAGAAACAGACGCATGGCAGGCAAGCAATCAACCCTCTTAATCTCATGGTGGTCTTCAGCCAGATAAGGAAAATCCTGCACTGACCGTGGTGGCCCCTCTGCAGCGGTTAATGCAACAATGCTGGAACCGGAGATGGTCGAACATTACGCCTCACATCTCAGACCAAGTCCAGGCCACTAATTTCTCGTTTGCGCAAGCCAAGCAACGACTCGGTCCGAAGGTCCGTCCTTTAGAGGTTTAGGTTTCGGGTTTACAGGGATTCGTTTGCATCCAGGCCTGATCCACTAGGTTTACAGGGTTTAAAACCCTAAACCTGGCTCCAACCTTGGCCGCGTAGTCTGCGGGCAAGATCAGCTCCTTCCGAAGGCAGGTCGGCCCCCCCTTTGTGCTGGCATTGATTGGAGGTTCATGTAGTTTAAGTAGGGCTATAAGTATGATAGTTATATACTCATTATAACCCCATTTAGGGTCACTTGTAACCCCTACTTCTAACTACCCATGAACCTCCAAGTGGACAGGTGTAGAAGGTGTTGAAAGGTTGGGGGTTGGGGGTTTAGGGACGGGCTCATGGTGTTTTCGCATCACGGACTTGAGCTCTTGATGATTTCCGACCTTCCATGCCGCTCAAACATAGGGCTGGTGGATCAGAAATGCTCAAATCCGAGCTCTCCTGAATGAAGGCCTCTCACAGTGTGTATGTTATAGATATATATATATAGTTAGAACAAGGCCCTCTTCCCTCCCAGCTTCACCATTCGTAAAGATGTCTCTGTATGGGCAAAGTGCCAAGCACAATCATTATCACAAAGCTAGGGACAGAGAGAAACGACGGGGAGACAGAGAGAAAAGGAGAGAGAGAAAGAGAGAGAGAGAGAGAGTGACAGAGAGAGAGAGAGAGAGAGAGATTTAAAGACCTGCTCACCAGGGTTGAACCTTATCCGATTCCCTTGAGGGAGGCCTGCAATAAAACAAGCACCCTGAAAAATGAAGTCAAGCTTCCGGAGACAGGGTCTAGCAAGCCTTCCTGTCTGAGAGCTGGTGATTCAGGGAAGAAGGTTTCCGGGTGTCTCACCTGTGTTGACCCGGTGTAGATTCCCTAAACCCTAAACCCTAAACCCCAAACCCTGTTCAGGAACTTCGCCTGTGCTTCTTAAGGCTTTCCGCCAGCCTCGATCTTGCCCACGAGCTCCTGCGCCTTGTCCGAGCCTGGGTAAGCACACCGTATCCCTACATACACAGACCACAGGGCCTGACTCAAAGCCCTAAACCCTAAACCCTAAACCCCCAACCCCCCCCCCCGAACCCTGACCACTTACTTAGACAGAGCTGTAAGAAGAAAATTCAAAATGCCCCCAAGCTCAAAGTCGAAGCACAAAATGCTACAAGAAAGCCCATCTAAGGGTTGGGGCAGTGGGGCTTGGGGATGTTCGAGGCATCGCTGAGTTGACGCCCGATGCTCATAAGATCGTGGCTCTTGCCTGCCTTTTCCACCATGTCTGCCTGAAACGTGTGCTGAGAAATGATGTGAGGATTTCCCAAAACAGGGGTACCCTTTGTCGTGTCGTGGCATAAGGGTTCTTTTGCCTTTAACCGCAGCTTTCCAACAACTGGGAGGAGACTAGTCACTCATACTAGCTGAGATGTCTTAGCGCATTAGCGCGGGGATGGGGAGACGCCACCGGCTGAGCAAGGGGATTCAAGCCACAGACCCTGCAAAGTGGACTTTCGGTCAGAGGCGGGAGGCAAAAAGAAGCCTGAAGACTCGAACTTTCCAGCCCATCCGCAGATCAGTGCTGTAGGCTGTTGTCCTACATGCTGGGCTGAAACTACAGCTGCCTACTTGGAGTTTATGGTGCTTTAGGGGCCCTTTATGACGTCTCGCCTGGTAAGGCGTGGCCGTTCCGCCATATTCGGCGCCATCGATCTCCTGAGTGACAGGGCTTAAGGCCTGTGATACAAGTTCCGCACCTTGTACCTGCAGCCTAGTATAGGGGGGGGTTATTATCGCATATCTTATAAAGGGACCAGAAGGGAATACGATTAGAAATTCTTCCGACCCCTTTATTACACCTTGGGCCTTATCCAGGAGCTACATACCGGCTGGTCCTGTTCATAAAAAAAGTGCAGTGAAGTCATTTAGATTGCCTGTCAGTGCTTTTATCGTACGTTAAAAAAGGGGCCTGAAGGGAACATTCTTAGCAATTATTCTTCCGACCCCTGTAGTAAGGGGGGGCAGCTTCGAGTATGTGACGATCTTTTTGGAATAACAGCGGTCAGTGAGCCTTTGAGATTGCACGCAAGTCCTTCAGAATCTCGTCGCAGGCCGAACCAAGATCGCTCAGCAAAGCCTGCGGCACAAGCCACAAACATGTAGGCAGGGTTCAAGGGCTTAACCAGAACGCTCTCACTGTGGCCAAACAGAGCCTCTGAGCCAGAACCCAGAGGGGGGGGGGGGGGGGGGGGGGGGGGGGGGGGGGGGGGGGGGGGGGGGGGGCAGAGAGGTTCCTAGATGAAACATCGAATGGATTAGTGTGGTCCAGTTGCTGAACTGCGGTCCCAGTCAGAACCATTCTTCACCTAGAGACACCTAGGGTAGCCAAAGAAGGGGCAGCGTTTAGGAAACTAAGCAGTGAGGGACTAGACTCCTGCAACACCTTGCGCTGTGGAGTGTCGAACCTCAAGTCCCAGATCTCGCAGATGCATGTCAGAACCAGTAAGCTTGCAAAGACAAGGCCCACATCTGTAGGGTTTGCTGCGTTTGGGATTTTGAGCTTGCAATTGGGGCTACCAGGTTGGGCCATTAGTAAACCCTTTGAACCATGTGAACCGCTTCATGCCCCAGTCTAAGCCCTAAACGCGAAACACTAAACACGAAACCCTAAACCCTACTCTCTCACAGGCCTCTGCCGCGGGCTTCTGTGCATCTGGGACAGGCTTCAGGATGTCCTCTCGCTTGGGGCTGCCTTCGCAGCGTTCGACATAAAAGGTTTCAGTAACCGAATGTGTACATACACATATATGCGTATTATATATATATACATAATATACATACATATGTATATATATATATATGTATGTATATCGGCAGCAGGTTGAGTGTTGGGTTAAGGTTAGGGGTCTAGGGCTCGGGGTCTGCTAGTAAGAGCCTGGCGACAAGCCAGACACTAACTCGTCATCTGTCTTCTAGCCCAAAGCCCTCCCTATCGACTCCTTGTCTTCAGACTAAAGCAACGTTGCACTGAAAGATCGTGCAGGGTTGGGGTCCTTTGGCTTTTCGGCAATCATCTTCAAGACGGACGTGACGCCTCCTAAGCGACTGGCTTGCCACTCCACGCAAGGCTACTTAGGCAAGCGACCCTTGGTACCAATTTGGGTTTAGGGTTTAGGGTTTAGGGTTTAGGGTTAGGGTTTAGGGTAAGCAAAGGGTCTCCGGGACATGATGCACTGTCATGTAGTCTCACGTCCAAGGCTCTTCATGAGTCACTATGAGGCTCTGGCTAGGCTGAGACATACTCCCCGAATCCCTAAGCCTCCTGAAGAGACCGAGCTCTACAGCAAACCCTGTAGGTGGCCCACCCCTGGCTTTGTCGAAGATGCGCTGCGTAACGTACAGACGGGACCTGGGAAGATCTTGGCTTTTGGGGTTTTTTTTGGGGCTTAGGGCCTGGCGTTGACAGAGCCTTGGGCTCCCAGGCTCCTGGCACCCAGGCTAACCTGCGACCCAAAGCAACAGCCGCCTGACCCTGGCTGAGCTCCCGAATCCGACCTCCCCAAGCCGCATTTTGCTGCCTAGCAGTCCAGCCGCCACTGCACGGTGACAGGTCGGGACTAGGATGGCTCTTCAACCCAAATACTCCTGAATATGATCCTCTTAAATTAAACCCAAAAAGGGAAAATATATCAAACGTCGCAAGGGTCTGTCTCGGGGAAAGGTGCCTCTCTAGAAGGGAGATCCGTCTTCGGCCCCTCATCTGGGTGCAGAGCTCCTCAAGGCTTGCTTGCACTTGGCGGATGGGTTTGACCTGGCATTGGGACGTCCGGTGGAGTTTAGGGTTTAGGGTTCACGGTTTAGGGTGGTGTGTGGAGCTTAGCAGTTTGTCTCGGTGTGATGGTTCATTGTTCTGAGCATTGGACCTTTAAGAACGTAAGGGGCCAAGCTGAATAGACTGGTCAGAGAAGCATGTTCCCTCAAGACGGAGCACTCGATGGTCCCAGAGTTGCACTTCGTAGGACTTTACATAATCCGGCAATCTTCTATGTGGCCAAGTTGGGCCAAATCACATGCCTGTTAGCACTTTCTAGCTACAATAGCGACCCACGAAGGGGGGCATAACATGGCATCACCCAACCTCAATTTTGGCGATCCAGGTCGGGTCCTGCCTTTGCTACTTGAGACTTTTGTGCCCTCTACGGATTGAAGACCCCAGTGGCAGGCAACCCTATCTTGCCCTATATGACATACCTTAGGCGAGCCTGAAGGCCCCTCATTCGCATCGCAGCCAAAAAGCCGCAAAGCCAGAAAAATCTTAGAAGGTTGCGGGCTTTGGTTTGGGGCAACTGCTGGCGCCTTATCCTCGCCTGCTGTCTCCTCAAGTGGAAGCGCATACTGCAGCAACCTGAGAGGAAGCAGAAACACACCAAGCCTCGGAAAACCCCGGTTCTCAAAGCGCGGGCAAGGCCGGGAGGGGGGAATAGCGGGTGCTCAAAGCCGTCAATAACCCTTGAACTTGAGTCTTTGCCTAGGTAGCGCAAGAACATAACCAAACCACTCTGCATGAACAGGGCAGCAAAGTAGACGACACGAAGCCTAACTCCACAAAACCCAAAACCCCTCTGACTGTGCCGTTCCAACCTTGGTCTTGACAGTTGCCCAACAAGATGAGATTTTGCAACTGCAAAAAACCGGGCCCCTGGCGAGATAGGGTCCTTGTTGACGCGCGTACCATATGCTGTGGTACCAGTGCGGGCCACAGCCTTGCACAGAACTGAAGTGCCCAGGCTGAAAACGAGAACCAGCAGTTCCTGATATTTCTGAATATTTCCTGTTTCCGAATATCTCCTCATGCTTCCCAACACTTTTCAGCATTTCCTCGTATTTCCGAATACTTCCTAATAGACACAAGAACATTCAGTTCCGGGTGTCATGCTCAGAAGGCAGGCGCAATGCAACACAACAGCAACAATAGAATGGTAGGCACGGGCGCGGGCGGACATACACACATATACACATACGCATGCGCAAAGTAATGTCTTTAGCTTGCTTATGAACACTCAGCATTCTCAACATATTGGCCCCAGAATTGTCAACCTTGGCAAGGGGGAGGGAGGGGGGGGCGAGGGGCTGAGTTGGGGGCGGCCCTTTGTTGAACCCAGGCTGGACTGTGACTTGCTGGGAAGTGGGAAGGGGCGGCCCTAAACCCTAAACCCTGGCCCCTACTCCCAAAAGACTAAATGCTCATAAACACGACCCAAAAATGGGCAGGGTTCTCTGGCTTGTTCACAAAAACGCCCCAACTTAGCAACATCTTGGCCCAGGAACTGTGAGGGGGGTTCGGAGACCGAATAAAGCCCTCTAGATTTTGGACCACACGCATGCTACAAGTATGGCAGGCCCTCCTTTGAAGCTAAGGCTTGAAACAACAAATCAAGGAAGGGATTTAGGGCCCAAGGGGCCCAACTCGGAAATAAACAGCGGCAGTTCTGGGCCTGCGGCCTAAAACAGAGCTTACAGGGGGCCACTCTTGGGGAACCCTAAACCCTAAACGCTAAACCCTTTTTGAACCCAGACTCTGCACGTCAGCTGGCACGATGACAACTGCATCGACTTGCATCCAGGAAAACCAAGCTGGGGCCTCATACAAGAACCTTAAACCCTAAACTCTAAACCCTAAACCCTAAACCCTAAACCGGCCAAACAGCGAAGGTAGGGACACCCAACAGCACTCCGGGGCCCCCAGGCCGGCGCAGGTCCGAGTTGAAACTGCCCAAACCTTCTCAGGGAGGCTAACAAGTTATCTAGATTGTTGAGAATATTTAGGAAACTTTAGGAATGTAGGATATCTAATACCTAGATTATTTCGAGGGTTTTTTTGATACTTAGGCTTTAGGGCTTCGGCATGCTTTTTTGTCACCTGCCTAGCTGCTTGGGTCGCATCATGCACGAGTGCCTTGCGTAGACTTCAGGTACTCTGCATTATGAATTTAGGGTTTAAGGTTTAGGGTCTTAGGTTTCTTTCAACACTTGCTGGGTGGGTTTGGGAAGTCTTAAAGCTGTGTATTGACGACCGGGGACAAGACAACTTTCGGCGCGTGCCGATGCATTCCTAGGAAGGGTGTGTTCTCACCTTCCGAAAATACGAAAATGCAAGACAGACCCTGAACATGCACCGTATCATATGTGTGAAGGCACGTGGGTATGTTTGTCAATTCCTGAGGACGGCGGCTCTATCCGTGGTGCCACCGTTGCCACCTGAACAAGTGAGGATTTCATGCGAAGGGCTCAAGGTCCAAAGGGACGCGGGTGCAATGCAGTGCCATTAATCAGATGTGTAGTTGATACGTCCTCTAACCACATGTATGTACAGACATGTGTTCACATTGCAGCTGCACACTTGTTTGACAGTTCACGGTTACACACATACATGCCTGCTTTGGTTTCTTTTGAAAGGCTGATCTGAGGATCTTCCGCGACGGATGCCGCAAATGCATGTCTCTACTCAAATCAAGAGCTGTTCCTGGTTAGCAACCTAACATGCCAAACAGGCAACATGTTGACATGTCACATGTCATATGATGAATATCTTTGAAGTTTGTGTGTCAAGCATATATTCCGTACCAAATTTGCCAAAGAATACCCACGCATCTTCTGCATTCCTACATGTCAGAAACATATGTCTACACGCAGGACCCGACAGGTTGCGCGAAGGGGCGTTCAATCCATCCAAGTTTTGAGTCGAGAACCCCGACCGCGGACACTGGCTTCTCAGTTTCGGGCACACACGGCCGCCATCAGCGATAATGCCCACGCCTGCAAATTTGGGGCCAAGGCTCTTGCCACACGCTTCTCCGACACAATCCCTAGGAAGCGGGAACGGCAGGTGCCTCGAGTGATGGCACAAGTGTGATGCCTTCTGTGAGTCAACAATCATCACCACTAGCATTGCCAGCCTGACCTCCGCATTGTCCGCTTTGACTTCAGGTGCTAACCCGAAAAGAAATTCCAACGACAACCGGCACCTTCTGCAAGAAGGGGGCCTGACGCCCGGCGCCATCCTGATATCACACAAGTAGAAGTGTCTGGTTACAGTTTACGGTGCCCGAAAGGATGTACCCTAAACCCTGGCGCAGTACTCCTTGCTTTTGGGCTCTAAGCTCTACATCGCATGGGCCTCAACTCCAGAGCTGCTATATTGCATTCTACGAGAGTCCCAAGTGCCACAGACTCCCAAAATCCCAAATCTCGCCACCCCCCCCCCCCCCCACAACAGGCCCCTCCCTGCAACCCTGGGAATCCGGGCCCTCATAACCACTGCAGCTCGCAGTGGTCTCGCCGCCCGCCTCGCAAGACCGGGGGCCGTCGAGGCTGACCAGACTTCGGGTGTATTCAGCCCCATCCGAAAGGCTGTGCAGGTAGGCCGCCTTAGCCCCTACGAGGAGGGGCCCCCCAAGTTATAAGTAGACGCCCTAAATTGGGTTATAAATCCTTTAACTATAGTGAGTATAGTAAGGGGGCCCTTGTAGCCCCACAAACCCAAAGCAGTCAGCTTGAAGTCAGCACTTCAGATCGTAAACCTGCATCGGTTGGTCCCAAGTCGCCTCTTGGCTGCGACGCCCGCTGCCAGCACCGTGGCTGCGACAGCTGCGGAGGATACGCCTCAGAGAGTCGCAAGAAGAGCTGACGAAGGGTCTGCTGCAGCAGCTCAAAGAACACAGAACTGCCGACTTGAGCATCCACCTGGAGAACCAGCTGCGACAGAAGGCCAAAGCAATCACGGCACGAACAAAAGTTAAAAGAAGAGGGTTCTGTGTTGCTCCCAAACAGATATGAAATTGCCCAGCAGTTGCATGTGTTCATTCCAAAGTTGCAGGAAAGGAAACCAGCTCAGATGTTGAATGCCCTCCCGCCATCCCTGAAAAAAACTCAACCCGAAGCCTAACCACGAACTCTCCAGAGCACCAAAAACCTAAATCCTGAAGAATGCAGCCTCAAAATCCCTCAGACCTGCTCCATGCCAACCCGAATTCCTAAACCCTAAACCCTAACCCTTAACCCCTAACCCCTAATCCCTAACCCCTAAACTAAACCCTAAACCCTAAATCCCTAAACCCGTCTCCTCCAAGCTCCAAGCCCAGGCCTCGCTCCGGCACTTCCTGTGCTGGTCGAGGTGCTGCTCCGAATCTGGTGGGCCGAAGGTCTCTGGGCTTTGGGTTAATAGGGTTTCATAGGGTTTGATAGAGTTTTTATAGGGCTTAATAGGGTTTAATAGGGGAAAGCTAGGCTTGGGGGTTAATAGGGTTCAGTAGGGTTCAGTAGGGTTTGATAGGGGTTAATAGGGTTTAGTAGGGTTTAATAGGGTTGAGTAGGGTTTAATAGGGTTTAAAAGGGTTTAACAGGGCTTAATAGGGTTTAATATGGTTTAGGGTGTGGGCTTTGGGTTTTCAACGGAAGTTTTCAGGTACCTTCGATATTGGGGTTTAGGATTTAGGGTATAGGGCTCAGGCTCCTAGAAGGGGCTTGAAAAATATGAGGGGTTGTAGGTGGGAATGAGGTTTCTCAAGTTTCTGCACCAGCAACGCAGATTGGGAGCTCAAAGATCGCTCCACTACAGGGCCCCTTGGTCCCTGAGCTTGGGGGTTGCAATTGGGGCACGCTTGAAAAGGCGATGGTTCACTGGGCGTCTAAGGCTTGTTCAGATCATTCTTCGCAGCAAAAGCACTCAAGTGAGACTGCCGGCAGGCCTGGCAGCAGGCAGCGTGGGCGGCGCCGCTCCAACTGCAAAGGCCTCGTTTTGGTGTTTGGGGTTCAGACGGTTCAGAGCTTCTTAGTTGCCCAATAACCTGGGGGAAAAAAAGGTTAACCTTTGGGATTGTCAGGGACTACACTACCCCAAAAAGGTTTGAGGTTATACCTCCTCTACTACTAGAGCTTATCAGGTCCCGCTTTTTTGGGGGGACTTTCTGGCTTGGCTTGTGGCCCACTCCAATGGCCGAGAGGCCTTTTGCCTCAAATCTTAAGCCTGTAGCCCCTGAACGTGGCAAGAAGGTTGCAAGCCGCGGTCGCACAAACAGAAACACACGTAGACACACACACACACACACATACACACGGAGAGACCGAGGCCGAGACAGAGACGTGCGCTCATACACACTCACACTCTGCCTGTCCTAGAGATAGACTTGACATGAGAGCCGAAGCACATCCAGGTCAGAAGGGCCTGGAAATACAGGGTTACAGGGCTTTACTACGAATTGCTTAAGAAAACCCCCCCAAAACACAATCATACTCTTCCTTATAAGGGAAATATAGGGATTACATATTATTGTTTTTTTTTTTGGGGGGGGGAGGGGTTCTTAAGCAAACAGTAGTTTACGGTCCCTGGGCTCCAGCCTCTGTGATGAGGGCCATGGCGGCACGCTCGGGACGTCGGGCTCCACCGGTGGAGCGGAGCCACAACTTCGGACGCTGGCGCGGGCAAGAACGCCGATGTCTTTGCGCACAATAGTTAGATATAGGAACATAAGACTTACAAGAAGACAATGACATACATGTATTTATGTGTATGTATGTATGTATGTATGTATGTCATATAAACACATAAACATATAAACGTATAAACATATAAACATATAAACATATAAACATATAAACACATAATATATATATATATATATATATATATATAACTCTACAATATCTCCATATACACATATACATAGACACACACATATATATATATATATTTCTATAACTCTACAATATCTCCCTGTATACTCATACATATATTTATATATACATGTATGTGTGTATAGTTCTCTCTGTTCTTCTAATTCTTCTTCTTCTTCTTCTTCTTCTTCTTTTTCTTCTTCTTCTTCTTCCTCTTCTCTGTCTGCGTCTGTTTCTGTCTGTCTCTGTGTGTCCCTGTCCGTCTGTCTCTCTGTGTGCCTGTCTCTCTGTCGCTCTGTCTACGTGTCTCTCTCTCTCTCTCTCTCTCTCCGCTCGTATGCTTGTATCTTTGCGAGTGTGTGCGTCTGTGCGCTTTGTGATTTTGCACTTCTGTCTGTCTGTCTGTCTGTCTGTCTGTCTGTCTGTCTGTCTGTCTGTCTGTTTGTGTGTGTGTGTGCGTGTGCATGTGTATGTGTGTGTGTGTGTGTGTCTCTCTCTCTCTCTCTCTGTGCGGGGGACATGTGTCTGTTTTGCTTGTGTTTGTGAAGGAGTTCCTTTGAGATTTGCCTGGGCTTATGACATTGCACGAGTGTGAGTGCGACTGTGTGCTTGTGTGTGCGGTCTCTGTTTGTGTGTGTGTGTGCGCGCGCTCGTCATATTGGATTCGACAGGGCGTGTGGTAAGCCATGTGTATGCACGTTCTGTTTTTTTTTTTTCTTTTGGTTGAGGGTTTCAGGGACGAAGACCTCGCAATGCCGAGGATATGAGGCTTAGGTCTGACCGTCCCGTCCTGCGTGCAGGGACCTGGAGTATGCTCCATCCAAGGATTTGAGGGGGGGGGGGGGGGGGGGGGGACTGTCGAGAGCGCACAAGCAGTTGTGGTATACTTACCTTACCACCTGCTTGAAACACAAGCGCAAATGCAGCGGGAACTTCTCCCGGTAGCAGTATTTATTCACACCCCCTGCAGGTCGGCATAGACACTTCCAACCGAATTGCAAAGCTCCGATTGCAAGAAAACGTACGAATCCGTGGGGATTATAGTGCGCCAAGTTCCACAGATTGCAGCTAGTATGAGCAAGCCAACATGCACCTTGACTCTAAACCCTAAACCCTGTCCGGCCCGCACTGACACTAAGAGCTCACAAATCATGGACATTTTTGTCGTCCCTTGCCCAGCGCAGGCAAGTCAGTTACAAGGCTCTGCATGGATCTAATGTGGGAGCCTATTAAACTACAATGTTTCGTTTTGGGGGGATGGTCTTTATTGAGCTCGTAGAAGTCAAGGGTTACACTTGGAAAACTCGGCTGCTGTCCTACCCTTAATCCAGCTTGCCACAGTCCTTCACTTCCGCAAAGGCCACCTGCCGGGCGGTGGCGTGAGCCAAAGGACCGACTTTGGGCTCCAACAACTACGCGTTGCCAAGTGACTCGCCCTTCTCTCCTTCGGTAGGAAAGGCAAACACCCGAAGTACCCTCAATACGAAAAAACGAGGATGGCCCTTAAAACCCTCTGAAAAACTTTCCTGAATATGATCCTCTTAAACCCAGTAAGGGAAAATATAAACTGTCCCTGGGGCCTACCCGAGAAAACCATGCAGGCCCTTTGATGAACACGACCGGTCAGCGCCTCCATCATCGCACGGTAGTCAGCACTACACCAGAGGTCGGTCCTTGTCTTGAGATTCAACTGGGGATGTTCTCCCTTTGTGCTTACAGTCCTGAAAAGGGATTATAAGTGGGGGTACTATAATCCCTATCAAGGCCTGCTAGTATACGGGGGAACATCCAAAGACTCAACCCATAAAAGCTTAATAACCCTTAACCCATATGCAAAAGTTACCCTTTTTGGGGGTTCCCTTTTAAGGGGATTCTATTTGTCTTTGGGATATCAGAGGGCTACCCATGTTCTTGGAAGTACCCATAGTTTCGCAGCTTTAGCACGTTCACCTCAGTTCAGGCTTCTTGCACCTCCGAGATTTCAGAGCTGGAGGATCTCAAGTCTCGAAAGTTTTTTCAAGGTGATTTATGTTTTGAGGGGATCCTCTTTTGCATCCAGGCCTCTGGGTAGGAGGATTCTAGAGGGGGCAAGGTGTTACCCCACGATTGGGGGGGGGGGGGGGATGTAAGCATGGACTGCAGTCTGGAGGAATGCTACTGCGAATCATCGTTCTTCTTCTTCATGTGGAGAAATGACAATCAAATACCGGAGGGCAAAACCGAACAAAAAACAACACCACCGATGCTCACTTCAAGCTCGAGAGTGCGCAGATCACCACTGCCTGGCCTCGGCGAAGCCTTCCGTTTGCAGCGACGCCAACCTCTGCGCTGCCCAATCATGCGGCCGAGTCACACAGAAAGCTTCAGTTGCACCTGAGTCAAGTTATGCTACCATACGCACACACGTGCACCCGAGATGCCCCTCTTTGACTCAGGACTCTCAACCTCGCAAGGACCCAACACTCAACCTCCCAATTTGCGCTGTGTGGGAGGCGATTTAACTCAGCTGAGCACAGCTGCAGGCTTGTCGAAGGTCCATGAGGAGGTATACACGTTCTTCCACGGAAAAGCATCCGGTAGCCACACCTTGCGACAAACAGACGGACCACCACTACCACCACCACCACCATAGGAAGCCTGCGCTTTGCCTGCACACCCACAGACTTCCTCTGGAACCCTCTTTCTGGCTCACTAAGTCACTAAACCTAAGCCCTACACCATGTGCAGCCTCGTGGCACACACGAAATCGACCAACTCTTGGTGCACTGAGCCGTCATCCAAGTACAGCCTCGAGTTTCAGAGGGTCGACCTGGGGTTTGGGGGTCTTGACCTGAAGACTTTGGTGTATTCAGAGGTGGGGTTTAGGGTTTAGGGTTTTTAGGGTTTTAGGGGCTGGAGGTTCTTTGCGTTCTAGTTCTGCTGTTAGGGGCTTTTGGGGGGGCTCAATGTCGGGCAAGAAGCAGCTCTGGCACGACATGACCTGTCTATATTGTCGTACGTGTTTCCGAAAGATCTGTGAATGTGGGGGCTCGCGCAAGTACATGTTAAACTGCTGCAAGTGTGGCAGCATCTAGAACCGCGGAGAATTGCGGGTGTCGACCTGTTGGCAACCGACGTTGACGATGACAGGTTTAAGGTGTGTTTCAGCCGGCTTGACCCCCTCAACAACAATTCGTGAACAAGCACCGTTGCTTAAACAAGCCTGTGGCTGTCGAGGCGGCACTGTGCTGTCCAGAAAGCATTGCCACACAATAGCATGCGTACGTTCCTCCAGTGCGTGATCATACTGCTGAGCCCTAAGCCCATAGCTCCCTAAACCTTTTTGCAACAGGCTTCTCCAAACCCTGTATCTGTCGGTTGTCGTCTCCTGAGCTGGCTAGCTCTGTACCTTTGAAATTGTTGTGACACCTTGTGAACTCTGAGGAGGCAGCGAAAACGCTTTCTGCGCCTGGCTTGCACGTTGGTTTCGCAAGGGGCGCGTGGCATGGAACGCATAAAGATGTAATTTGAAGGCATGTCCGTACGCAAGCCCTCATGTAACTTAACAAAGCAAATCAATACAAATACGGGGCACTGGTGCCGGGGACTTACTCGTGGCTGGCGGAACATCTCTCAACGAGCAGCATTCAAAGTTTAGCAGCATAGCATGCTTCAAACACAGGAGAAGACTTAGACCAGACCTGTACCCTGGTCTCTACCACAACAGAATCTAGTAAACTTCAACCTGGAAAATCAGGCACAGCAGGCCTTCTGGCTGGCTGGGAAGGCATAGGGCCCTTCTGACCGCATCTCCTGCCGAGTATTTTCACTGGCTTTGTAGGGGTTTGAGAAAATCGGGGTTTTGGGTTTTAATTTTGCAGCGTTGGCAACCAAGCATGACCGCTCGTCGAACAGCCAGCCTTTCATCCAGTGCTGGCGTGGGGCTGCAAAGATACATGCAGTGTGTCCAGGGCGGACATGGTAGTTTAGGGTTGGTTTAGGGTTTAGGCATGGGCGCGCGCTCACATGTCCCAGACGTGCGGGAAGCCGAGTGCAAGCCTCCCCGCGCCAGCCTCCGCCAGGGTCCGCAAGGCGCAGTGTAGCGGTTCTTCGTGGTGCTTGCAGGTGCTGCCGGCCTGCAAGGACTTGGGATCTTGTGCTCGGGGCCTCAAGGGCTTGAAAAAAACTATTCTTCTTGCGAGTACTATTCCAACAAAATGCTAATATTCCAGTTGTATCACTGCCATGATTCTTAGGGGGCATTCATGGACCTTGAGTTGAGTAGAATTTAATGGGTTGGGGGGTGCAGGATTGATTGGATACCTGGGACACGAACTAGTAACAGCACAACCTTCTCAGCGGATCCCCCAGCAGGGAGTCGCGATGTAGCCTCAGAGCCCAGAACCTTAAGCCTACATACAAGCCTCAACCTCGCACGACATAAGTGCAAACCCTGACATGCGCCCCCCAGGATGACCCTAAAAGCCCTCTGAAGAATATTCCTACCTGTAGTCCTCTAAACCCGGATAAGGGAAAATATCACATGTCCCTACCTAGGTACTCATGAACCTGCCAGTCTTCAGAGGCCACGGCGCCCACTTCGTAGCTTTGAAAGCACTGCAGTCCGGGGGCCTTCATTTGGGGATTCAATGGACAATCTGGACCCATTTTTAGGAAGCCTCTGCTAAAGGGTTTAGGGTTTAGGGTTCATGTAGGTTATCTAGGAACCAGGGCCTGGGCCGGCAATGTAGATCAACCCCCGCTTGCAGTGAATTGAAAGGGTTTGAACCCGATTTTACGGTGCTTCGACTCTCGTTACCCGAGGCTGCGAGTTTATGGCTATTGGGGAACCTGGAGGCGCTTGGTGCGTGGGGTAGAGGCTTGGGATGGGAGGAATTGGAGGTCTGAGATTTGTCGCCTGTGGATTGCAGATTCGGAGGATCTGGGAAGAGGCACCTTCCCTTCTGTTCTGAGCATTTAGCAGGGCGTCAGGAGCATAAATGACACTGTTTGTTCCAGCTTCTCTCACCCTGAAGCGGAGGGAATCTCCTAAACACCCAAACCCGAACACAGAGGGCAAATCCAGCGCTGAAATTCTAACAATTATACTCACGGTTAACCAATACTACTTCATAAATTGCAAATACAAACACAAACACACATCTATCTATCTAATATGACGAGAGAGGATGGCTAGGTTTTGGCCAAGTGACGTCGCGGCGTCCGACAAGGATGCCTGAAACCGTCTGTCTTAGGGCTTAGGGCTTAGGGCTTGGGGCTTAGGGTTTAGGGTTTTAGGGTTCACCTCTGAGTTGGGTTCTAAGGGCCCGAAAGGCGGTTAAAGGTCTTCCATCGCCTTCGCTACATATCCTTCAAGAAAAGCTTTTGTAGTTCCGGGGCCCTGGCTGCAGGAGCAAACCCGTCTTTTCATCCTCTCTGAAGAAAGTGGAAAAATGGAGTGAATCCAAGACTTACGGAAGCTTCACAGACACGAAGGGCGGGTTTATCTTACAGAACACACCCTACTTTGGAGTAGACCCTGGAAAAACAGTATATACTTTTAAAAGCCATAATCGGAACCAGAACCAAAAAAAAAAGTACAGTATTCCGAAACCCAAAATAAGAGCTACGGCACACGCCTCCAGGGTTTTTAGCAGTCTCAGGAGTGCAGGGCTGATCGCGCTCCAAATTGAACCCTAACCCTAAGGCCCCAAGGATTCCTATTTCAAGGATTTTGGGCCCAAAGGCCAGAAAATGAACAGGTTTTTGGGCAATGTTGAGCCTAAGGGTAAACATCCCGAATGCCCGAAAATATTCAAGGTGAGGCCCAAAAAACTGCTAACTGGCACAAGGTCTCAGACTTTACCCGTCCACGGCCTGGCTACTCGGAAATGCTTCGTTCCATGATGGTGCTGCGAGGGCCTACTGGTAGAGTTGGTTGCATGCAAAGACTTCTGGGCAGCATCGACAATGGGGCACGAACAATCCAGACCATTGGAACGTGAGATTGCCGAATGACCGACACGCGTCTTCCCTTCTGGGCATGTTGCCGCCGAAAAGATGCATGTTTCAATGTACCTCTTGTGAATAACTTGTCCTCTCAGTCTCCTGGTGTTCGTGCGTGCGTAAGGGAGGAAGGGGCGGGGAGGGCTCCTAGTACTAGCGGAATCAACTGGAGCGACGTGCGCTTGTTGGTACATGAAGAACTTTGGAGGCAATTAAAGCATCATGCTCGATGGTGTCTGTGTCTTTCTTAGTTCAGTCCACAAACTGCGTGCGATGTTTAGGAAGTCTCGGCAAAACTGTACACCATCCTTGGGCTGTAAAAATCTCCATTGTCTTTGCCCTGTGGCTATGTCTGCACACCTGGAAAAGTATGAGACGAGTCAGTGGAAGGATTGAGCAACAGTAAGCGTGTCTGTGTCAGTGTCAGTGTCTGTGTGCACGCGTGCGGGCACCGGCAACCTGCACAGACAAAAGCAAAAAGACTCTGGGAGTCTGCACCGCCATGCAGTTAACGTGTGAGTGTGGGAATGTCAGTCCTAAACCCTAAACCCTAAACCCTAAACTCTAAACCCTAAACCCTAAACCCTAAACCCTAAACCCTAAACCCTAAACCCTGACCTGACAGGACAGTCGAGCTGCGTCCTCGGAGGTCGATCATGAGGGCGCGCGCCGAACGCAAGACCAGTCCCTGCACACATCTTTCAATTCACCCTAAAAACCCTAACCCCTAAACCCTAAGCCCTAAACCCTAAACCCTAAGCCCTAAACCCTGAACCTTGGAACTCAGTCAGTTGATACTTGGCTTCATGCAGAGAACGGTGGTCCGTCCGGCACATGGGAAAGAAGGCACCCGGCAGACTCTACGAAGAGGTCTCAGGGGCTCAAACAATAGGGGATAGCATTCGGGGTACCCTTGGGGATCTAGACCCTCTGAATAAGGTCCCTGTTCAAGAGAGCCAGAAGAGGGTTAAGAAGGGGTCCCCTTTTGAGGGTCCCCCTTATCCTACCTAGGAAACAAGCAGGGATGAGCTGACTACACACTTGCATCCTTTAAACTGAGCTGGCATCGTTGTGTCCTAGTCCTAATCTTTGTCTCGCAACGGGGGTTTCCGAAAATAGGGGTACCCTTTTGGGGGGGTCCCTTTAAGGGGATTCTATTCTATTTGGGGTAGAAACGGGATACCCCTATTTCGGGAAATGCCCCAATGGGCTCTTTGGCATGCGTGGCCGGAGTGGACTGAACAACACAAGACGTGGCAGGATCAAACGGGGCGCGATCCTTTTCGACAGCCTTGCCCAAGGGAACCAAAGTAGCCTCGGCACACAGTTAGAACAAGCTCGTGCTCGCGTGCTGAACTTAAGTGTTTCCCTGGCACACCCCAGAAGCCCCAGATCTAAAGGAGTTCATGCCCTCTTCCTGCAAGGGCTTTACCTGGGTAGAGGGCCGAGGGCCATGAAGTTAGGGATATGCGAGGGTAGGACCGCTGTGCTTGTTCCGACCTTCTGCGCTTCTTCGGCTTCAAGGTTGGGGTCACAGTAGATTTTGTGCCAGGCTTCAAGAGCATCAAGGCCCTTCTAAGTGAAAAACCACAACCTCCTCTGCAGCATCGGTGGAGGGAAGGGTTGAACTTGGCACTCCTACCTAGCTTCTAGGCAGCGCATGCAACGCCCAAAGCACGCAAAGAATCCTAACCAGCATCTGTTTGTTGTCAAGAGTTCTTCAATCAACCCGAAACCATCAACCTCGAGGCCACAGCATTGTCCTCCAGCTCGGCCTGACCACCACCAAAGGGTTTGGGGTTTAGGGTTTAGGGGTTTTGGGTTGAGGTACCAGGCTCAGGACGTGTAACTTTGTGGGGTTGGTGAGTTTTTTCTGAACCCGTGCTGAGGCCGGGGCATGTGACGGGACGGGCATACACTGGCGCTCTCCGAGCAGCCAAGGAAAACCCAGAAACAAGACAAAGACCACGACTAATAACACACTATAAATGCCACCATATAATGGATTAATAATAATTATTATTATTATAACAATAATAATAATGGATTAATAATAATAATCACAATCATAATGCTAGGGCCGGTTTCGCGCATCGAAGCTGTGGTCGAGGATGGGGGTCGATGCGAACGTCTCGGCTGTGTTGCTGCCATAACCAGTATCACGCGGGACAAGCCCAGGAATGAATACTTGGAGGTTCATGAGTATAGTTATAAGTAAGGTACTGAGAACCCATGAACCTCCAAGTACACACCCCAGTGAAAACTGAGGGAGCTGATGGATTTGGCCATACTCCCCTTAGAACCTTAATAAAAACAATATAAATATCCTCTTGGGTGTTAAACAAAAATAACAAATTTCCCAAGGGGGAGATAGTTGGCACAGCAAGCCCACATGGCCATGACCCGCGCATTTGAGACGCCTCACTCCGGGTGAGGCAAGTTGACCAAAGTGCACAAGATGGACTGTGGGAAACCCTAAACCCTTTTGAACGAGGTCTCTAAACCATAGATGAATTTGGGAGCCCTAAACCCTTTTGAACGAGAACCCTAAACCCTAACTAACCCTAAACTCTAAACCCCAAAACCTAAACCCTAAACCCTAAACCCTAAACTAAACCCTAAACCCCAAACCCTTGCAGGTCACGCTGAGGCACCCAATTCCGCGTGAAAATCTCCGTTCTCCATTTCAGAGCCCAACAGCCCAGAAGCTCAACTCCCGCAAACCAAAGCCACAAGCCATCGTCTCCTCCTTGTGTTTCTTTCTAAAATAGCTAGGGGAACGTTGAAGCCATTGTTGTCATCAAGCTTGTACTGGAAGTGTAGTAAGGTCCACTTCAGACTTGGCAACTCGGAGCAGACACTGGCACCACCTTGTGACGATTTGCCCCAAGCTTGGTTTGGGTTGTGAGGTCCAAGGGCTTAAGGTATAGCAACCAAGAGCTGCCGTTGTCGAATGGTGCCCCCTTTTTGCCCGGCCCCTGCCAGGAGGTGTGCAGACTTCGGAACCCTAACCCTAAACCCCAAACCCCTAAACCCCAAACCCCAAACCCCTAAACCCTAAACCCCGGAAAGCCCCCCCACTTAGAGTCTCTTTTCTTTCTCTGCAAGCTGTCGTGAAGCTGCACGCTCGCGGCGTGCTGTGCCAAGTCAAGGGTTGCTTGTCGCTCCTGGTTTTTCTGCCAAGAAGCCCCATCGCCCGTCAAGAACAAACCTCTCCTGATCCCTGATAATCTCTCTGAACTTCAAAGCCTGCAGAGGAAGGCGTGCAAGAGATCAGTCCCAATAAGGATTGTTACACAAGACTGAGTCCACAACCCAGAAGCAAAGCAACCCAGGTGATGCTCCAACCAATGCACGGCTCGAGCGTGGTCACAGATTGAGGGTTTAGGGTTTATGGGGCAAGATCACCCTCCAAGCCTCACGAGGCGCGTTGGTTCGAACTGGGGCTTCAGAATTCTGACTGTCGGAGCTTGCGAGAGGTTTGGAGGGCGTCCATGCCTCTTGGGGGCAAATATCAAACCTACGGTGTAACCTATGTCAATCTGGGGCGATCCCAGAGCAAACTTGAATGCCTTGAAAGACTGCGCAGCTGTAATCTCAACTGGTGCTGCTGGGATCGTCCGTCCATCTAACGCGCTCAGGCAGTCGACCCTCGCTTCAAGAAATCGCTTTCAATAGCTGACTTAATTTGAGCCCACCTTGAAAAAGGATGTTTAATGCTACCAATCGAGACTGCTAGAGTGGTCTGCAAACCCCCAGAGAGCCACCCAGGCCTCTTTACATCGACCTCCATGCACCCGCTCTTGGGTGCAAAGGTCCATGGGGCGAAACATGCGAGCGCGGCGAGGTTTCCGAATCGGCGTCTTGTCTTGGATCCCTATCTGGTCCATTGGTCATGGGCCAACCCCTTATGGGGCTGCATGACGAGATGATCTGATTCAGAACACTATGCCTTGCCACTTTGTACAGTTTTGAAAGAATCAACCATGTAAAACAGAAAGCCCTGCCTGGAGCGACATCATCGCAGATGCTTGTCCGCATCAATTCAAAGGCGTGCGCAAGTTGGAGAGGGCGATGTTGCGAAACGGTGGCAGGACAGACAAAGCTTCATTCCACGACCGCCACACTGCCATTAGCGAAGATGCCCATCTCAACTGCCTCCTCTTCTTCTTCATCGACCTCTGACATCGTTTCTGCACCATCAGTGACGCATGTTTCCTCGACCGCATCTGTCTGCGAAATGAGCTTCTCCAGCTCGGTGTGAAATTTATCGTCCGAGCTGATGCTGACGAATGGAAGAGCAGCAGCCTCAATTGCAAATTCCACCTGCCATGCAGCAGACTGACAGCAACAAGTTCTCAATCCTGACGCGCGCCTCCCCTACACTCAAACAGTAGAGCAGAGCAAGTCAACCCTGAACCCACAAACTGCGCATCGAGAACTGATAACTCCTAAAACGTCCGGTTGAACAAGTTCCGCGTCCTTTTTGTCTTATGGTACCAGGTTAGTCCTCCTTACGGCTTGTCGGGTATCTCACCTGCTGCACGCACGCAAACCAGAATGCAAATGCACAGGCACCACCCGCCTACCCGCCTACCCGCCTACCCAGCCACCCGCACCCAACCACCCAACCGCCCAACCACCCACCAACCCACCCACCCACGCGCACACACAAAACAAAAACAAGAATCTTACTCCCATCCACCATGTGCGAGAAAAATCCGTGCTGAAAGGCCTAGCAGTAGCAATTAATGGTAGTACGTATACTGTGCGTGCATCAGGTGTGCCGACTGATGCTGCGGAGCTTGCTCCAATCGGTGGTTGCTGAAGCGTGCGGAGATGTAGCAACATGAAACTGGCGCAAACAAACTTCAGGAGAACAGCTCACGTAATGTTTCTACTCATCTGTCCAACTGGCGCTGGGCTATCGATGCAGAATGCCCTGTAAAAATGCTGCCGCCATCTCAACCAATATGGCAGATGAGCGTTGCGCACCTAGCGCATCCGAATGTCGAAAACAAGTACAAGCCGTGTAAAGCTTGAAGGATGGGACCTCATCGGTGAGTGGTGTCGCAAATCCATATCATGCAAACAACCCTAAACCCCAAACCCTAAACCCTAAACTCTAAACCCTAAACCCTAAATGGAAAGTAAGCTTCTCTCTGCAAAGCGAGAGCGAAAGTCGAAGGATAACCATGCCCTGGTCTTCTATGAATCACGCCCAGCGTGATGCTCATTTGATCTCCATGGTTTGCGCATAAAAAATGAGTTTTTTGAAAAATGTCGCATGTGTGGCGAGGTTCGTGGTTCCCCACACATGCCCAGGCGCACGGTCAGGGCAAGATTCAATCGGGCTTGGGCAGGGGTTGGCACAGTGTCTAAACACCAGAATCCACAAGCTGCCAGGCTTTAACATGCACTCCTACAGAAAGCCTGTACTATGGGCGTCTTAATAATTAGAACAGGGTTTTGGAGTTATTATCGTATGAATATGTAGGGACCATAAGAATTCCGGCACCCCCAAACAGTATACTTGCAGAGCTATAAGGTCCGGCCTGCACTGGATCCCCTTGGACTTCCGCCGCGAAGCTCATGCTGAAGGTGGCAGAGAGGGTGGACCAGCTCCGGGCATCTTTGCACTGCGGGCAGCGCTCCTCCAGCGGGGGTGCTCCAGCTTCCGGACTTCGAGGAGGGTTGCTAAGACCGAGATGCAGGGACGGCTCGAAAGCCGTAGCATGCGTAGTCGTAAGAATAACGGAGGTATGTAGCCTACGGTGCTCGCAGCCGGAATTTCCCGTCTAAAAGCCCATCAACGAACTCTGAAAAAAATCCTAAACCCTGAGCCTAAACCCCATATAAATCCTTTTTTTGGCACCCTTCACCCTTAATTAATTCTGAAGCCTCTCCGGGCTCCATGCGCTCGCAAAAGAAGCCTGGGCTTCTGGCGGGGCTTGGGCTACAATCATTACATGTTTTATGGGTTCAGGATTTCGGGCAAATGCGTTAAACATGCATTTCGGGTTCCTATAGCAATTCGATGTTATGCCAATCTCTTGGATTCTGGATGCTTTTGAGGGTGTGTGGAGTTTCGCTTGGTGGGGTAGACGGGCCAATTCGGGTTCGCCAGGCTTCTGGAAAAAAACTCAACTAAAACCCGCGTCTTTAAAAGCCCACAGGAATTCAGAGTTCAGGGAATTGTGGTTTGGGTCTGCCGCCACCACTCTAGAATTCAGCCTCGGTGCTAGTGAGAATAGTATCCCACCCCTTGAAATTGGTGTCCAAACCCTCACATGTGATGTCATTCTGAGTCTCCCATCTTACATAGTTCATATTGCTCGTGGGGTGTCAAATGTTCAATGTACTTGAACCTCCTGGGCTTGGGCATGGCTGCTGTTGGATGAGCCTTGAAGCCACCACGAGAAAAGATGACTCGGAAGCCTTAATGGCTCTCGTCTACGTCCCACAATCGAAGCCTACCTTCCTCCCCCCAGGCCCCTCGTTCAATACAATTCAACTGAAAAAAACCTGTTCTCACAGGCCCCGGATGAAAAGACCATTTTGTATTCCCAGTGAAAGTTGGCCCTCGCCAGAACAGCATGCATAGCTGAGGCATCGTTGGGTCGTTGAAGATCAGCAGGTTCTAGGCTTGTATCTTGATCGGCTTTTGCAGAGTGTTGCGACTTCCTAGCAGAACTTCAAAAGTTCTCAAAAGTTTCACAGGGTTATCTATTCGTTTCTAAATTCAAAACACCCTCTAGAGATACAGAATCAGAGATCCACATGTTGTCTTCATAGAACTCAAACAGATGGGGCCTTCACCGAAAATTTGGTGTCCTCGACATCCTATTTCATTTCCCGAATGTCAGATCTTGCCTCAAGATCTGAGCACCTTGGGAACCATCCAAAAAATCAAATACATGGAAATGCTTCTGAAATCTTAACACATACTCTCCCTCGCCAGAATGCGAGGCCCCCTTAAAATCATTGAGAGGATAGATTCCAAATCAATAAACGTTCAAGACTGTCGTTGGAACACTTCGTTCAGAACATTTCGTTCAAACACTTTTTGGACCCAAACACGATGTTTTTAAACCCTAAACTCTCTCTCTCTCTCTCCCCTAAGCATTCGAAACCATAAGCCCCTAAAACCCTTTGGCATCAAAAACCCTAAAATAACCCTGTTCTCCCCCTTGAAACCCTAAAACCCATAAACCCCTAAAAAACTCTGTTCTCCCTTTTAAAACCCTAAACCCCCTAAAATCACCCTGTTCTCCCTTTTAAAACCCTAAACCCCCTAAAACCCCTAAAATCACCCTGTTCTCAACCCTAAACTCCCCAAAACCCCTAAGATAACCCTGCTCTCTTTTTAAACCCTAAACCCCCTAAAACCCCCCAAAATAACCCTAAAACCCTTAAAATAACCCTGTTCTCCCTTTTGAGTCGTACCAGGCCGCACAGCTGGCTCCCGTCGCGGAAGCTCGAGGACCAGCCCTGGCTCCAGCCGACCAGCCCAAGCCCCGGAAGTGCTTTGGCCTGGCTTGTCTTTTAAGGTTTGTTTGGGGTTTAGGGTTTAGGGTTTAGGGTTTAGGGTTTAGGGTTTAGGGTTTAGGGTTTAGGGCTTAGGGCTTAGGGCTTTAGGGCTTCTTGTTTGGTGTCTTCTGTTTGAGTTTTGACTCGTTTAGGCTTTCAGGTTGGTTTGGAATCTGGGGTGTGGCTTTTGGGGGTTAGAAGCGTACCAAGTTTTTAGGGTTTTTGGATTTTGGGGTGTTTGGTTCTGGGTTTTAGGGCTTAGGGGCGTTTAGGGTTGAGGGTGGTGCGTACCTCCACCGCCGACAGGAAAGGGCACATCCGACATGTGAAGTCCCAACCCTTCCAAACATATTTCGAAACGCAACACGCCAAATCTGCACCTTCAAAATCACCAGGATGGGCTATTAATTAGGCCCTATAATCCCTATAATCAACCCTATAAAGGCCCTTTTTGTGGGATGAAAGGGTGAAAAAATCCCTATAATCAACCCTATAAAGGCCCTTTTTATGGGCTGAAAGGGTACAAAAGCCCGTCCTGGCATGTGGCTTCTGGCTTGGACTCTCCATGCCTTCCCGCCTACGCGCTGCAAGTCGAAGCCCCTGCTGCCGTCAAGCCCCCCAAAAGCCCTAAACCCTAAACCCTAAACCCTAAACCCTAAACCCCAGATAGAAGTACTAAATAAAGCATGCAACCAGGCCCCAAGAGTTGCAAAACGCAATCACAGGGTAAACCTTGCACGTGCTCCCCCCCCAAAAAAACTAACCACGCAAAACTCCCTCCGTCGCCGCCTCCAAAAGTCACAGGGGGCTGGAAACCCTAAGCATGATATGGGGGGGGGTTTAGGAAAATAGGGGACCCCCAATATAGAGCCCCTAAATAGTAGGAGTCCCTTATCATAAGGACCCCAATAAGGTACCCTAAACCCAAAACCCTAAACTCTAAACAAGGTACCCCCCCCCCCCCCAAATTTCGGAAACCCCCATCATTCAATCAAGTCGCCAGTTCGCGCATTCCCGCAGCCACCCGGCTGCGCACCTCAAGTCTTTTAAGTTTAAGGTTTAGGGTTTAGGGTTTAGGGTTTAGGGTTTAGGGGAAGCCTTGGGGACGGAACTGGGTTCAACCACTAGAAGATTGAAGGTTACGGTACCCGACTGCTTAAGCACTTGCACTACAGTCTTATTATAGCGGGTATCTTGGGAAGCTTATATTCTCCGTGTGGGGATTTTGGGCTTTCGTGGCTTCATGACACCCAGAAGGAGACTCGTGCTACCTGTTTTATGGGGGGCGATCCAACAGCAGTGCCAAAGTTCTACAGCTGGACATGGCACCACCTGAAGTTTCAGACTGACAGGCAGCTCTCTCTTGCAACCCTTTTCGGAACAAAGTCGTTGCTATGAACACCCGACCCAATTTCTTGGATGCTCCCAAGAAAGCAAGAGACAGCACCCCAGGATGCGATCGGACCCCTGCAATGTAGATCCCCAGCAGCACCCCCGCTAAACGAGAGTATGTGAGGCCCCCACTTGGCAGCCAGAAGCCGTCACGAAACCACCTCGAGCGCACACACCCCATTGCGGGTTCAGCCCGCAAAATCCACAAGCCTGTGGGGTTCCTACGTCGGGTTTTTGGGAGACCTAGTGTAAGGCCAAGCATCCATAAACTGACAAAGCCTCTACTCCTGTGCCTTTACTCCCGCACGCGCCCCACGGCAAGTGATTCCGATTGTTTAGCTTGTTGCTAACGGCTTCTCGGAAGACCTTGAGGTGCAGGATTCATTCGGGCTCCTTTTGACCATACACAGCTTGTTCAGGCCACAAACACCCTCATGTCCCACCAGCTTAAAAATATTGCATACTGGGTCTCTTTGCACGTGCATCGCCCTCAACTCACCACAAAGCCCTGAACCGTTCAGAGCTTGGGCGAGTTGAGGCTCACAACCTTCGAAGCTAAGCCTGGTGGCATCTCTGCCTGTCCTGAGGGCGAAAGCAAGAAAAGACACCATCCAAATCCTGAGCCCTACATGTCGTCCCAGGGTTGAAGGCTTATAGGGCTTGAAAAAGATGCGGGGATAATGCCCCTAAGCCCCCCAAATAAAAGCTTGAAAGGCGACTGGCTCCCCTACCAGGCTAGCCCTAAACCCTAAGCCCTAAACCCTAAACCCTAAAGGTGGGCCTGGGGTGACCACCAGGCCAGCCCTCGAGGACAACTGCTGCGAGCCTGAAGAAAAAACGGCGTTTAGAAGGCTTCTGGAGTTCTAGCGCTATAGTTATAGGGTTCCCCTACCCTAAGTGCCCTAGAATGTAGGGTTCTGGGATGTTCTAAGTCTGGGGCTGTAGCTGTAGAATGGCTGACTTCTTTCGGAAGGCACATATAGGCTTTAGGTTGTCGAGCTTCGAGTTTCCAGCTCTGCTGGACGAAGTGCACTGCCGGGTCTTGACGACACGCGGAGAAACAATGGCTGCTCAAAGTCCCGTAGCCAAACCGTTGCACCCTACAGCTTTCGAAGGACCACCGCAGTCGATCCAGAACAACCAACTGCCTGAGAACATACCAAATAAGAAAATCTCACTGCCAGCCCGCAGGGCATGCTACAGTTCCCTAAACCCTAAACCCTAAACCCTGAACCCTAAACCCTAAACCCTAAACCTCATAGCCAAGGATGTGGATATCCACTGTAGGGCTCCTATACCGCGTAGGCATAAGCTGCTCTACATCAAGCCAGCGTCGGGGGGCTTGGGGTATCAAATATAGGGTCCCTAATAATTCGAATGATTTTTGTTATTATTTTTTTATGTTTATTGTTTTTTTTTTTGGGGGGGTTACTCTAGTATAATAATATAGGCACCATATGGGGAATACTACTAGTAACTCTTCAGGACCAAATAAACCTTAAAAGGGTTTATGGTTCATATACCTTGATCGGGATGATAGTAGTATAGGGTAAATGGCCCGAAATTTCAGGGCACGGCCCACCTTGTAAGTTGTTCTCGCTGAGGAGATCCGCTGTCAGCGTTTTGGACTCAGAGTCCTCGGGTCGCCGCAACGGTGGTGCCGGTGGCTGGGTTTAGGGTTTAGGGTGTTTAGGGTGTTTAGGGTGTTTAGGGTGTTTAGGGTGTTTAGGGTGTTTAGGGTGTTTAGGGTGTTTAGGGTGTTTAGGGTGTTTAGGGTGTTTAGGGTTTTTACGGTTTTGGGTTTAGGGTTTAGGGTTTAGGGTTTAGGTTTAGGGTTTAGGGTTTAGGTTTAGGTGCTTTTGTTGGGGGTTTGGGGTTTTGGGGTTTTGGGGTTTTGGGGTTTTGGGTATCTTCAGATCAGCATGCTTGCCCAGGCATATACTGTTGCTTTAGCCAGGCAGAGGCTTTTGACAAATCAACCTGCGAAACCCTGTCGAAAGCATTGGGGCTCTCGGGTTTCGAAGCTGTGGGAACTGACCCCGACCCTAAGCCCGAAACATCCCTAAACCCTAAACCCTAAACCCAGGTTGATGGTGCTCTCCAAGCGTCGCAGGATGCCGCGCGCGAGGAAGTCATGCCCTCTCGCACCGCGGGCCTGTGTCTCAGGTTTCCCTTGAACTAGCAACTCACCTAGGAACTCAAAATGGACATGAACATTGACGTTCACATAATGTTGCACTGGCTTTAATATATAGGGCCCCCCCAAACAAATTTGGACCCTCTATAGGAACCGCCCTCAGGGTCTCAAGCCTTCAGGACCTTAAGGCCTGAAACTTGCCAGGCTTTAAGATCCTGGAGCCCAAGGCCCTCAGGGCCTCAAGCCTTACTGCGTAAGCCCTTGACCCATCTTAACCCTAAACACAAACCCTAACAAAAAACAACCGTCCGGAAAAAAACTTGTGAGAATAGGGGTTACACCAACAAACTCGGTTCACAGAATAAGTTTTCGGAACTTGTGATTATAGACCCTAGCTTTACTAAAGCCAGTGCAACGTTACGCCCTTTCTAGACATACTGAAGCATTCCGCCCAGGGCAAACATCTTGTTTAAACCCGCCGAAATCAATGTTGAAAGGTACATTTAGGCTGGTCGGGCCCTAATAGGGGAAGCTCGTCGCAACCGGGGACTTGGGGCTTTGACAGTGCTAGCGAAAGCAACTTGAGTTTCAAGTGGAAACCGGAGTGATAAGTTTATGCGATGGAAGCCGCGGCCTCTAAATGAGCAGATTCTTGATGGGCCTGCCCCGCCGCCGAATCCAGCTCAAATCCCATGCATGCAAAGCTTTGTGCATAAAAACCAAATCTCTGCTCATTATTTGCCCTCAGCCCTCAGCCCCGAAACCCTTTTTGCAACTGGGCTTGAGGACTAGCCCCTAAACCCTAAACCCTAAACCCGAAACCGGGGCCTGCTGGCCAGCATCTTCACCCAGGGCAGCGGCACGTCGTGCAAGAGTTTCCAGGCGAAGGCGGCAAAGGGCACGCGCAGCACGCGGAGGACGGAGAAGTCCAAACTGAGAAGCTCTGTGGGCTCACTGTTGGACCCTTTTGAACTGTTGGACCCTAAACCCGAAACCCTGAACCCTAAACCCCGAACGCATGGTTTTGAATCTCGGGCCGGCTGGGCCTACAAGGCCAATCTGGGTTTATGCGGGGTTCTTACCACGCACTCGGACAAACGAATAACATCAAAAAGTGTTTCCTTGCAAAGAGGTTTTCGGGCTTGCAGGAATGAGCGGCAAGGAGGAGGTACAGCGAAATTGCTCATGAGTGGGAAGTGTTGTATGAACCTGAATCTACTGAAGTGGGCTTGTTTCGGGCTCATAAGTTACACTTATGCGGCATGCGTATCTACTTGCAGTAGCTCCCCTACTTCCCCTACAGGTGCTCACATTGACACGCCTGCGCAGGCTCGAGCCAGCCAGTCCCACACGCCCTCGCAACTCCAACAACGGCAAATGCTTCGATCCGCAGCCACACGAAACTCTTCAAGAAGCTGTCGGCCCCAACCCAAAGCCCTCAGCCCTCTAGTTTCGATTTTAGGCCCTTACTTCGGAATCTCTATGCCCTGGGCCTCCTAAAGGGGGGGGGGGGGGGGCTGCAGGAACCCTAAACCCTAAAAACCCTAAACCCTTAAGGGGGGGGGGGGGGGACTGCAGGATTCCGATCTGCAGGTGAAGCTCTAATTGTCCGGCTGCGTCCTCACCTCCCAGGGGTCGGTTCAAGGGCTTGCTACGGGTTTCGGGTTTGGGGTTTAGGGTTTAGGCCTCTCTGGTCGGTTGATTCGACTGATAAGGCTTACTTCTACGGGGTGGTGACACCCCCAAATTCACCCTAGAACCCTCAACCCCATGAAACCCTCAACCTCATGAAAAGCCCAAGTGTGAACCATGGTAGCGTCATCGCACTGCCGAGCAAAGCCCGAAGACCCATGTCCTTTTGAACCTGGACCAAGCTCCAAGCCGGAAAGACCCATGCCCTAAACCCTAAACCCTAAACCCTAAACACTAAACCCGAGCCACCGGCATCTTCAGAGCTACGGAGGTGACGTGGGCCGGCCAGGCGTTGTCTCGGAAAGCCTTGGGATCGCGCCGTGTCGTTGGTTGAAACTGGGAACTTGGGATGTTCCCTCCACTTGTACTAACAATCCTTGGGATGATCATAGGGGTACTGGAATCCCTATGAAGGACTCTTAGTATAAGGGGTAACATCCCAACTGGGAGCTGTCTCAGCACGGAACACCGCAGGATGCATACTTGCGTAGACAGGTTTCTTTTGCCACACGACCAGGCTAGCATGCTCAGCAAATTAAACCGGTCACGTCGGCCACAGAAAAGAGCACAGAGGACCAAGGGTTTCGTAAAAATTTGGTGGTTAGAGTTTCGGGTTTAGGGTTCAGGGTTTTGGGTCAAGGTTTAGGTGGCAGTGGGTCAAAATTCGGGTTGTCGCGGGGGGTCCCCCCACCCCTCTGTTACAAGCCTTGTCGCGGGCAGGTTGTTTCATACCTTTGTCGCGCCGCTACTTTCAACCCAATTTTCGTAGTTGGGTATTTTGTAAGGGTTTAGGGTAAAGGGTTTAGGTTTAGGGTTGGGGTTTCGGATGAATGGGACCGCAGGGATTTTACTGGAGAGCCATTGAACCCTGAACCCTGTAAATATAAACCCTGGGCTTCTCGTTCAAGGTTGTCCTACGGATGGGCACCTGCTGGCTCGAGCAGTCGAGCGGGTTGTCGCGGGTATGTCGCGCCCTGTCGCAGGCCTTGTCGCGGACTGAGAGTGAAAGTTGCTGCAGACACGCATCAAGGTCGCATCGAGATTGGCAATGAGAAAACTCAATGGTATTGCTGTCTTGTCGGGGAGGGGGGGGTTGTAGCCTTGTCGCGGGGGGGGGGGGTTGTCGCGGACACGGCACGTCTGTTACAAACCTTTGTCGCGGAGGGACCCCCCGGTGCCTGTTACAAGCCCGGAAAAAAAACTCACTGCCAGGTGTAGATGGCCGGCATGTAGCAGTTTCCTCACTTCTGACTCCTCATCGCAGCCATCCGATCCCCTGCAAACTGCCAAGCTCTGGAGCCCTCCTGCCACAAGCCAAGAGTGCAAGATTCTGGCGCGGGTCGGCCAAAGTAGCCACGGCTCCACCATGCAACCCTACTTGGAGATTCATGGGTAGTTATAAGTAGGGTCATACGTACCCTAAGTGGGTTACAAGTTTCATTACCATACTTGTAACCGTACTTATAGCTACAGAACCTCCAAACACCGCGCACCCGAGAAGGCCTGCACCTAGCAGGTCAAACCCACTAGAGCAGGCTGCTCGTGCCTCGAAGCCTGTTCCGTACGAGAAAGGGGCTTCTCTGCCACATATATCGAAGCCATGAAACACCCCTAAACTCCAAGCCCTTCAGCCCCAGGGTCCTGTAGCCCTAAACCCTAAACCCTAAACCCTAAACCCTAAACCCTAAACCCTAAACCCTCCTCTTAACTCTTAAGTTGCCCTTGGGCCAGGAAGCCGGGAAGTCTGTGAGGTGAAGCATGTTCTGCCAGGATGCCCGCGCAAGAACCTGGCAGGTCACGGGTCCTAGATCTCTCAAAATAGGGTTTAGGGTTTAGGGTTTATAGGGTTTAGGGTACCCTGAGATCTCAAACAACACCCTGCAATCCCTGTAAACCCTGCATGACCTACAAGGCCTGTAAGCCTTAAAACAACCCCCCATCCCTATAAATCCGGTAAATCTCATAATCGCTATAAGACGTGCAAATACAAATCCTATAAACCCAATGATACCTAAGCTCCATAAGCCTTAGAAACCCTATGCCCTGTAAGGTTTAGGGTTTAAGGCTATATAAACCCCCATGCCCCATCTAAACTCCAAAGGTAAGCCCTAAAATGCCCGGCAGAAACCCGAACCGTTAGAACTCCAAAACCCTTGTTGTAGGCTCCCAGTCGAGCACCCGAAAAGACTTCCAATACACAAAGGAAGCCGAGCCCCATATGACGAAAAGCCTGGTTGTTGGAACCCCCAAAAGAGGGTGCCCAATTTTGGGAGACCTTAAAGGGATTCAGGGAGCATATGAAACATTGGGGCGCAGATATGTTTATCCAGGCTTTAAAGAAAAGTCGCCACGGCGCACCAAGAACCCCCCCAGAAATCGCCCACCAGCCCGCACCCCGAAACCAAGTCTTACACAGCCTATACCACCTCCTTGTCCTTGTGTTGTTGGGGATTCTTAATCTTCCAGTTCTACCTCATCGAGGCCCGTGTTCTTGAGGCTTTTGCAGCGGTCTTCAGGTTCCCTAAGCCCCCTAAACCCCAAAAAACAGGCGCCTTAATATTTAGAATAGGGCCTTGGGGGCCTTTTATGGCGTACTTATATAGGGGCAGTATAGGGGCCATAAGGGAATCCTACTATAGTACATATTCCGACCCCAATATTCATCCCGCCCAGGCCTGCAAGGCTTCTTTGGTGGAGGCCTGCGGCCAACCATGGCTCCCGTCGAGCTGCAAAAGCCGCCGAAAATCCTTTTAGGGTTTAGGGTTTTAGGGTTTAGGGTTTTGAGGTTCTTTTGGGGCTCCCGACTCGCACAGCAGGGTTTGGGGGGGGTTAAGGGTTTGGGGTTCTGGGTTTAAAGATTCTTTGCCGCATTTAGGGTGCAGGGGGAAGAGCCTTTTAGTCTGTGTGTGTGCAGTCTTGCTTACTAGCCCACCAAGTTCTTCATGAATGAGAAGGCTGCCCTTTTTGGGCGAGAAGAAAAGAGAATCTGGGCATCCAAGAATTGGCTTGATCCCCGCCTAAACCCTACTAAACCCTAAACCCCAAACCCCAAACCCCAAAGCCTAAAGCCTAAAGCCTAAACCATGCACAGGCTGATCCTGAGCACTCACCATGGAGTTCCTTGTCGGGTTCGAACTCGTCTGTCTGTTTTTGGGCCTAGTGTAGTAGGCTGCCCGAGAATATAGAACCCGATTGAGCCTCTAGGAGGTTGCCTTTCGGCGATCTGTCACAACTTGCTGCATGCAGAATTGCAGGGCTCATGTCCTGAAGATGTCGCCTCGTTTCGATTGAAACATGCGCCGCTTCAATGAGAGCATCGACCAAACTTGGACAGTGGTAATGGCGCTACAGAATATGCATGCAATAGTTCAAGGAAGGTTATCCACATCTCGAAAGTTGAGCTCCAGGTCATGTGCTGTCTTAGGCTCTCTACGTCTCACTTAGTGGGATGTGGCAGTTCGCCAGGTCACCACACCTACCAACAATGTATCATTGTCCTGCGGCCACTGCGCCCGGTAAAGCTGCTCCACTTTGCGCCAAGAAGTACAGACCTGGGCTCTCCGCCATCCTTGCCCAGCCATGTTACCCCAGAGAAGAGGGTTGGTTCTAATTCTGCCCGTCTTGCGACAGCCATACTTGGGGAATCGGAAATTATGCCAGCATGGTGTCGGGGTAGAACTCACTTGCTCGACATGCACGGCTGAGCACATGGTCTTGCACAATGTGCGTAATTTTACAAGCGTGCACCATGACATGATCCGCGATCCACACTTTTTATACAGTCATCAGGTTTTGCATCGTCATTTACCTCCGAACAACGGTTTCTGCTGGGGTGGCCAGTTGCTGACTCGCAACCCCAAGTGTGCTACATGCTCGCTCTTTGGCTGAACAAGGACATTGGCTGCACGTTGGGATGTTCCCCCCTATACTATAACAGTCCTGAATCGGGATTTTAATAGGGTTTACTGTAATCCCTTAAGGACTGTTCCCAAGCTGCATGCCTCGTGGTTGCAGGCAAGCCGCAGCAGCCAGAGTCTTGGCATCGCCTTGCAAGCCGGGTTTCAAAGGCTCGATCGGCTTGTTAGTGACTACGCGCGCTGCTCTCGCAAGCTCGCTTTAGCAAAGCTCCCCAAGGGTCGGAGATGCAAAACCGCACTGCGTCACTCTGCAGGTTCACTTCCGCAAGCCTCGTCAGGGGAACCCTTAGTAGCCTGCAACCTGAAACCCTCAACAGCCTGCATGCCCGTGGATCCACATCGCCACGTGGGGCGCTGTGTCGCAAATCCAGTTCGACGGGTGCGGGCGGATGGTGCTCTTCAACCTCGCAAGAGCCGACTAGGTTCATAGCTCATACTCTGACGTCGCGTTCATAGGGGTTGATCCAAAAAGCGGACTGGGCTTTCTAGGCTTTCTGGGATCCGGCTGTCAGCGCACCAACCCTGCGGGCGAACCCTTCCTCAATTCGTCGCCTTACATTACAATGTTGCCAAAACAGCTGAAGAAGGTTAAAGCTGTGGCCCAAAATCAAGACTCGACGGCTGGCCGATAGTTGCACTAGACCCTCTAGGCTGCCCAGTAACCAAGGCTCAAAAAGGGTGCCCTTTTTTGCTTAAAAGGGTTTATAAGGGAACCTAAATCCCCCCAAAAAGGGAATAAGGGCACTACTGGGCATCCTAGCCCTTAAAAAGCCCCCGGAGCCTCATGGTTCCCAGATCCAGGACCCAGCTCAGCACCTCAAGGCGAAGTTTCGGCCGTCATCTTCTCATCCACCCTACTTGGAGGTTCATGGGTAGTCTTATAAGTAGGGTTATAAGTATGGTAAGTATTATACTTATAACCTATAAACCCACTTCAGGTACTTATAACCCTGCTTAAAACTACACATGAACCTCCAAGTACAGTAGGCAACTTAAGGCGAAGCTGACTCCACACGAAGGTCCAGTTGCTCGACTATGTTCAGAGGCTCTTAGCCGGCAGACGCAGTTTGCGTCTGATCCCGTTCAAAATAGTAGCACAAGTGACAGAAAGCAGAGGCTGCTGCAGCAAACGAAGTCTCCCTGTCACAGCCCATTTTCCTTCAAACACCTCGTGCCCAAGCACTGACGCCCTTGAGCAACACGACCGTCCTTACAGCAAACTTGGGGGCCTGGGATGCGGTCTCCGCGGACAGCTTGATGCAGCTACCTGGCTGATGACGTAGCTCTGGGAATGAAGGAGGTATGCAGGGAGGCTTTGCCTACAATGCAAAACAAAGAAAGCACAACAAGAAGAAAACAAACCCACATCGATAATATCAATAGTATATCAATCAAGATCATACTCAGCACTCAACATCACCAATGCCAAGTGTGTCCTCAGCTCTCTGATTCTTCTGGCTACTGCGAATGAAGGTTCGTGTATAATTATAGTTGGTCATAAACCACAAACCCTAAACCCTAACCTAGTAATCTCAACCTGTCTCACCTGGCCTTGCGCCGCCCGTCCCCTGAACCCTTAATCCCCGTCACGCCAGGACAACAGTTCGCATTGTGGATGAGATGTGGTAGTAGTGGAGATACATGTTGTGGTAGTGTTCGAGCACATCAAACAAACAACATGTAAGAGTTCGCGAGGCGACTGGCACCAAGATCAAGCATGAAACTCTGTACCCCACACACTCCCAAGCCTATGTGGAGAGCGTCCAGCGTCAGAAGCGCTTTTGCCACGTGCGGCGTGGTGCGAGGAGGGGGTGCTGGACCCAAGACCTGTCAAAGTTCTCAGCATTTCTCTTCATTTCTGCGTGCGGGAGGATACTGGCTGTCAAGGGCTATGTTTATAGTTATTGGTTACGACTATTGCTACTGCTGGTCCTGACAAAGCCCTGGCAAATGTCCAAAACCTAGGCCATTAGGGTCAGGGCCGGTAGTCTTCCTGTCTTTTCTGCTTCTCCAGCAACCAGGAAGCCAGGCCAAACCAAACTCTCTTCATCTACAAGATGATGAAGCCCCAAAGGTTGAACGAGCGTACTTGCAAAGTAGGACTCGGATTCGGGGGCTCGCGGCTGCACTATGCTGGCGGGGGGCCGGAGTCCAGTCCACTTCGGCCAAGTTGGCAGCCGCATTTCCTGCCTCAGGCGCGCGAAGCCTACTCAGAGCCAGCCTTCAAGAAGAAACTTCTTTCTATCTCTTCTTTTTCTTCTACGGGGCTTGAGGAGTAGGGAAGTTACCCTACCCCCCGGCGCACTGGGCGCGCCCAGAACACGCGGATCCGTTTGGTCAGGTCGGCGTGAAACTGAGAACGTCAGGGGAAACAGTCAGAAGTGGCAAGCTCCCCCTGGCTGAAGCAACCGAAAAGTTGCTTCATCTCTCTCTCTCTCTCTCTCGCTTGAACCCTTTTTTGCGGCCAGGACCCGAAGCCCTATATAAAACACTGAGCCCTCCAAGATGGCTAGCTGGAGGGATCCAGGCTCAGAGTGCCGCTGCATCAAAGCGAGCGGCATAAAGGAGCTGCCATCCTGTGGAGAGGGTGCCGAGTCGATAGCAGTGCCGGGTCCTGAGGCGCCACAATGTGTGGTATGTATACGGGGGCTTCCGAAACTGGGGGATATCCTTATGGGGGTTCCCTTTGAGGGGCTTCTATGCTATGTGGGGTATAAAGGGGGCACCCCTATTGGGGAAATACTCACATGAATATAAAACGATCCCTAAACCCTAAACACCCTAAACACCCTAATATCTTCGCCCAGCTTCCTTTCGGCTCGGTCAATGTGGCCACCCAAGTCCTGTGCCTTCTTGGCCAGCGGCACAGTGATCCTTGGCTCGGGTGGCCCTTTCAAAGCCTCTGAAAATATTCTAAATGTGAGCTTCTCAAACCCCATAAGGGAAAATATAAAATGTCCACAGGGCCTACCTAGTTGTCCACAGCTTCGTGCTGATCGCAACCGAGAAGAGTGACATGAGGCTTTAGCAAGTCTGCACGAAGTTCGGGTAAACTACACCCATGCACCGGAGATGCAAGCAGACCCCTCCATTGGGTCTTCAGATGTCTTCAAGCCTGAGCCAGACAACGCAACCCTCAGACTCGAACTTCTGACATCGACTGGTCAAAGAGATGGGAATGCACGCAACGGTCCCTCCTTTCACAACGCGCCTAGCGCCCTTTGCCTCTAGGGATTGCCAAGAAAAAGGGGTGGCATGCAAAGAACGTGGGGGAGGGGGACGCGCACATATGCGGAAGGCTCCAGTTCACTTGCGGCCCCAGTTGTAGAAGAGGATCCTCCTCCTCCTCCTCCCCCCTCCAAAGTTGTCTGCTCCCGTCTGAATCCTAGAAGTGCAGCTCTCAGGCATCACGACTGCAAGTTTTGTGTTCGGCTTTCGACGCATCGCGATCAGCCGCCTAATCCACCTGAAGTCCGGGTTGTACTTTAGCAACAGGGCTGGCGGCAACTTATTTCTCAAAAAACCAGGGAACAAAAAGGTATGAGAAGACCCAAAAGAGAACTGAGGACCCCCCCCCCTCCCAAAGTTTAGAGTGCCTCTACCACCAGTTGACCCCCAAACCCCCCTTTTGCATTCAGGCCTCTTCGGTGCAAGTCCCCTAAACCTCCTCAACCCCCCATAAACCGCCTGTAACCCCTATGAACCCCCTAAACTCAACCCTAACCCGGCTTGTTTTATGTAGGCCGGTGGCTTCTTCATCTGCCCTTGTACCTTAACATAGCCCCTAAATACCCTAATAAGAAGCCCCTACAAAGCAGAAACCCTGCTTGAAGAGACCACCAAGCAATACAAGGCTTGTTCTAACCCTAAACCCTAAAAACCCTATAAACCCCCTAAACTCAAACCCCAAACCCGCTTTTTCTGAGTCCGAGGTTCAGGACCCACAAGCCCAGGGCTTCGGAGAAGCGAAGGCATACTCCAGGCACCTGCACAGCAAGCTTCGGGCCTTGGGGGGGTTTAGGACTTTAGGATTTGGGGGGTACAGTGTGGGGGGCTTGGGTTTAGCAAGAAGCTCCTTCTGTTGACTTCTGTCGGCCTCTGTGCGCGGATCGAAAGGCAAAAAGCTTTCAAGAGGGGAGGGATTAGGAGGTCCTTAGTCAGTGCGTACGCCATCGATTACGGTGAAGCTGCTGCAAGGCAGGCCACTCACCTCTCTGTGCGGCTTAGGGTTTGCAGGCTTAGGCAACTTCAGGGATACCCTGCGCCACGGCCTTACACCCTTTTGATGCTGGACTTTCTGACTGCCAGACGCCCGCCTATCCTCGCCTTCTTGACTGCCCTACACCCCAGACCCTAAACCCGAAACCCCAAACGTTCACTTCTGGAGCCATCCGCTGTGACCCAAGCCCTTGCACTTGTCGCAGGACCCGAAAGTCCCCGCGCCCTGAAAACCTAAAACCTCAACTGCAACCTTGCACTCACCCAAACCTGAGCAATTTTGGGGTGATTTTAGGGTTTCGGGTCTAGGGTTCAGGGTTTATCTGGGGTCTTTGGGGCTTGGGAAGGGAAGGCAGTATGATGCCTTCTGCGGTCCCATCATGGTACGGAGCCCAATAGTCAAGGCATCCTGGAGAAGAGAAGTTGGAAAAAACAACGCCCACCCTTGTTTCCCCTAAACCCTACAAACCCTAAGCTTTACTCTAAACCCTAAACCCGAAACTTTACCCTAAACCCTTTTTTTGAACCCGCGACCCTAAACCCTAAACCCTAAACCCTCGAGACCCTAAACCCACGTCAGGTCCCCTGGAACCGCCGCAGTCGCGACAAAGCCTCGTCGCAGGCATAGCTCGGAGAGCTAGTGGGCTCCCCGGGCTGCAAACCTCGGTGTTCGGGTTTAGGGCTTAGGGTTTACAGTAGGGTTGTTTTGTCAGCACCCGCATAGCTGGACGAACCGCCAGGACTCCGACGATTAGGGTTTAGGGTTTAGGGTTTGGGGATTGCGGCTTTGGGTAGGGTCCAGGCTACAGGTCCGACAGAAAACCCAGAGAAACAAGTTATGAGCAGCGTCGAAGGTTTTAGAGCTTCTAGGACTGGGATTCTGGGCTCAGAGTCTAAGCTTGGGAGCTTAGGCTTTGGTCTCCCTCCCGCCCACAAAAGCAAAAAGACGCCTTGCCACGCCACCACGGTGGTGCCGTGGCCTAGACACCCAGCTATAGGGACACAAGACCGAACAGTGTTTAGGGTTTAGGGTTTCGGGAACGTTCCACTGGAAGCAATGGCCAACTGCTGCCATAGCCACGGTAAGTCCCAGCGATGCCCGCTCCGTTCACAGACACCTCCAGCCAGGTCGGCCGATCTCCTTTCTGAAGGTTCAGCGGCTTAGGGTTTAGGGTTTAGGGTACCAATTGCCCCTTTCACGTCCCATATTCTGCTTGACGACTCGCCGCCACGCAAGCCCAACCTACCTGAAGAGTCGACCGATTAGCTGCTGGGCCGGAGTCGGGATGAACCTTCTTTGGTTTCTGTACTTCTATACATACACAGAATTATAGAGGGATTGCGCCCATGGACATTGCAAAACCATGCCCAAATCAACCCGAGCTCTGGGCTTGGTGAGAAACGCATTCAGCTTGGGGGGTTTCCCCCTGTTGGGGTCCTGTGATAAAGTTCTTTTTCTGAGTACCCTAAACCCTAGGCCCTTTTTCTTATACCCAGACTCCCTAAACCCTACACCCTGAACCCCTTCTTTGGGAAAATGCCTACATCTGCATCCAGACACGCGGAGCTCCCGTGTCCTGCTGGCACTTCACAGCTTCGTCGCTTCCGGAGCCAGCCAGGCACGAACTCCTCGGCGCCGGGTTGCGACGGATATTGCTACCATTACTAGATTCCTGTATTGTCATATTGTGTTTATACTTCATATACACATATATACTTATTCATATATATATACACATGTATATATATATATATATGTGGCGGTAAAGACCCATTTGCAAGCATTGGCTGGTTGAGGCGCCAGCACACCAGAATAGATTCTTGCATGGGCAGGGGACTTCCCATCCCAGCAAGGAGCAGCACGAACTGAATCACAAACCAAAACCCCTTCATTCACCCCGTTTCCACATGCAAGCTCGGGTGCGTGGGCGATAGCTGCCTGTATTGCAGCCAGCCACTCGCTCTCGCAGGCCGCCATGGCGCATCGACCCGCATGTTGGGGTGTTTTCTGGACTTGTGCTTCCCCAGGAACCGGGGAATGAGAAGCTTGAGCTATGTTCTTCCTGTCAGACGACAGTCAACAACAGCTGAAAGCTCAAGTATTGGCCAAGTACTTGTGCATCTTTGGACGTGGGAAGGCTACGGATTGGCTCGGGACACTTCGTTTCAGCGTAGGTTCAGGGGCCTCTATCGGGGCTTTCCAGGTGGTTGAGGCTGGTTTGGCAATGGCTTTCAGGCGCGCATGCTTGGCCTCCATGGTGTTGGTTTTCCATGTTGACTCCTACGACTCGGACCTCCGCCTCAGATGCTCGTCACAGCGAAAGCAGTGAGTGTCGAATCCACCTTGCCCAATATGCGGCACCTCAACCCTATAAACCCATATAAGACTCACACTCCCAAGTGGACTCGAAGATCACCGGCCTCTGCCCAGCTTCGGTAGGCCGCAACGAGCTCCGGTGTCTGCCAACAGGAGCGGAGTGAAATAGAGAGCTACCTCTATTAAGAACTTTTCAACTCGATGGAAGCCCTGTCAAAGCTCCGCGCCTTCTCTCGGAGCACAATGTGGTTGGTGGCATCCAGCACGTCCTGCAACCTCACTGACCTGCGTGGGACGAGGTCAAGTCGCAGCACAACGCCAGCCAAAGCAGCCACGGATAATCTTCGAGTCCCGCCGAGCCCGCGGCTCAAAGCTCAGGAGAACCACCACCTAGTGCGTCAGTGCATCGAGCAAAAAAGAGAGTCACCTTTAATAATTTAACGGAACTTCCCAACAAACCTTGAGCATGCAGCTCTAAGACTCTAAGGTGCGCATGTGTATCCTCCCCACCTATAGCGTCGATCTCATGCTGCAACAAGCCCGCGCTCTCTCCGGCATGCAAGATCGTCTTTTGAAACAATTCTGGCTTTTGATAAGACTACACGCCGGGGGAGCTTGCATGAGGATCCCACGGCTCATGGCGCAGAGCCCTAAACCCTAAACCCTAAACCCCAAACCCTAAACCCGAACCCCTAAGCCCTAAACCCTAAACCCAAAGCCTCAGAATGTTAAGGCCCTTTCAATCGGGAAGCCCCAAACCCGAAACCTGTTGCTGCCGCGGCGCCAACACGGCGAGGCATGTGATGCCCAACAATAGCTGGTGCGGCGGCGATGTGACAAGATACACCTAGGCTGAGCTATGATGTTGAGGCTTTCAGGGTTCGTGCATTGGCTAGTTTTTTGTCTCATGTTGTCGGGTGGCAAGTTTACGAGGGATCCTTGTTGCAAGCAGAGGCATGTACGTAGCTTGCCTGGTTGTTTTCAGCGATGTCGGAGGGGGGGCGGGCCAGAACGTCCGTTCCCACGGCGACCATGCCCAAAAACACCGGTATGTACAGCGTTCTTGCCTCTTTGGAAGAGCCTCTTTGCACAACACAATTCCAAAGGATGTTTGACATTTCTGGAACAAGACACGCTGTCACAAGCATTCATGTCTGGTATGGACATGCCCCAAAAACACTGGCATTCACAGCGCTCCTGCCTCTTTGCACAACTTTATACACAAGGAGGTTCAAACCCGCCAGAGGATGCGAACATGATGGCAGCTCTGGGGGCTATTTATTTGCTGAAAAAAAAGTCGGGAGCGAACTTTGTAGCCAGTCTACTTCGTCGCCGCTATCGTGGCAGAAGCCAGAAGCCCAAACACTCGTAAATTACGTATTTCCAGCTTCCGCAAAGCTTTCGTTGTCCCCTTCTGCATGTGGGCTCGCTGCTCCACCCTTAACCCGCCCGAATCCGAAGGAGCAAAGGCACAAACAAAACGCTCCTCAATGACAAGTCCCCAAGATCCATGACACTCAAGACATGTTACAATTTGTCGCCAACTTGCGGGCCACATGTAGGGTTCACTTGGAGGTTCATGGTTCATGGGTAGCTGCAAGTAGGGTGATGAGTACAGCAAGGTACTTTACTTATCACCCCATTTAGGGCACTTCTAACCCGACTTCTCCAAGCAGGGTATGGGGGGCGTTGGGTACCCCTAAACACGAAACCCTAAACCCTAAACCCTGAACCCTCTGGGGGCGAGCAGCCAAGACACCAAGAGCCTGGGCGCGTAGCCTGGTCGAGCCGTGGGGTCACAATCGCCAGGGGGGGCAACGTTAAGCGTCAGAAGTTTCCAGATTGGGGGCTTACGAACCCCAAATAGTACGATTCCCTCTTCATAAGGACCCCTAAAAAGGTACCCCTATTTTCGGAAAGCCACATATTCGAGAGTACACGATATGAGGAAACCCATGATAAAGCTTGACATGTCTACTCTGGGCTGCTTCAGTGGCGGCGAGCCCCCCGAGACTCTGCCCTCGACAGGGCCATCACCTGATGTACAGTACCTGACTACCCACCACTTCCGACTTTTGCGAGGGCATCGAATCACCCGAAACTTCTCATGGCCGGGGCCCCGACTCTCCCCTCGACGAGCGGCAGCAGTTCGTTCACGAGGGGACTGCGCAGATTCGGTTTGAGAGCGTCTGCTTCTGAACCTCGTGCTACCGAAGCCATAACCCTAAGTCCTGCATGCCTGCAGCCTTCACCACCCTTTAGCCCGACCCATCAACAAAACACAACAACCCCTCCTTCTGACCCTGAAAGAACAGTGCTTGCCGCCTGCTTTTGTAAGCCTCACTCACACTGCAGGGTCCATCTGCACAAAGCGGTGGTTCAAGGTGTTGAGGAGAGAGGGCCCTAAACCAAGAACCCCAAACCCCAAACCCTGAACCCTAAACCCGGAACCCTAAACCCTAAACCCTGAACCCTAAACCCTAAACCCTGAACCCTAAACCCTAAACCCTAAACTCGGAACAGCCACACTCTTGGGAAGCAGGAAATGGACTCCACGGGCCTTGGCCGGCCTCTCGTCCATGGCTCAGTCATGGCTGCCGGCAGAGGTGTCTAGGGGGCCTAGTCTTTTGCTTTGGGTTTAGGGTTTAGGGTTTAGGGTTTAGGGTTTAGGGTTTAGGGTTTAGGGTTTAGGGTTTAGGGTTTAGGGTTTAGGGTTTAGGGTTTAGGGTTTAGGGTTTAGGGTTTAGGGTTTAGGGTTTAGGGTTTAGGGTTTTGCTTGAGGGTTTAAAGGTTTAGGGTCATATACTTGAGACGAAATTCAGGTATTGCATGTATGCAAACATCTCCTGTACATTAGGCAACATCTCCCACCCATAGTGTCACAGAACTAAAGGTTTGTATCTGTGAACGTGGGCTCCTTGGGAAATTTTGATAATAGCCAATAGCCCGTGCAAGCAAAACCTTCAAGTAACAAACCCCAAGCAGAACCACATTATACCACATTAGAATCTTCAGGGAGGGCTCTCAAAGTGCAGATCAGAGCCGCAATCAACATCACCTGCCTTACTCCGACGTGTTACACTCGCCTCAGCCTTGGCCTACTGACTACGACTACGACTACGACTACTACTACCACTACCACTACCACTACCACTACCACTACGACTACTACTACTACTACTACTACTACTACTACTACTACTACTACGACTACTACTACCACTACCACTACCACTACCACTACCACTACCACTACCACTACCACTACGACTACGACTACTACTACTACTACTACTACTACTACTACCACTACCACTACCACTACCACTACCACTACCACTACCACTACTACTACTAACTACTACTACTACTACTACTACTACTACTACTACTACTACTACTACTACTACTACTACTACTACTACCACTACTTCTTCTACTTCTACTTCTACTTCTACTACTACTACTTCTACTACTACTGCTACTACTGCTACTACTACTACTACTACTACTACTACTACTACTACTACTACTACTACTACTACTACTACTACTACTACTACTACTACTACTTACTACTACTACTACTACTACTACTACTACTACTACTACTACTACTACTACTACTACTACTACTACTACTACTACTACTACTACTACTACTACTTTCTTCCTACTGCTACTACTTTTCCTAGTGCTACTACTTTTCCTACTGCTACTGCTACTGCTACTACCACTACCACTACCACTACGACTCACCACCAAACTTCGCCCTCCATTGTTCATAGGGCTGGGCCGGGTGAACTTGAGCCGTAGCCGGGGTTGAGTCAAGCCTTACTAGCATGACAACTTTACTACCAGTACTACTCACCATATCTACTATGATGACAATTGCTTGCAATAGTTGCTGTACTTAGTCGTGGTTCGGCCACGGGTGCTCTGGCAGGTAGCTGCCCTACTAGCAGGGACGTAGTCATAGTTTGCAAGACGCTCTTTGCTCCACTGCACTGGTGTGATCATCCCTCTCAGGACCTGGCGAGACTCGCGGAGAAGGCCATGTTTGCTCAATTCCAACATTTGGGCTACAGGAATTTGGCGTTGTCGGGGTTTTTGGGCTTCAGGGTTTGCACCTGCAATCTGCGGCCACGCCCCTGTTCCTGCTAAACGATTGGAGGTACCCCAGTAAGATCTCCATTTGCGGAGCGAATCAAAAACCAAGGCTGGCTGGCTAGTCAAATCCCAGGCCTTCAAACCTCAGCTGAACCTCAAAGCCCGAAAACTTTACCCCTGCCCTGTAACCCCCAACGCAGAAAACCTGCAACGCCCGCCCAAACCCTAAACCTGGACCAGCAGGTCCCACACGCGAGCACTGGGGAGGCGCCAAGTGGCTGGGAGTGGGGGGGGGGGGGGACACCACATGTAAGAAGCCTTCAGGGGATCTGTGTAAGGTCTACTAAGTCTGCTAAATAACCCGGATCCTGATTCACTGGCGATCCTGAGCACGAAGTCACAAACATGGGGAACTTGACTTAACCCCTGAAGGCCTAACCCCTCCCTCCCCGCCCCCAAGCCTAAAGCCCTGAACCGACACGTCAACTGCTGGTAGAAGCCCGACAGAAAGCCAACTTTACCTCGAAGCCCTAAAAAGCCCCCTGAGCCCCTGAGTGTGGGTCTTGCGATGTCTGACGCGTCTGGAACTGATTCGGCGGCCGCCTCTCGGACTGGCGCCCAAAACAGGGACCTATCCAGTATTAACCATAGGCAGACTCTTAAGCCCCGGAAAGAATTCAGACGCTGAAGCCTGTAAATGTGAGATGCGCCCGAACAGAGGACGATGCTCAAACAGGTGCACGGGTGCACTTTTCCATGGAAGTGCACTCAGCGATGTCCCGCGTCTTGCGCAGCGCTCCCGCAGACCTGGCAATCGGTCAGGGCACTGAACGGATGAATTCGGAAGGGCACAAGCACTCATCCACACCTGCATGTAGGCTGCATGGCCAAGAAGGACACCAGAAAGACTGGTATGGGTTCGTGACTTTGATACATTGCTTGCTGCATACGATTTGGCATCTTGCCGGTGTGGAGGAGCTCAAGGGCCGGGTCTAGGAGCACCAGCAGCACCCAATGAATGGGCAGCCTGCTGCAACTTCTGGTCTTGAATAAGCCTGACAAAATTGGCGGGAATTGCCTACTCTGAGTTATGCTCGTATAAGGTACTAGCCCGCGGCAAAGCCACAAGCAAGCCTCAAGAGGCAAGCGGACGCGGGTGCATGACGTCGACAAAGTTCTTTCACTTGGAAACTGCTCAGGGCTGCCTGATACGGTGCGCATAGGCCATCAGCCACAAGCCTTATACCTCTACTAGTGATTTACTTGTCCGTCTACCGCCTTCTGCAGATTGCGATCCAGTGAGGGGGGTTGTAACACCGTTTGTACCACCCCAAGCCCCCAACCCTCTCCAGGAGCCTCCAGCGAGCTTGGCACTCTTCTGGGGTCCGCCCCACTCGAGCGGCGAGCAGCCTGAGCTCACTTGGATGCTGGTGTTTTCTATCGATGTCAAGTACTCGCCGCTTGCCACAGAGGCAAAAAACCCCAACAGCGTAAGCTCCAAAGCAAACCCACGCCTACGCCCAAAACCTTCAGATGAAACCCGAACAACTCTACACCCTTCACCCAAAGCCTCCCCCGTCGAAGACCTCTGTGGAAGCTAGGGAGCTCCCAGTCGCAGTTTTCGCGGCCCACGTCTGCATAAGCCTGCCACATCATGCCACATCAACGTCTTCACACGGCGGCTGTTCCTTTGGGGGGACATGGGGGGACCGACTTCCGCGCCGAGTTTTGCACGCGGCTTGGCCATTCGCACTGAGGCCAGCTGAGTCTTGCTCTTAATTTAACTTTGCTTTCGCCACCCGCATACTGGGAGCAGACTAGCCACACCGCAAGAGAACTATCTGGAACGACAAGCGGCCATGGTGGCATTCGTCGCTGCCCCCACACACACACAAGAACAAGAAGACCCGCGACCCCAGCTTGAGCTTGGGGATTCCCCCAACACCCGGAACCATGAAAACTCCGACTCCCGCGGCCTATTGTGCCATAACCCCGTTTGCAACAGAGTCTCGCTGTTGCCAAGCTACGTGCAACACTCTACCTAACAGAAGCAAGCACCAAACCCTAAACCCGAAATGTAAACTGAAACTGAGCACCTCCGCCAGGCGCTGCTCCTCCTCGGGTGACCAGACCGACTCGGATCTGGTCTTGGCCTGTGTTGCTTTTTGGAATCCCTAAATCCTAAACCGCCTAAACCCTAAGCCCTAAATTGAGGATATTTTGGGGGGGTGGGGGGTGTTTGGTTGGTTTCCTTGTTTCGGTGGGCATTCACAGATCAGAGCCTCCTTCGGGTGCCCTGGCCGCAGGGTTTTGTTCTTTGTTTCCCGATATCGCAAAAGGCGAGGCCTGCTACAAAATTACCATGGGCTTGTGAGTCGCACTCATTTTACCCAGGAAGGAAGCGCAATCTAGAGATCTGCCGGGCTTTTTGGGTACATGCGCCATAAACCCTACATCCTGATGTTTGGGTCGCGCTTCGATTCTGTTGACAAGTTTCAAAGGAAACAATGCAGACCGCTGAACCCTCCTAAGCACTTGCACAAACCACCGTACCCTGGGAATAACACTGTGGTTACTGTTTCAGATACCTTTGTTGGCTTACTAAGCCGTAACCTGCGTGGGTCCAGAAGCATGATAGGCCCGGCCATCCGAGTGCACCGAGTTGCCCAAGGTCAGCCCCGCCATGCCCGCGGAAGGTGGCAGTTCTAAACTGAGGTCCCATTCTCTAAGTACCTTTTTGAATAGAACCTGAATAGAACCTCCGTTGCTGCTGCCCGAGGCTTCCTGATCTCCCTTAACCCTATACCCTATACGGTTTAGGGTTTAGGTGGGGGTGGGGGGTGGGGGGTGGGGGGGTGGGGGGGGGTGGGGGGTGGGGGGGTTGGGGGGTGGGGGGTGGGGGGTGGGGGGGGTGGGGGGTGGGGGGGGTGGGGGTGGGGGGTGGGGGGTGGGGGGTGGGGGGTGGGGCGCGGGGGGTGGGGGGTGGGGGGTGGGGGGTGGGGGGCGGGGTGATGCGGCTACAAGGCAAGCCTTACAAAGCACTACGTTAGGTGTGGCGTTAGCAGAAAACCGGAAGGGTTTGGAAGTTTTTTCGAAGGTTCTTTAGACCCCTGCCAAGTTTGAAGCGAGAGCGCGCCTGCAGGCCCTTGAAAAACCCTAGCAGACCTTGAGACACCAGATCAGGGAATGTGCCGATCTACCCAAAAGGTTTGGGGTATCTCGTCCCTGCGTATGAGACTGAAAGCTGCCGTTTCCTGACAGAGGGCTTTGGCTCCGGAGGGAGCTCCCTCGCCTGCCGGCTTCGGTGCATGCGGCCTACTCGACGGCCCCGGGGCACACGCAGTTTAGGGTCTAGGGCGCTCTCAAGCGTGGAATCATCATGCAGCACAGCTGCCATCTTCTGCATGTGGTGGGTGAAGAAACCTGGATTTGCGACCACCCAAAAAGACAGCAACGCCCTCAATGGGAACCAACAAAACATGGAATCTCTTCATTGCTATTGAAAGCACCGAGCTCCTCATCCCTCCCAACATGTGTGATTCCGAGAACTGAGCACGTGTCATGCGCCCGGCAAACCATTCGCGGTGGCGTACGACTGCGATCTTCATGGTGCGCAGGCCCCAAACATTCCTTCAACCACTCAACAACGCCTTGGATTGTCCCAGTGAACATACATCCAAGGATCGCCACGCACCAGCGAGCTCCACTCCCATGCATTTGGCGATCCTGGCTTCTAATAGAAGGGACACTGAGTGCACCATGCCGCAGGTTTCGAATCGCACGGAAGTGCCAGCGGAAAAATCACAATGCTTCAGCTGGGGTTGATACTATTGCTTGAACCTGATTTCCTAGAGTGCCAAAGCAAAAAGAAACCCACGTTCTAAGTTGGAACCGCCCTTTGCGGGCATGAGGCCATTTGAGGCCTTACGACCTGTTGAACATAAAACGTGCAACTCAACGCGGCACACCTGCACAAAGACAGTAACATTGCAGAAGCACCCCGAAGGCAGCTTAGGCTGTGGCTCCCCCCTAGAGGCCAATATGCCAGAACCCCCCCCACCCAGCCCCATCGCCCAGACCCCAATGCAAACCCTACATTTATTCCTGCAAAGTGCAAACCCCAAAGTGCCACCAGTGCCAGCCCAGTCTCTCATCCAAGTGCAGCGGCCCTCGCTCAAGGGCGGCCGCGTCCAGACGGGCTTCCTGCAGCAGGTTCAGAAAGGTACATGGAACCATAAACCCTTTCGGGGTTCATTTGGTATTTGGTCCCCAAAGTAACCCAGGTAGAAGGGGATCAAGAGTTAGGTGGAGGACGGGGGGAAGGTGCAGCCTTCAGGGTTCCTTATCTGATGGATCGGATTGTGCAAGAGTGCTTTTGGGTTTCGGAACTCTGCACATGCAAATCAAACCAACAAACAGTCAACAAACCTTTCATCCTCAGGAATGCGCGTTTGTCCTACCGGGTGTGTGTGTGTGTGTGTGAGCGAGATCAAGTGTCACCGATGTTTGAAGTTTGCAATAAACGGTCATAGGATCGTCCTCTTCGGGCGTCACTGGCTCGGACGAGCGATGCACCACATCATGCGCATGGCGGATGTAGCAGTTGGCAGCACCTGGCTAGTGAGATTTTCGCAAAAAAAAGTATGCAAGCCCTTGCTAGATCCCCATGATTCATCCTTGCCCATGACGGACATTACCCAACCCTTCTCGTCACAGCCACGTGCGACATCTTCCCTCCAGCAGCCCCACCCGCCCTCGAATTCTTCATGTGGCAGATTCAGAACAAGCCTGGCACATTCATTCTCATGGAGGAAGCCGTTCAACAGCGAAACTAAATAGCAAGAACTGGAAACTACTGCCGGGGCGTACTTGCACCACTTCAAGATACTTCAAGCGCAAGAGTCACTTGCACAACACTGACTTCCCTAAACCCTAAACCCTAAACCCGAAACCCTACCCCAAAACTGCAGCTTGGCTGCTGAGGCACAGCTGCTGCGCTCCAGAAGATGCATCCCTCGGGATGTCAACTCTAGGAAGCAGCTTTATGGAGTTCTACCAATCGCTTAAGAACCCCCCGCGCCCCCCCCCCCCCCCCCCCCCCCCCCCCCCCCCCCCCCCCCCCAGGAAATATTCTTCCTTATAAGGGTCATTCATGTAAGATTTTTTTTTTTTTCGGGGGGGGGGGGGGGGGGGGGGGGGGTGGTGGTGGCTGGGCGGGGGGGGGGGTGGGGGGGGGGGGTGGGGGGGGGGGGGGGTGGGTGGGGGGGGGTGGGGGGGGGGTGGGAGGGTGGGGGGGGGGGGGGGGGGGGGGGGGTGGGGTTCTGCTTGCATAACTGCAGAAGGCAGGTTCTAAGACAGAGGCGCCGTCATCTCTGGCCTCGCAGTTGCAAAAGTCCAAGCAGCTCAAAAAAAAACTCCGGACGTTGCTTCAACAAGAGTTTATGCTGTGTAGGCTTTCGGGTCTTGGGGATCTGGTTTTGCAACAAGCATACAGGAAGCACCGGGGGGGAGGCATCTTGTTTGGGTTGTGCCACAGGTTTTGCATCGACGGCCATGCAGCCCCCTTGACAGATGACACCCTAAACCCTAAACCCTAAACCCTAAACCCTAAACCCCTGATGTTGTCGGCGGTTGCGGGACACCCCATGCTTCTTGCATCAAGGTCTCATGGCCCGGAGCTTGTTGGAGACGTTCAGCCAGTCGATGCGCTGCAGGGGTAGAAACAAGCGAAGCTGCGAAATGCTCAGTGAGGGATGAAGACGAAGCAAAACCCCGGATATCAAACAAAATCAAACAGGGATCTACAAAATACTAACCCCACAGGGTCTTGGCTTGAAAAGGGCACCAAGTACTGCATCCTGCAGCATTTCTACCTATCCGCAGGCTCTGAATACTGTAAGCTACAGCATTTCTGCCTCTTCTTCGCAGTCTCCAGTTATCGCAAAATACAGCTCTACCCTTGTCGAACGACCCCAAACACAATTGAACTACAGCATTTCTGCTTGTTTTATGCACGAAATGGGCAGCAGCTTCGAACTTGTCGCGTTTGCAGCCTGCGAAGACGCAGGTTTGCTGTAATTCACAATATTGAGCCTGCGAACAAGCAGACGTTCTGAACAACTTACGCGTTGCGAAGCAAGACCTTGTAGGTCCAGGCCTTCCTTTCTTCCCCTCTCAGCCTTGCCTTCCCTCTAGAAGGGTTCAGGGGTTTTTTGCAAGCACTCTCTGCAGCAGCAGGGTTTAGGGTTTAGGGTTTAATTGCCTTTCTGTTTATCCCTACTTGTTTGTGTTGATCCTCGTCGGCTGTTGTTTGATCTCTATCCCCACGAATGTTGCCAAGCGAGGGGCCTAGTTCACTCGACTAGGTGCTTCTTGCCATTGCCGAGCGCACCTGGCCACGCTCCACCAGGAGCTCGCGCTGCCTGCTGGGCTCTGCACTTGCGGCTTTAAGCTTTGCTTTGAGGGTTTAGCGTTTAGGGTTTAGGGCTTCCAGGATATTTTGGTTTCCGGGTTCTCAAACAAAGTCTATATAGAGCCCACCAGGTGTCCACTAAATCTCCGAGTCATTCCCAGGTGATCTCAACATATCTCATGGGAACCGTAGTACCACGGCAGCATCAGCAACTTCAGAGTTGCATTGCACCAAACCGCAGAAGGCGACAAAAGTTGATGAGGCAAATCCTACGAGCTAATGGACTGCATCTGCGGGGGGGGGGTTCAAGTTGGGGAGCTTCCATGATCAGGGCTTCCAAGGGCCCGCTGCTTCAATCTGGCCCTTCTTGACCCGAAACCCCGGTTTGCGGGGGCCTCTTCCTCTGCACTTTCTCGGCCTGCTCGACCAAAAGCTTCCGGCGCCTTTGCTTGCCCTGAACCCTAAACCCTAAACCCTAAACCCCAAACACGCTTGCCCTATGGGATGCTGCGGGTCTTGGAGTCTAAACCCCGGGTTCTCCTTTGCGAGAACCCCAGCCCGCTGGAGCTGGGACAGTTAGAGGGTTCTTAAGGGAGGGTTTAGGGTTTAGGGTTTAGGGTTTAGGGTTTAGGGTTTAGGGTTTAGGGTTTAGGGTTTAGGGTTTAGGGTTTAGGGTTTAGGGTTTAGGGTTCAGGGTTTAGGGGGTTCAAGGTGTATGTAACTCAAGGTTCCCTTACTTCTCCCTCCCTAAGCTTCTCTAAGGCTCCCTAGGTGCCTGCCCCCCTTGAACCCCCTCCCTTAAGAACCCTACAAGACAGGCTCCCAAAGTCTTTTCTTGCCTCCTCGGGTTTGGGGTTTAGGGTTTAGCTCATGTTCTATAGGGCTTGTGAGCTTGGGAAATTTGGACCTCTATAGAAGCAGGTCCCCACCACAAAAACACCTTAAAGCCCTGAAATCCTAAACCCTCCTTTCATCCATCTGGGCTCGAAGGGAAGCCAGAACCGAAACCCTAAGTTCCCTCAACCCTAAAGAGCCTAAACTCCTGGAAGCCCTTGAATCCCAAGGCCCTAAACCCCCTAAACCCTAAACCCTAAACCCTAAACCCAAAACCTGAACCCTAAACCCTAAACCCTAAACCCTAAACCCTAAACCCTAAACCCTAAACCGAAGCCCTGGAATCCCAAGGCCCGGGCAAGGAGGGCTTTGCATCTTTGAGCTCCTCCAAGGCTTCCTGAAGCGACGCCTGCTGGAGGGTAAGAGAGGGGTCGGGATCATTACTAATAGGCTTCCCTGATGGTCACATGGTCCCTTGATGTTCTCTTTATGACTATACGATAGTAACCCCCCCCCCCCCCCCCCAAAAAAAAAAAAAAAAAAAACAACTATTCTAACTACTAAGGCCCCTGTATTAAGATGATGTTATGTTTCTGTTTCTGGGTTCTGGGTTTAGGGCTTGTAGGGTTATGGTACCTTAAGGGTTCAGGGATTACGGGTGTTAGGGGCGTTCAGCTTCTGTTGCGACTTCAGGTAGCGAGCCGGTCAGCAGTAATGCCTGCGATGGAAAGATGATTCGTGGCGTCCAGTGGCTTACGGGCACCACCAAGACATTCCACCAGATGCCCAAGAGCACAGCTCCTCGCGAAAACCGACTACATCAAAACAGAATTCAGAACATGTCCTAGACCCGTACATTCAGGAACCTCCTCCTAATGGAACATCAGCAACCCCCAACGTCAACAGCCATGAGTTCTTCCACAATGAGCATGGTGCGCCATCCTACACGTGCAAAAACCACAGGTACAGCAACTTACCGCAATGCACCATGAAACACAGAGCAATGTGCATGTATCACGATGGAGCAGAAGCCTCCGGCTGATCTTCAAATTCAAAGGTCGGGGTTTAACCCAAGTTCTGCCCAGTATACCCTAAACCCTAAAGCCTAAAGCCGAAAGCCTAAACCCTAACCCTAAACCCTGAACCCTAGACCCTAAACCCTAAACCCTAAATCCTAAACCCTAAACCCTAAACCCCATCATTCCTGCCCCTCTTGCTCACACCACGACAAGCGCCTCTTGGAGCTCGGCTTTTAAGGCCTTGCCGCAGCTCTTTCTCTTTGGGTCTTTTGGGTTTGGGGGGGGGGGGGGGGGTTTAGGGTTTAGGGTATAGGGTTTAGAGTTTGGGTCTTAGGGTTTGGGGGGTTTAAGGGCTTAGCTTTTGTGGTTTTGGGTTTGGGGGGGTTTCAGGGTTTGCTCTTTCTTTGGGTCTTTGCGTTTGGGGGGGTTTAAGGGTTGAGGTTTGTGTACAGGGTTTAGCAGTTTAAGGATTTGGGTCATAGATCTCGAATGTTCGTCCTTAAACCCGATGCGCTCCAGAACCTCGAAACCCGAAACCCGATCGAACCCTTTCGCTGCAGTTACAGGCTTGCTGGGGTGTAATTCCAGCACTCATGTTTAAAGTCAAGGCAAACCACGCAGCTTGAATCTTGGCTTTAATTTCAATATTTTGCTTTGATAAGGTTCCAACCCCTGCGCCCAAAGCCCGGGTTCAAGCTTTAAGGTTTTGAGCCAAGGTACTCGTTGGAGCATCTGCTTCTCTGTGGGGGTCCACTCGATCCTGTGGCAGAGAAGTCCGGGACACTGGGAAAAGGGGTTTTAGGTTCAATTAGGGGTTGCTCCGCACAAAAATCCCCAATGAGAATGGCGGCTCATTCGCTTCAATGTGCAGCTCAGCGGATTGATAGGCCTCTCCGCATATGCTGCTTGGAGGGTGCTGGCTCTGTATGACCACCGCTTCCTCGCATCAGAGTTGCCTGACATGCCCACAGCTGTGAAAGTTGATCGCATGTCTCGCGTGCATCTGCCATTTCATGCACGCTTGGGCGAAGGAGCTGGGATGCTCCGGAAAGCCTCACACCGACACAAAATACGATGAACCACATTGCCTGGCATGTCCCCGTGCAGCCGAGATGCAAGCAAACACCGGTTCAAAGAAACGAGGTGCCCCCGTGTCGGGCACGCCGCATCTTGTCAGGGCACAATGCACGCAAAACGCCCAAAAATCAGAGCAGCATCCTCAGTATAACCTGAGTAGGAGGGCTTAACTATAATAAAGGGACCATAAACCCGAAACCCGGCTTCTCAAGATTCTGGTGTGAAAAGCCCAAGCCCCACATGCAAGCCTTCTGCGTAAACTCCGGAAGTGGGTCTCTGCCACCTCCACCTGAGAGGTTCAGGAGGGCTTAGGGTTTGGGGTTTTGGGTTTAGTTTGGGGTTTAGGGTTTAGGGTTTAGGGTTTAGGGTTTAGGGTTTTGGGTTTTGGGTTTAGGGTTTAGGGTTTAGGGGAGGTTCAGGGTTAGTGTTATAGGGCTTTTTTGGCCACTCGCAAAGCAGACCGGGTTTAGGGTTTAGGGTCTAAGGAGACGGTAGGTCTGCCATGTACCACACTTGAAGCTGGCAAGGTTGTCCGGAGCCCAGTATTCAAAAGGGACACAGCAGCGTTCTGAGGGCAAGCTTTAGGGTTTAGGGTTTAGGGTTTAGGGTTTAGGGTTTAGGTCTACACTCTCAGGTTGAGACGAGGCTTGTGAGGTTCTGGGGGCTCCTTTAGGGGCAGGGGCACCTGAGGGCAAACGTTTCACTACCAATTTCTTAAGAACCCCCAAAAAAAAACAAGAAACAACATATGTATATGTATATATATATATATATATATATGAATGTATATGTATATGTATATGTATATATATATATATATATGAATGTATATGTATATGTATATATATATATATTCTATCAAGGAAATTGTCGTCATACCCGATCCTCCTGCAAAAGGATCCTGATGGGGCTCGTTGTGGGTATTTTAAGGCCTTACAGGGCCCGAAAACCTAAGCCCTAAACCTGCCACGACGCTGGGGCATGTGCTGGTGACTTCTGGTTAAGCAATCCGTCTGCGCTTGGTTCGGGCTCATTGTCCCGTCCTTCATGGCGGGCAGCAATGCAATGGCTATTTAAGTAGAGTAGAGGTACTTTGGGAAGCTTTTGTTCCGATTCTGGGGTTACTGGGGTTACAAAGGATAATGCTGATAAGTTGTGTTTGCCCCGGGGTAAAGCTCCAAGCATTTAGAATCTGATGAGCGTCGACTTAGCTTGCCCGTACCCGGACTTGTCACGGTAAAAACATGGTCTTCAAGTGTTGACTCACATTGCAGGCCGATTACCTACGCGAGTCAAGAACAGCCCCAGAATTCTCACCCGATACTATTAACACGAAACCCCGGTAGCAGATTTGAGCGCTCCTTTCGGGCGCTTGGCGAACAGTTTGCGTCGCTCCTTGGGAGAGAGGCCACCTGACTTTTCGCACTCAAAGGGGACTGTGGAGCACACGACCATGCAGCAGTGCAAGTCATGGCGACAGGTAGCACTGCCTGACTGCGTGCAAGCCGGAAACCTGTTTCACCGACTGGGCACCAACCATTGGGCAAAGTTTCCCATATTCTCAGCTCTCCACGGTACATGACGCCAGCTGCGTGCGAAGCCACAGTGAGAGCTGCTGGCTTTAGCTTGGGTATATTTAAGGTTCGGGGTTATTAGGCTCAAGTGAGTTCCGGTTCTGGGGTTGAAGCGGACGACGTTTTGGCTCCAGGGCCTCTACCCTGCCCGCTTGAGCAAGCAATGGCTCCGTACAGCACCGGCATGTGGCCTGAACCCCCGAATGCTAGGTGGTTGGGGTTCGGCTTCGTTTAGTTTGAAGCAGGTCCCACCTTTTCAGCAGAGTATAAGCCGCTGCTGCTTCGTTTAGTTTGAAGCAGGTCCATTTTATTCAGCCCAGTTGTGGCCAACAAGGACCGCAGTGGTGTCACATCCTTGGGGATGTTGGGGGGCATCATCTCACCAAGCGGTTGATGTCGTGTTGATACGAAGCCTCGCGGAGTAAACCACGTTGCACCCTAAACCCTAAGCCCTAGGCCGCGCACCCTGAATATCCAACAGACGAGTCAAGAGTGGCATATATTGACGCGCCTGCACCTCAGCGGCATGCCCTTCTCCAGTCTCCAGCGCTTGTGCCTGACCACCGCAAAGGAACTCTCTCCTGACTATAGTGACTGTAGGGGGGGAGGCGAAAACTCTGTGGAGTAACCTGCGGGACTGTGGAAGATTCAGCATGCTTTGGGTTAAGGGTTGAGGGATAAGGGTTTAGGGAAGGGTTTCAAGTTGGCTTCTAGGCTGCAGAAGATGTAGGGCGAGACTCAAGACATCTAGCATGCTTCTCTTCTACAAGGTCAGCTCCTCAACACCAATACCCAGGTTCCAGGTGACCTATTGGTAGGAATGAAAGGGGGTCCCTGGTTTGTGCTTCCGGCCCCGATGTATCAGGATCAGCTTGCATCTGAGGCCGCGTCTGCGCCCTTCCACGCTGCCATGGCCGCCTAGCGCATCACAGGTGGGCTCGGCCAAGACCCTCAGACAAAACCTCCAGCTGCCCTGCGCCTAACCCTTGCGATCTCCTCAACAGCCATGAAGAACGGTTGAATAGCTTAAGCCCTCTGGCGAGAGGCTTCTGCATGCGAGCCCCAAAGCGCCAGACCCTGAGATTTTCGGTTGCGTACGCACCTCGGGTTCCTCTACGAAACGCTTACTGGGGATCCCAGTACCCGAATAAAAGTCTGGTGGTCTTCTTTTTATCATCGTGGTCTTCTTCCACGGCTGGGGTTCAGGGGGATTTAGGGGCTTAGATTTACAGTTGGGGTTGAAGGGATATGCAAAGTCTTAAGGTCCCCGAAGTCGCAATCATCCTCGCAACTCCCGCGTTGCTGTTCCTCGAACTCTTGCTGCGTCGGGGGTGATGCAATAACCTGAAGGCCCACTAATTCCGGACCCTGCGATGGCCCTGCTTTTGGAGGAGGGGCTGCAAGCGCACAATGCCCTCCTGCAAGTCTGTCTTGCGGCTCCCTTGGCAGGCATGTTGCTATACTTGCATGAAGCACTTGCGTGCACATCCATGCCCCAGCAAGTCTGCAACAGAATATGCAGTCGCACACGCCCCGGAAGAAGTCAGTAAGCTGTATTCGGCATGCCGCCAGACCCACAACCAACCACCAAGACATGCGACGAGATGCGACAAGACAGTTTGTGTTCAAGCCCGTTCAAGCACGGCCTGCCAAGATGCCCATACCGCGAAACCCTGCAACAACCCCCACGCACCAAGCCTCTACTTGAAGACTAAATCCTGATCTCAGATCAGCTCTTGGGAACTCTGTGCGGGAACCCGGCCTTTGACCGCCACGGCCCCAACTTTGCCAGCTCCTTTGCATAGACAACGCGGGCTCCGACATTAGCCATACCTCGAGCCCACCCCTTAGTCCCCTTTGTCATTGTGTGTGCGTCTCCCTGACCACACAACGTCCCTAAATTAAAACTTAAGTTGCCCCCCCCCCCCCCCGCAGCCCGGCAGATAATATCGCAATCAGAGGAAACAGGCAGTTGGACATGAGGTGCACCCCGAATTTTGCCTACCCTACTACACTTCCAACAGTAAAAGGTGGCGTTAAGCAGCAAGTTCTTCTTGTTCGGGTTCAGGGATCGGAATTTCGTCAAAAGGCCCTGGATCCTAAACACTACAATCGCGCGCCTGCTCGGGATTGCAGTTGAGCTCGGCCTTTTCGGAGAGGAAGTTATGGTTTAGGGATGTTTAGGGTTTACGGCTTAGGGTCACCAGGAGGCGTGGGGGAGGGGCAGAGGCTCTGAAAGGGGGCCCTAATTAAGAACAACAACCCATGGGTGCGGTGTCAAGGGATTGTAGTGCTAGCGGTCCCAAATGTTAAACCCTAAACCCTACTGGCCCCCAGCGCCCGGCGTGCGTTATGAACAGCACTGAACAGTTTAGGAAATTAGGCACCTTATCTTTCCCCATGTATACCCTTTAATTGTGGGATTCTAAAGCTTAAGGGTATATCCTTACCGCATTCCCTTCTAAAGAACCAGAACGTTGAGCTGGGCCCGAAAACCCCTTGGGTGCCGCGCCAAAGCCAGAATGGCATCTGCTAGGCGTGCCGGTTGCAAGCTTGAAGCCTTGCAAAGATGATGCGGCCCTAATAAAAACCAGGGATTTTTTGCTTTCGACTTTGGGTGGAGACAGCATGTCCTCTTCCGCTAGGTAGCAAAGGTGTGTTGGTCACACTCCCCCCCCCCCTCCCTCCCCCCCCCCCCTCCCTCGTCTCTCTCTACGTCTCTCTCGCTGAGTTTGCAATACAGGTAAAGTCTGCTGTTTCTTGAGTTGACAAACACCTAGAGCTAGCAGTCAGCTATCCACGCGCAAAAGCATGATGAGCGGACAAGCCAGAGAAAGCCTGCAGACTGCCCAAAGCACCCTATCCGACTCCGGCCAATAACCGCACGCCTCCCTATGCGTTCCGAGCTATGCCGCTAGGCCTGCACACATCAGCAAGTCCCTGGTGAGCCCCTCCCCTCGCCCTTAAAGAAAGAGAACCCTTGATGCGCCACACTTCTTCTTCTTCTTCTTCTTCTTCTTCTTATTTGGGGGGGAGGGTTGCATCAGGGGGGACGGGATTCAGCAGCTTGTGGCCTTCTCCCCGAGATGATGCACTGCTGCAGGAACGAGCTCCGCCTCACGACCTGTGCAAAGCTTACACTCCGCTGTGCAACTCATTTCCGGCTTACAGGGGCGAGTGGGTTGGGGTGGCTTCGGACAGGTCGCTGCAACGAATATGCTTGACGTCCCTTGATACAGTGCTGTATAGGCTTGAGGCTTGAGGCTCGTCTAATCAAGCAGCCACGCAGACAATTGCATCATGTAACCTTCAGGCTGTAAAGCCCTGCAAATCCGAGACGCGCAACAACAACGATAACTTAACACCAGTTATGAAACGGTGAACTAGCGTGAAGGGTTAGGGCCAGGTTGGGCCCCATGGGCTCCGATTGCTTCTGTGTCTCTCAAACACACGCGAGGCTGACGACTCAAGATCACTGAAGTGATCTCTACACAGATGTGCAATGTGCTTGGCACGGCATAGGGCCACGGCCCAGTTGGAGACGCACGAAGGAACGGAGGCCTCGGCAACATGTCTAGACCAAAGAGTAACCTAGGAACTAAAAGGGCGCCCTTTTCTTGGTTTCAAGTTTAGAGGCGCTTAGAAGAGAACCTAAACCTCAAAAAAGGGAACGAGGGCCTACTCTGGGTCCCAGATCTTCTTGCAAGTAGTAGTTACGCACACACAGGTACTTGAACGCAGCAATTCAGGGCGCAAAGGCTGGAGCACGCACATGCCCTGCAAGCCAAAACTCCCAACTACGTTGGTCCCTACTGCGCCACTGTGAGAATTTGGCAATTCGAATCAATGTTCTTTTGCAGCCCTAAACCCCTTGCAGGCTTTTTTCAGGTTCAAGGTGAACCCGACTCTGTCTCAGTCTCAGAGGGCTTATAGATCCTATAGAAGGCATCTTTTGGACCAGGGGCCCCTGTCTACTTGGGAGGTTCATGGTACTTAACAACCAGTCAGAACTGTACTTATAACTCTTCTTATAACTGTACTTATAACCATACTAGGGCACTTAAGGGGCTTTTTAGTGGGTTATAAGTACAGTTTTTTTCTTGGTTTATAAGTACCATGAACCTCCAAGTACCTCACACACACACACACAAAGCCCGAATTCGCAGGCATCCGTGCGTCTTCAGGGTGTCGATGCTCACGCACGCACTCATGGAGTTCAGAGATTCGGAGGTGCTGAAAGACGCGCCGCACTGAGCTAAGAGGGGCCCTGAGTGCAGGGCACATGGCCAGCTCATCTGCTTTGAATTGGTCCAGCCTGGCGTGGGACCTTGACCGGAATTGGGCAGCCCGTCATGCGCAAGCCCACGGCTTAGAGCGTTATTGTGCAGACTCATGGCTGACTATGTCTGCCAACTTTGCCATCCTCTTGATCGTTCTAAAAAGCGAGAGAGCAGGTCATGCCGCTACTGCCAGGCTTAAGAGCATCTGTCCAAGAGCTGCGGACATCTGCTTTAAAAGCACAGTGAAAGCAACTTCCGAGGGTGGAGCGCACTGGCCAGGGTGTGCATGAGCTCGCCTCGGAAAGGAGCGGGAGAGACCGCTGAAAGACTCCCTGTAACCTGCGAGCCCGAACGCTGTTGCAGGCGATCTGGGGATGGCCACAAGGGTGGAGTGATGAGCTGAGTGCAAGCTGGAGAGCTTTTAAACTTTAAGCCTGTGAACAATGTATCTCTGACCCCAGCTGGGTGGAATGGGACAAGTATGGAACTGATCCGATACATGATTGCAGATCTGCTGACAAGCACCTGCCCAGCTATTGTGGGAGCATCGGCACACGATGTTGCTAGTATGCAGGTGGGCGGCGGCACATCAGCAAACGCGGAAGTGAGCCAACTCCGAAGTACTCCGAAGAGAAAGCTGTGAGAGCGAGACTCGAAACCCCTGATAAGTTGCTGGACGGCTCTGGTGCTCTGGTCTCGCAATAGGGATGAGGATATCGAGCTGAGGGCCTGGCTGGTTGGCTTGTGCTGGAACTCCTGGCGTTGAGACTTGCCGGTTGGCGTCATGATTCAGTCTCGAGGGCCTTAGGACCTCGGCAGCCTTCGGGCTACTCCGGGCATCTGAACCCAAACACGACGGCGACAATATGAGCGCCCTGGGTCCTATCCCCTTTTTGAAGCATGGACTTGGGTCGGCGCCAGCACGCCCTCTAGCCGAAACTTCTCGAACCGGTGCATGCCTTTGGCCTAAACCGCACAACCCTACTCCCTCATCCCAGCTTGCTCCTCAACCTTGCCGCTGAATCCCCCCCCTACTGAGGCTGCTGCGGCCAATGCCCAAAGAGTATTGGAGATGTCCTCAGCGGTCATGCTTTCGATTGGGAAGCCTTGCAATCCCAGCTGAACACATTACATTACTGTTCAGGGCTTAAGATTTAACGCTTTTCATCACGGGGCCCGTCTTGTGGAGGTCTTGAAAAAGGAATCCTGCTGTAGAGTGTGTGTGCTCAATTGCTGGCTTATCTTGGAGAACAGACCACACAGCTCTGCAGTCTACCGTAGAGTTCGATCTCTCACCATACACCTGGGAAACCTGGAGAGAGGATAGAGGCAGTGACAGCTGAGTAAACCCTAAACCCTAAACCCTAAACCCTAACCCGGCCTCTCAGCCATGATAAATTCTAGGTTGGTGCTTCATGCAGCCTTCTCCAAAACTTGTCGACTGAGAGCCGCGGAAACCATCCAAAACAGAGAACATGGAACAGATGAGGGTTTAGGGTTTAGGGTTTAGGGCCTACCTGTAGAACCCCAAGGTAGACGTGCTTAGGGCTTTGCAACGTTGAAAAACCCTAAAGGTAGACGTGATCGCCTGCGGCTTCCAGCGGTCTAGTTGTCCGGAACTTGCCTTAAGTGACAGCAGCTCAATTGTTGGAGCGGTAGGGGGCGGGGGGGGGGGGGGGGGGGGTAGGGAGATGTTCGAAAGAGATGCAGCGGCTGTGGCTCGGCTGTTGCTTCGCAATGTTCGGAAGATGCAGGCATGCTGCTCTGAGATTTGGGGCATGTCGCAAGCAATCAAGTACACGCCGTATGCCAACCTGCAAAACAGCAAAACCAACTCAACAGAATGCCTTTCTGCACATACCCTGCCTATCAAACCCTCAGCCTTGAAAACAAAGCTCATCTCTGTAGGCATCCAGACCACCAAGGCATGCAAAAAGTCGGTGCTGTCTTCAACACCTGCAGCTAAGGTCTGCATGCGTTCTTCACAGCACATGTGCAGCAAGAAGCAACAAAGATTTATGTCTTGGATAGTCTGCGCTTCTGCGCTAAAGGGTGCAGTCGCCTTTCCTCAATCGTGTTGCAGCTGACCCGTGCCCGACTGTCTCTTACACCCCCCCATATCCGGAATGGAAAGGAGTGTGCTTGACTAAGGGGAGATGTCTAAGAGAACTTATTCCCCCCACCCCCACCCCCACCCCCCCACTACCGAAGAAAGGAACACGGGTAGCCACAAGGGGGAAGAAGCTCAGCTTGTGGCGGAGCTGGGCTAGTGCCCAGGCGCTGTTTGACTCAGCACGGCGCAAGGATCCAATTGATCGGCCACTTTAGCTCCGGGTATAAGGCTTAGATATCTACACATTTTCACAGAAATGATTAATGTACTTGTTTGTCTACTCTGTATATGTATCTTAGTTACTCGGCGATCTTGGTTAGGGTTTCTATACTTATGCGGGTTAGTTTCAAGACTTCGGCGGCATGATCCGAGGGAGCTGGTAAAGTGCATTCTTACCTGCTGGCCCCTGACACACACACACACACACTGAGACAGGCTCTCAAACCAAAGCCATTGTAGCCAGGAGAAAAGTATGGCGTGTCCCAAAGTCCTGCCCTTTTTTTCTTCAAGGCTCCCGGGGTCAAAGTCCTGCTCGAAACCCTAAACCCTACGCCTTAAACCCTACTGTACCGAGATGTCGAGGCCCCCGCGAGCTCCACGGGTGTCATCTTTGGTGCAGCCGCTGCAAGCCGGCTCGCCTTAGGGCTTGGGCTCTCAGACGCGCGCACGCGGGTGAGGATCGTAAGAGCAGAGTCCAACTGAGAAGGCCATACTCTGAGGCATTTAGGGTTTAGGGATGAAGAGGTAGAGAAGCCGAGATGTGAGGAAGCATGCCGCTCCAGAAGTCTGTAATTACCCAACAGGTGGGCACTTGGCACTTGCAACACTGTTCCCTCTTCCATGGCACACGCTCCAAACAAAATTTTCTATGGTCTCAGGGCTTAGGGTCCTGGAAGGTGGACGCAAGGGCGACCCACCGATGTGTTCACATGCCCTCTACTACTCTAATTCAGGGTATAGGAACCATAATTAAGCCCTTTTAGGGATATTCACACCTCTACGCCCCTTCAAACCGCCGACTTGGGCGGCGGCTGCCTGCTGGAAAAAGCCGGCACCGATGCCTGCCGTGCTGCCAGGAGGTTACCATTGATCTTACGATGATGACTATTCATAGTACCATTACGATTCTTATGAGACATTCAAATTCTTACAGGGTTACATAGACAGTATATTACATATCCCAAGCTACGCGTGCTCCAGCAAACCTCTTCTGAACCTGTAAGCCGGCATGCTGCGCCGGCCGCTCTGCAGCGAAGTCTTGCAGCAGCCCACAGACAGTTGGCCTCACGCGTAGGCTTGGGCACATGTCGTGGCCTATGGTCCACACTGCAAAGAGGGGATCATCATGCTTCTTTTGGGCTTCATCTTCGAATTGAACTCCGAAGACCTGCGCATTTGCCATAATGATTTCCGCGGTTTCGGGTTTAGGGTTCAGTTTCAGCTTCAAGGCCTGGGACGGTTCCGGGATCATCCGATATCATCCGCCCAGGATGAGGCGCAGGCCAAGTTGCGTGGCCAGAAGTCGTGGATCTCCCGCCTTTTTTGCAACAAGGCCGTCGATGCTGAGATGCTGTGGATTTAGGGTTGTTAGGGTTGTTAGGGTTGTTAGGGTTGTTAGGGTTGTTAGGGTTGTTAGGGTTGTTAGGGTTGTTAGGGTTGTTAGGGTTGTTAGGGTTGTTAGGGTTTTTTGGGTTCAGGATTTTTAGGTTTTATTGTTCAGGGGTTGTAGGGCTCTTAGGGTTGACTTCCCGGTGGACACACCAATCTTACTTGTGGATGGCAAAAGTTGCATACCCTCGGACACCAAGGCCGGCACTCTGCTGCTTTGAACAGAAGCACTTTGAAATTTCTGCCTGCGCTCGCGCTGAAGCTTTACTTTTTTGCCAGAGACCCTAGGCCCTAGATTCCTACATCCACTCTCTACTCCCTCTCCGTTCTTCCCTCTCGGAATCTCGGAGAACCGACAGACACCCTCTGAGGAGGTGGGGCGGGGGCGGGGGTGTCCCAAGGTAAAGCCATGAACTAAGAATCCATGCGATTGATTGCCTGGCTTGACCCGGATCTTTGCCAGGGACCAGATGACATTGGCCTTGACATGTCCGTACATGTTGGGCAATGCTCTAAATCGGGCTACGCGCCACGGGAAGGTGAGCCCAAAAGGACCGCTCACTGAGATAACTACCCAACATACCCAACACATCTTCACGAAGTTGTTGCTCGGCTCCCGCGAGGGCTTGCTGACACTGGGCCAGTGGGAACCGATTGATCTGAATGCGGTTAAACTGCTAAGCTTGCACCTTGTAGCTTGTTGCTTACTCTGCACAGCTGTACTTGGTTTGGCTGTATGTATATGGCAGGTGAGGCAGTGAGGCATCATTAGTTTGAAGGCGAAGACCAGCTTTGATCATGGTGGAAGCTCTTGGCCGAACGATGGTGCAGTTCAGATTTTCAAGTTGAGGTTCAGGGGTCAGGAACAAAGCCCCAACCCCAGCTTGGTAGCCCAGGAACAACATCATAATAAAAGGGCACCCTTATTGGGGTTTGTTAGGGCACAAGGAAACCCAGACCCCCCCCCCCCCCCCCAACAAAAAAAAAAAAAGGCACCGCTGGGCTACCAAGCCCATTGCCCAAAACACGGCTTAGGGCTCGGACACAGCACTGTGCACTAAACTCGTCAGAGAGAAGATCCTGGCCCAGGCAAGCCTTTAGCCTTTAGGGTTTAGGGTTTAAGGTTTTGGGGTTAAGGTTTGAAAAAATGGTTTCGGGAGAACGGCAGCAAACAAAAACCAGCCGCTTCCACTGCGTCATAGACACGTGCACATATATATATATATATATATATCTATATATGTTTGTATATATATATATACATATATTTATTTATTTATATTTATATATATATATATGTGCTATGTGAACACTCTGCCAACTGATTCACCAGTAACAATCCGCCACTCTGCGCCAACATTCGTGTACACATACCCCTACAAATACCTTACATATTCATGTTTTTCCTCAGAAGCCCCTACATAACCCACTAAGTAACCCCTTTTTTTGTACCTTATATAGTCCCCATAAACATATATATATATATATACCTTGTATAGCCCGTGTATACCTAAGTGTCCCCCTAAATAGCCCCCTGAGTCGCCCCTCAGGTCACTTACACCCCTGAGCCCAGTCCTCTGTGCGATGCATCAAGGCTCCGAAGGCGTCATCGTCTTGCAGCCGCCCCTGAGTCTGCTTATCCCCTCCCCCTAAGAATATAGGGGCCTTAAGAAATTAGAATAGGGTTTAGGGTTTGGGGTTTGGGGTTTAGGGTTTATTAAGGTTTACGGTTTAGGGCTACTTCAGGGGCCTTAAGAATTAAAATAGGGTCTTGGGAGAGCCATTATAGTACATTTATACTAGACCAGAAGGGAATATTGCTAACATAACGAAACTGGTGTATCAAATATTCGGGGTTAGGGGGGGGGGTTAATATTAGGGGGACGGGACTTGCGGGCTTAAGGCTGGACTCGTTCTTTGGGAAAAGTCTTGAATGTGCAGAGATATTTTTCTGGGGGGCTAGGGTTGAGGGTTGAAGGTTGAGGGAGTTTGATTGGAGCACTGCAAGCCCAAGACTGGGTTTTCGACTTGCACTGTGCAAATCACTCCATCGGATATGTTAAAGGAGGTAATAGGGACCATCTTAAGGGCCCTGGTAACTACCCTTAGATAAACCCTAAGCCCTACACCGCCCCTTCGTGGCGACCTGCTTGCTGCCCACGGCGGAGCGGGCAAGCGTCACAAACGCTGCGCCTTAGCGAGTGGCAAGTACCCTTTAAAACCCGAAACCCCAAACCCAATACATTCTACCTGTAATTCAATGTCCTAGGACCCTGTTAACGCTGCTGGTTTTCTCTGTTCTTCACTCAGCTTGGCTGCTTGCACGTCCGAGAAAAATGCCCGCACAAAATTCCTAAGAACCCGATACTTGCATAACTTGTAATTACAGGTTCTCGGAAGTCTGGCCAGTTCGCCTGCACAAAGCATCGGCCTGCTATAGGGTTCTCTGAAGGGTTTGGGGGGGGGGGGGGGGGGCTCACACACTTCGGGAAAAAAAGAGGGCTTCTGTAGGGCTTGCGCATTAGCCAATAAATCTGATCGAAGCATCCTGGGCCCTCGGCTAACGTGGATGGAGTTCATCTCTGATCTGGGCCCATGTCAAGAACCAGGGGTGGGCCTTTCTAAGCCCCTTTTATCTTTTTTAAGCATGGTCCCTTTAACTTAACGGAACCATTATCCCCCCGTAATCCCCTAAAGCGGGCCCTTCCTAGTGGAAAACAACTATCGGGGGAACCAAGCCCAATATCCCGTGCTGCAAGGTATGCACGGAGATTGTGGCTAAGCAAGGGGCGGTGTGGCTGTGTGGCTATGGGGTTCTGACATAGAATGCCATGACAGCTTCTGGTGGCTAGAGGTGCTCGTGGAAGAGGCCTCATACCGTATAGGCTCCACCAAGCAGACAGATCACATCAACAACGCCGCGCACACACAGAGCGCGCACGCACGCCCGGCTCGACATGCCTCATCAATACATCGGTTACTGGTACGGCATTTACTCTTGTTCTTCATGTTAAGAATACGATGATATCCTCCATTCAAGGATACTGCAGTGACCACAACCATCCTATGAATCTTTCATACTCCTTGTAGGCTAGGACAGAAACCACGCCAGGCCAAACCTCGCAAGTTGAGGAGGGGAATCACAAACATCGAAATGAACTATGAAAAGCTGGTGGGGTGTAGGGCTCCTGATCATGGGGTTAGGGTTCAGGATCATGGGTAGCAAGGCCTGACCCCAGATGCACGATGCGACAAGCCATGACTCCATCTGGGCAGCCCCTGCGCGTGCTCGCGTATGAGCTCCAGCGCCTCCTGAGGGAAGTCTGTGTGTTGTTGCAGGCTGCAGGAGTTTAAGCGCTTTAAGAAGCTGCCCTCCTGGGCTCAGCGATGCTTCGGGTTCCTTCGTACTGATGTACCGAAGACCCGATGTACCATCCCCAAGGGCGAGGTAGGGCGGAGGTCCTCTCTTCGAGCCCTGTGTAGGCGCCAAGTCCTTGGCAATTGTGTAGCGCAGACCTCCCTGTCAGTGGGGCAGCTACTCAATGAAAGCTTCCGGCGCTAGCCTTGAAGGCATGCAGTGCACCCCTCAAAGCTCTCCCACCTTTGTGTCCAGGGTCCCGGCAGCAGCGCTTCTCCAGGCGGGGACGGCTCAGCATCGCTTGAAACCTCTTGCTGAGCTTGGACACTTCAGCTCAAACCTACACAGGTGCGCCCCAGAACTCGCTAATTCTGTATATATGGGGCAAGTTCTGCAGCCTGATTTCAGCACCACCAAGCAAGGCCTGGACCCTCAGGATAGAATGCCCGTCCCTGTGCACATGCTCTTTCGGCAGCACCGCAACAACGCCTCGGTGCGTAGCAGTGCCATGGCTTGGGGCTCATGCCAAGCACTGCAAGCAGGTCAGTTGCTAGGCAGCGCCTGCTCATTTCAACAAGCAGAGGCTAATTAGGGCCATCGCCATGACGCAACCAAACCATGTCAATCAAGCTTAAAACCGCGCGAAAAGGCGACGTCACTCCCAGGGAGCAGGGCCTGTGTATCTTACATACACGTAGCTGTTTGGCTCAATCCCGTTCTGGCGAAGGGTCTTCTTGAGATTCACCTTCCTGGGTGGTTGGCTTGCAACACAATACAGCCAGTCGAACCATGTGCCTAATTGTAGAATGTGTGTATATAAATGTAATTATATGTATATGTATATATGTATGTATATATATAACACATGCTACACACACGCAAGCTTCGGCAAACATACCCTCGTGAGTCCATATCGCACTTCATGCCAAAGCCCAGCGTCTTTCCGCCCTTAAGTGTCAACTCGATCGGCCGTCCATCGCGGAGAGACTCCTGAATCAGCCGCACGAGCCCGTATCCCGTTTCATTCTCGAAGCCATCCATTTCGTAGGAGACACTGCACTCGCGGCCGTTCACGAGGCCGGTCACATACCTGGGATGAATGAATGCAGAGGTAACGGTGTGGCTGTCAAGATGTTGTTTGGCTTGATGTCATGGTAGTTGCACTACATACATGCCATGCTTGCATCCGCCTAACCGAGCCAGGTTGCACAGAATGTTCACCGAGTAGTGTATTCATCAGTTAAACCAGATACATACATAATATATATATATATGAGTTTTTACATTTATATTTATTTTATTTATCTTTATTTATGTATGAATGAATGAATGAATAAGTAAATACACAAACAAATAGAAATACAAATATAAACACAAATATAAAGAAACAAATAAATAAATATAAATATATGTATTTATTTATTGATTTATGTATATTTCTATCTATTTGTATTTATATTTATATCGATTAATTGCAGGCCTGGATACGCCTCGCCTGTGGGCCCAACGGGTGCCTTCTTTTTGGGAGTCTCCCCTCGCAGCTTCGCATTCTCCTTTTCGAGCTTGGCAGCCTTTCGACGGAGCTCTTCGACTTCCCGACTCGCCGAAGCCGCAGCAGGACGCTTCTTCGGTGGCATGGTCGCTGCGACAGGTGGCAAGGGGAGGGGCGGGAGGCGCCAAGGCCTGCAACACGCTACGGGCAACAATCATGTCAAAATCCCCGGCTCGGAGGGGGCAGCTCAAAGTTCTAGGCTTGCGAGCTATTTTTTGGGGAGGGCGCGCAACATGAAAAAGTCATGAAGCCCTGCAAGCCCCGGAAAGCAACGACGCTAAACCCTGCCAGAAAATCATATAAGTATACAATAATATCATATAAAAAGAAAACATTATTAATCGTGATATACTGATATAAACGCCCAAAGCCACCCACCTTTCGAGAGCCCGAGAGTCCCACCTGCTCTTGCCCGGCCGCCACTGCACGAGCTGCGAGTTGGCCGCAGGCCGCCCCCATGGCTCGACCTGGGTTTGTTCAAGGTCACTTGGGTTGAGGGTTTAGGGTTTAGGGTTTGCCAGTTTAGGGTTTAGGGCTAGGGTAAACGGGGTGCGGCATAAACTAGGGTTCGACTTGGGTTTAGGGCTACTGTGATACCCAGCTATCTTCTTCGCAGCATAGAGAAGTTAGTTGATGCAAGTGGCCGTAACATAGACTAGTCTTGCGCTCACTATAATACAAATCAGCAGACTTGTGCAATTCGGGGTGATGCTAAATATAGGATTACTTAGCGCAACTAGCCCTTGAATAGATTAGCCTTCGTCTTCACTATACTGAGGGGCGGACGTGTGCAAATAGTAGACACTGCATTGTTGTTTCTGAATAATGTAGGTAGTTTATGCTATGCAATTCCCTCAAACAGATTACTCTGCCTCTTGCTGCAACCGAAAAACTAAAACTTCGAGACCAACGCCTCTGGGCCACCATAGTCTGGCAGCTCCACATTGGAAAACAAGTATTCTATTTGATTCTATTTGCATCAGACATTTCGGAGGGCGTAGACTCCTCTGTTGGTTTTGGGTTTCAGCACGAATGCTCAGAATTGCTGTTTTGTTTGTTTGGTTGTTTCGACTTTCGCTTTTTGGTGAACATGCCCTGGGCCACTGTGGCCGCAGCTCATTCGCCCTCACGACTGCCCTTGGACCCTGGAATGCGTAATTTTCTGAGTGTGCTTTGACCCGTCGCAAACGAAGCAGACCTGAGCCAACTGCCACAAATTCCTCTCACAGGCGGCCGAGGACCCAGCCCTCCGTCGTGCTCCACCTGCTTTGTCAGCATCGACACATGAGGAAGGCGGGGCCTAGAAGAGACACCGAACACAAACAAACTACCTTGGAGTCCTTAGCTAAAAGCTGCTGGTGGGTGGGCAGTTGGGCATCCTTACCAGGAGAAGCTAAAGCATTCAGGGTGCAGCTGGCAACAGGCTCGGCGACCTGCCTGACAGTGGCCCGCAGCCCTTTTGACCGAAGCCTGGGCCATCTTCCACCCGCTCTCCCTAAAGTTCAGTGTTCTCAAATTGCCAGAGCGATGAGAAAACACACGCTGCCGCTGCATCTTCATCAAAGCTTCTTGGCTTACATCTATCTATATATGAATACATAAATAAATAAATATATATATATATATATATGTATATATATATATACATATATGTACATAAACCGGAAGCCCTTAACCTCACTTACTCGGGTTGACAGGGCTGCCTGCGCGCGGCTACTTACAGCTGGGTGCACGGCAGCGCGCGGAAGTCACGGAGCTGCTTCGATGTGGGCCTAGCTTCGGACTCGTGTATTTTGGCCACCCGTAACATGGGGGTTTACCATATTAAGGCGGTACCTTTTGAGGTCCTTATTATAAGGGGATCCTACCATTTTTGGGGGTCTATGTTAGGGGTCCCTTATTATCGTAAATTTCCACATAGGGCTTCTTCTGCCAGCGCGAGAATGAGTGCTGCGCGGGTATATCTTCATGTCTGTTCTATTCTTGCATTGGGCCTTTGTTTGGGCTGGTTTGGCTGTACAGTGACACCGTAGAGTTTTAGGATGTAGGGTCCAGAGCTTTCGGGCTTCTGGCTGTGCGACAAACGGACTTTCTCAGTTCATGGCCATGTGTGAAGAATCACGCCGTGCCAGAGGACTCTAACGTAGTTCTTCCGTACTTGGGGCTGTCAATGTCGCGCTTTTAGGGTCATGGAAAGGATCCTCCATCGTGCATGTGATTAGACAAAGGCTGCTGGGGCGGGAAGACCACAAAAAACTACCATTTGCTTAAGAACCCAAAAAGAATAAAATATAATAATCCCCATATTACCCTTACTAAGGAAGAATATCTGTATTTTTGGGGTTCTTAAGCAATTAGTAGAAAATAGGCTCGCATCGAACACCTCAACTATCCTTCTGGTCGTCGTTTATGTTTTTTTGTTGGTTGCTGTAAACCCGGGCCTCAGTATAAAAAGGTACTTTTTCAAAGTGGCTTCCTTAGTGGCTTCCATATTGAACTCCGCACCGAAAAAAAAACCTTGACAAGTGTAAACACCACCACATCCTTTGTGGCAGGTTTGCCCAAGAACCCAGCAGGCGGCCGTATAAGGGTTTGGAATCACCCTAAACCCTACAAACCCTGAGAGGGCCAGGCACTTGGTAGCCAGCGGCCGCACCAACCTGCCGTGGAACTTTATTCCACCCGAAGGCTCTGACGTGGTTTCTCTTCCTGTTTTGGTTGGGTTTAGGGTTCTGCTATATAAATATAAATATATATTTATTTATTTTATTATTTTTTATTTATTATTGTTATTATTGTTGTTTAATTTTTACTCTTTTTTTTTGGGGGGGGGGGGGTTCTATAGCCAGTCCCTGGACATTTAACGACCGAACTACACGAGAGAACACGTTCAGGGGCACCATCGGCAGATGATCATAGATTCAAGGTTTAGGGTTTAGGGTTTGGTGCTTAGGGCCTCAAGTCTCCCATGGTTGTTCCCGCGCCCGGCAGGCGGACACACAATCACTTGCTGGTTGAGCTCCGAATTCCGCGCCTATTTGCGTCACACATGCCTTCGAGTGTACAGGGGCAATGCGGTAGTGCCCGGCCTCCGTGGCATTGTATGGCACCTGGAATATGCGACAAGCACACAAAAGCAGGGCTCGTTCAGGCTTCAGGGCGCCGGCCCTCATAAACTTTTTTAGGGTTTAGGGTTTAGGGTTTAGGCTTTAATAATTTTAATTAAGTTTGTGTTTAGGAATGCAGCCTTGAATCAGCTTGCTCGCAATTTTGACTATGCACCCTTGCAATTAGGACTCCCGGCGGAGGTCCATAATCCCTGTAAACACAACGACCCAAGTTTGAGCAGCATGCTCGGGCAGGAACGCCACCTTTGAAGGTAGTGAATCTTTCTAGACCGTACTCGGCCATTCCATTTGTGCCTGTGCCCAAGCAGAATGTCACTAGTATGCCCACTAGTGCCCACACAGCACGGTTTATAGTTACGCAAACAGTGTCCCTAGAAGTGAAGCGATGGGGTACTGAAGCCACTGAAGGTAGCAACCACCGCGCGTGTTTCTGCGCAAGGGCTGTGACTCGTTGCTGCTGGCTCGTCTTTTCACCCCGTGCTCTGACCTTCCTTTGGGTGCGGGCCACGTGCAGCAAATCACAGTGCATTAGAGCCCTTGAAACCCTGTCTCGCCCTGACCTGTCTTATTATACCTAAACCCTAAACCCTGATTACCTTAGTTGTCCAGTAACCTGGGGGAAGTAAAGGTTAACCTTTGGGATTATCAGGGATTATACTACCCAAAAACAAGTTTAAAGCTTACCTACTCTACCCCTTAGAACCTTAAAAACGAAAGCAATATGTTCAATATACTCTTGGATTTTATATGAACAAAAATAAAGAAAAACCCAAGGGGGATACAGGGTTTTATATGAACAACGATGAAAAAACATAATTCCCAAGGGGGATGTAGTACTAGGTTACCCTACCTGTCGCCGAGGCCCCTTGCAGCTCAGCATGCTGGCATCGACGCCGAAGTTCTACGTAAGGCGCCCAGGTTTAGGGTTTAGGGTTCAGGGCTTGGGGCAACGGGACTTTTTGAGCAAGCACGTTTCAGATTTTCTCATGGTAGTTCCTTTTGGGTAGTGTACTCGAGTGTACTATAGTGTACTTGAATCCCTAATCATCGAGAAACTCTGAGAGAGTGGGTGTGGCTGTTATTCTAGCTACAGCACAAGATGTTGCAACGTGCTGCACCAGGAGCCCTTTGGCGTCTTCGGGAAGCACCCCGAGATCGCGACTACACGGTTGCAGCTGTGGTGACACTTCTGGCACTTGTGGCCACGTCTTGCGAAGCCCCCTGAGTCCCGACAATACAAGCACAAAGAGGTCAACATCCCGAGAATCCGCATGTGGGCACTTGATGGTGCGATGTGGAGAACACACATGATCAAACCGGATATCCTTAACAATCCTGGCCTAGGCAAGAACCTGGCCTATGCAAGAAGGCCGTGCAGGATTTGTGCTGACCACAGTGCCGCTGTTCTGAGCAACAAGTGCACCCTTCAAGCTGACACACTCAACCCCAAAACCACATCTGGAACCCATGTGAGCCCTTAGCCGGGACTCGGAAGCAAGGGAAGGGATGTTCCTCGCTGATGTTGCTGCCGACATTGGAATCACATCTCATCCCGGCGGGGCCCCACCCCTCCTGGACCCATCATCTTCTGCATCACCTTGGTTGGAGATTGCGTGTGGACTGCTAGGTTGGCCCCTTAAACCCTTTGAAAAATGTCATAAATACGATCTTCTTAAATCCAATAAGGGAACATGTCACAAGGTCCTGACTAGATTTAAGGCGCCTGCCCTTGCTAGACCCGGGAGTCACCTAGAATTATAAAAAAGGGTACCCTTTTTGGGTTTAAGGGGATTCTAAGGGAACCCCAACCCTAAAAAAAGGAAAAGAGGGGCCTACTCCTGCTCCGAAGATGCCATGATGATGGCGGTGGGGTCTGTGCAGCCGAAGCTCTGTGCGCACGTCGTTCGACGGTGGTTTGCTGTCCTGCCAAACCCTAAACCCTAAACCCTAAACCCTAAAGAAGCACCAACTTGCAAATTCAGAACCTCTTGTGCCTTCCACATGTGCCCTCGTTCAGCACAGAACTCGTACACCCGCCCGAGCCTCGACCAAGACGGGGACACAAACATCCACGAACCACAAAACCCTAAAACTTTACCCTCAAAACCCTCAAAACCCTCAACTTTACTTAAGGGGACATGCCTGGCTTTCCGCAGAGGCAGCGGCTCGCCTGTCCGGCTCGGCCTCGACCATCCCCTCAAAAGACCTGCCAGATGTTGCCTAAATCCGCCTGGAGTTTTTTGACAAAAAAGCGTACCCCCTTTCTGGCTCAAACTAGGGTTTTTTAAGGGTTTCCTCTTTGGTTTTAGAGAGATTTTCTTATGGGAGCCTAAACCCCTTAAAAAAAAAGGAATAAGCTCCTACTCGGGGTCGAAGACTACGGCTTCCGAAGAATTAGCAGAGAATGCGTGGTCCCGGGCCCCCAGAAAGTTTCCTCAAGTCGTCGCATGCCCGACAGCCTTACGTCTATGGCTGGTGGACAAAGGTTCTCCGGACTCCTGCTTGGAACTCGAGTTCGATCTTCAAAAGCCTTTCCCCGGCACCAGTATGCAATCAAGATGCTGCAGCTGTGCGCAATGTTTGGTAAAGACTTTGAGGGTACCGCACGACTGGATGCAGTGCGACACCTGAGATTTCAAGATTTGAGCAACAGAAGCTCTGCGTCTTTGGGCTTCGCAACTTGCCAGACCTAGCCAGCTCCCCATTGATGGCACGCATCCTGTTTGCCACGGGCTCTGCAGCGAGCGAAGCATACTCGCGCCGAGGCACATCCTCGCATATGCGCGGGAAGCGATCGCATCTGCTACAGTCAGCTGCTGTTGCGCTTGTGAAACCAATCCTTGGCAAAGCCATATCAGGTCGGGGGGTGGGGTGGAGGGGGGCTGTGCAATACGCTCCGTCTAGCGAGGAAAGACGAAGGAAGCCGTTGAGTAGTTGATGCGCATGTTTAGCTTACCGACTCCAAGGCAAAGCACTTTCTTGACACGTGGTAGGCCCTGAAGACGACTGCTTCGCGTGCACGCATACACCTGCTCTCAGGTCTTGCTGCCGAGGTTCGCCAGGATAATGTAAAACACCCATGTCATTTTAGGGTTTACGGTTTTAGGGCTTAGGGTTTAGGGTTTGCAGATTCAGGCCCGTGGCTGCCCAATGCAATGTGCAGTTTCTTTTGTGCGGGACCAGTTTAAGGACCTGATTTTGCCCTCACATACCCATGACATACCCGCATGGGCTGCATGCATACTTCTGGCACATGTGCTCTCGGGCTCTGAGCAGCTGCGCCAGACGTGCGTGAACAGAGGCAAGTTGACACATCCACCTTAGGATGTTCCCCCTTATACTCACAGTCCTTGGTAGGGATTCTAGCACCCCCCAATATAATCCCTATTAAGGACTGTTAGGATAAGGGGGAACATCCCATCGAACAGGGCTTATCTCAGGTCACCCAGCTGCAACACGAGCAAATTGGTATGCAAAAAACCAGAACCAACACAACCAAAACAGAAAAAACGACAAAACACACAAACACTGACAAACAACACACCAAACAAAAAGAAATCAGGGGCTCTTGTTCGAAGACACCAGTATCTAAGACCTCAGGGAAATATGTTTGCTTGGTTTGGGGTTTGGGTTGCTCTTTTAATATCTTTCTCTATTTGCTTTTTGGCCTTCGCAGGAGTCACTGAAACTTGCTTTGTATTGGTTTTGCTGTTTTCCACTTTTCTGTGTTTCTTGTTTGATTTAGTTTTTAGTGTTGACTCTGCCCGTAATTATCCTCCCCTATATATATATATATACATATGTATATATATATGTGTGTGTGTGACCGATTTTTGAATATTTATATTTCTGTGTATATATATATATGTATCTGACAGATGTCCTGGCAGCCCGGTGAGCAACTGTGTATGACTGCAGCTGCCTCTACGACAGCGCTCAAGGTCAGCTCTTCGTGCTCATGCGGAGAGGCTGACTTCTGGGCTCAGGGTTCGGGGACAGCTCAGGTTCTAGGGCTTTGGGCTTTAGGCTTTAGGGTTTATAGGGTGTTTAGGGCATCGTTGCCAAGCCAGAAACCTGAAAGTGCATGCCGCAAGCTCGTCTTTTTCGCATGGGGGCCACATGTTGCAAGTTTCACTGAATTGTTCCTTTTGAATTTGCAGGCACCGCGCTTGAATTTATGTCTCTGCTGTGGGCTGCCGGATGCAGGACGCAGATGACAAGCCAAGCAGTAATCAAATTGCGGTAGCAGAGTGTCAGAGCAGGTCTTATATTACTTATGCAGACACTCAGCCTAGTATCACTCTCACTCCTATCTCACTTTCCTATCATTAAACCTTAATCCACCTGAAGCAAAGTACCACCATGCTGAATCCTCACCTCCGGCACTTTCAGAGTGCCACCAGCCAGCTGCTCCTCGCGCGGCAATCGCTAGAAATGCTAGAACCTTGTTCTCAGGGTTTAGGGTTTAGGGTTCAGGGTTTAGGGAATGCGTGCTGCGCACGTGCTAGTCTCAGTGCCGCTTGACACAATGGACATCGCGTAAAGCATGTGCATGTGTCAAAAACTCCAGCAATGTCGATCGACGCGTCTGCGCTTTTATTTTTTTTGCTGCCTTGCGTGCTCCCATCTTCAATCCGTAGGACACTTTGCTTTCGGCAAGCAGCGCCAGGAGCTGCGTCGACATTTGTTGGAAACAGACGAAAGAGGGGCCAACAAATTACAACAACTCACTACACATATACCTTGGTATGTGTGTGCTGTACAAAAACCGTCTTCGGCACTATAGACGCGACGATCCTATCTTCTCAGTGCTTTTTGCATGTCTGCAGCGGCGGGCGCACCCAAGCTCCAGTTTTGCATCACGCTAAACCCTAAACCCTAAACCCTAAACCCTAAACCCTAAACCCTAAACCCTAAACCCATTGAAATCTCAGCAACCTCGAGGCCGGAGCCCCTCATTCAAGAAAGCAGAAGCCACCGATTCACAAACCGAAAACGACCGAAAAAAAATGTTTAGGGTTTAGGGTTTAGGGTTTAGGGAGAGAGAGAGAGAGGAGAGAGAGAGAGAGAGGCAACCCTGTCCCAGAAAAGCCAAGCCCAAGCAAAACCCCGAATCCTGTATTATATACAAGCCGGGACAGTTAAAATGGTATATATTTGTTGGACAGAATGGTATACATTTGTTTTTAAAGTGTGGGAAAAACATGCCTCTTGGCCCTAAAATCCTCCCCAGGCCTCCAGGGCGTCAGGGCATCCGCGCCGGTGCTGCGGAGCGCAGAAAGCTGGCTGTGCTGGCACCGAGAAGGGTAAAGTCCTGCAGGTTCGGGTCGATGATGACAAGGATTCTTTCGGGTTTGGGGCTTTGAGGTTTTAGGGTTTAAGGGTGAAGAGTTGAAGGGTTTAAGGGTTTTAAGGGCTTAAAGGTGAAGGGTTAAGGGTCAGGGATACAAATCCGAATGCTCTAGGGAATATGCGCACTGCGCTGCCCGTTGTGCCTACGACGTACGAGAAATCTTTTCAGTCTTGGGAGTAATAAACACCTTAGAACAAAACGGAAGATATCGCCAATACATTGATTAGCCGTCGAAGTCTCTGTGCCCATTCAATTGGCGAATCACTCAGCAGTCAACAAGTGGTAGCTCTCTGCCTGGCATGCCTAGTGCCTCATGCCTCTATAGTCCTCAATCATGCTTTCATCTGTCTCAAGCGCAATTCACCCCCCTCATCCCGCTGACACCCAAACATCACTCACCTTGCCATCGGGGGCAACGCAGGACGAACCAGACCTCGGCAATTCCTTAATCAACCCCCGAAAGAACCAAACCCTGAACCTCCAAACCAAAGAACCCGGACTCTTAACCCTCAACTGGACCCGTCCGTGGAGAGCATCCGGATGGCTTGGCGTGCGTTAAGCGCGCGAACTTGCGGGGGTAGCTGCCGCAGGGTGCTTTCCACCACCCTGTTCACCTGACAAAGGGTTTGTAAATAGGACTAAAGGTCTCCGGGCTTTGGTCATCAGCGTTGACGGCAAACTTATTTAAGGTGAAGGGCTTTCCGAGGGCTTTAAGACTAGAGAAGGCATTTCAAAAACTCAGGGATTGCAAAAGTCGAGCATCAACCCCTGTGTGTATTTCTGTGCCTGCAGGTCTAAAACCTGCACTAGCAGCACGTCCTCAAATACCCTACACACTAACCACTATGTCGTTTTGCTCTGAAACCCTGTCGTAACAAACTGTGAACGCCCCTTTGACACGGGCTTACTTGATAACGCCCGACCCAAACTTCCCGCAGGCCTCTCTCTCGGTCTACACACTCCCGTCCGCTCCCAAAAAGGAACCACGCACCAGAGTAGCTAGGCAGGGGTCGGGGCATGGAATGCGGACTGCAAGACCCCTAAACCCTAAGCCCTAAACCCTAATTAAACCCTAAACCCTAAACCCTAAATAAACCCTAAACCCTAAAACCCTAAACCCTGAACCCTAAACCCTAAACCATCCTAAGCCCTTTGAACCAGCCTCCTCTCGTGCTTCGAGGGCGTCTCTCTCGATGCGTCTGGTGATCTCGTGCCTTTGCGGAGCAGCTGCGCGGATTATGGTGGACACAGAAAATCTCGTTGTACCCCTAATCTTGCAGTTTAGGTTTACAGGCTTTAGGGTTTAGGGTCTAAGCTAAAGACCTGAACCGCCCAAAAGCGGGAATGGACGGGACACCTCTCTCCTGAAACCCCTGCTTACGCACATTCTCCCATGCGCTGACTATACAGTAGCGTGTGTCGAGATGGACGTGATGGGAAAGGTTTGGATTGGTCAAGACTGCAATAAGTTACGGAAACCACAGGGGCCTATGGCTCTCAAAAAGAAGCAAACCTAGCTGACTATGAGTCAACCAGGACTCTTACAGTGCTTCAAAGTTAAGCGCGAGCTCGGCTCAAACACCTGACGTCCCGTCATCTTTCCTGCAAGGGGTTTCGGGGACTTGTGGGTGTTAGGCACGTTTTCATTATCTGTTATGGTGCTAACCCGTTGCAAGTGGGGGGGCATCCTGAATTCTGCCTTCGGCAGAGGGTGCTTATCTAGGACTTCGGGCGCCTTCCTGGGGAGACCCTGAAACCGCCTCCTTGCAGCCCGCGTTACTTCATGGACTCACATTGCAGGCCCGAGATTTGCTCCTTGGAGCTGCGGGCGCCTTTCTGGCTTGGGAGTTCGCTGCCCATCATCTTTTCAGGGCTTGAGCCAGATGGCCTGTGAGTTCCCGGGCCGACTAGTTTGTGTCCTCTGACAGATCTTTCTGAGTGGGATTCTCGTTATTCTCGTTAACCCAACGAGGGAAAATATGAAATCGTCCAAGAGCCCACCGAGTCTCATCTGAACTATTGTGACCATTGCCATTGTTTCGATAACTCCTATCATAGCGGTTGTCGCGTCCCTACCATAGCAATTACTTTCTATTAGTCTGGCTATTCGTTGGTGTTCCGCCGTCGACAATTCATGGGCTGAGGGATGAATGTCCAAATGGCGTCAGCGTGTGTCTGATGCGCGTGCGTCTCTGCCTCGTCTCTACTCCCCTTAGCACTGTGATTAAGCTTAGGGTTTTCATGCTCCTGTCACCCTAAACCCTAAACCCTAATCGTGGGTGTCTACGTCGTGAAGAGACCATCAAATCAAAGCACTGCACATGAAGCCCCGCTGAACCTTGACTCAACGTAACCTGCCCCTGCACAACTCTTAGCCCTTAACCCTTTTGAGCGAGGTCTCCCTCTCAAGTGCCTCCAAGCCTGCCTCACCCTAAACCCTAAACCCTAAACCCTAAACCCTTTTGCAACAGGCTCCCTAGTCTCTATAAGCCGCAGCCCCAAGGCCGGCGCAACATTGACAAAGGGGCGCGATGACCCCGAGGAGCGCCTTTTGGGCTTCTCTCTTCTCTCCGATGGAGGTCGTACATAATCGAACTGGGTATTTTGGATTATCTACTATTATTTGTTGTTAATAGTATTCTTATTGTTATTGTTATTATCATTCTTATTCTTCTTATTATAGTTGATACTATGTCGGTTGTAGATATGTGACAAGACTAGCAACTATTTAGGGCTCCGGAAAGTTTGGGCTAGAAAGTCACTCCCACGGCTTCTTGGTGCAACGGCCACCTGGCCTTAGATATATAGGGCACGACGGGCTCAACGCTTGCATAACCAGTTCCAAAATGCCGCTCCTGCCTTGGTTCAGACTGCCGCAACTACTGTTGCTGATGCCGCGGCGCCTTTTCAGCAGAAGTTCCGCCAGCTCCGCTGCATTTGCCTGCAATGTCGGTGATATCTTCAGGTTACCAGGTTCGCGAAAGTTCCTGCAGCGCTTTCCGCGTACAGGGCCTCTACGGAATACCGATGCACATGAGTAGGCTGGGTTAAAAGAACGGGGACCCTTCGTGGTTTCATGGTGTATGAAACCTAACCCGTCAAAACAAAACAAAGATCGCGGTCTCAAAGCCCGGGAAAATGATTTAGATTTATGGGCCTTGTAATCTGGCACATGCACTTCACAGATCTTGCGGCCCCCCTGAACCTTGCTCGGTAGGTCCTAAACGTTAGACCATCTTGACTGACCCCTCTAGGGGCGAGGAGCGGGCAGATCTTTCCCGGGTCAAGTGCGAAAGCATCCATGAGGCACATGCAGGTTCGACCCACTCGGAACAAAACTAACCCAGCCCTGAAGCGTAACCTCTGAACCCTAAGGTCCTGCACCCTCCTACAGCCTTGAACCCAGACATGATACCATGCATGAATAGACAGGATTTCCGAACAAATCTTTGATATCTTTGCATTCTCGAGGTGTTTTTGATGAACGGGTCTATGTTCCGACACACACCTCGGAGTCATTCACGCCCGGCAGTAGGGTGTATGCCTTGGCACATGAAAAAAGACGGGGTGCCGGGCTTGATAGGAGTTAGGCTGAGTGAGGCTTCATCCATTGGGCAGAACAGGTCTGACATATTCAGCGTCCTTCAAATTCTGCCTGGCTTGGGCTGTTGTGGCGCCTCGGCTTACAAAAAACTCAACTTGAAGCTTCACGTGTAAGCAGAAAGTAGAGATGCAGGCTCTCTGTTCTTGTTAGTGGGGAAAAAGTGGTGCAGGGAACAACATGAGGGTATTTCCCGAAAAAGGGACCCCCAAAAAGGGTAACCCTCGACCCTAAACCCTAAACCCTAAACCCCATGAGGACTGGGCAAACATCGGCACGCGCCCCACGGCATCCTCATGGACCTGCACCTCACGGCTCTCAGGAGTTCAGAGCTGGGATGTTCTCCCCTTCTACTCACCAGCTAGGGTTTAGGGTTTAGGGTTTAGGGTTTAGGGTTTAGGGTTTAGGGTTTAGGGTTTAGAGTTCAGGTATGAGAATCCCTTGACAGTCCTTAATAGGAATTGTAAAGGGGGGGGGTTGCTATCATCCCTACTAAAGGACTGTTCGTGTAAGGGGGAACATCCCAAGTTCAGGGGGCTTCGGCCTGCGAGCCGCCGCTGTCCGATCAGCTCCCTAAGCTTTGTGTTCTGCTCTGCAAGGTCTCCGTCATAACGCCCGCCCCGTAGACCGATTTAGGATGTGGTCAGAAGGGAACATTTAGAAAAACTGACGTGCAGATGGCAGGATCTGGCGTTGAAGATTTAACATGAAGCTTGGATGCTAGGGTGACCTGGGTGAAGGCGGGGAAGGGTAGTGGAGTCAACATTTTAAGTCGAGATAGGTTAAGTTGCGCCGGCTTCGGGTCCATGCGAGGGTGTTCGATTTGATTCCCAGCGAGACCCTAGTAGAAACACAACCATCCATTCCCAGCTCAACAAGCAAAAACACACACACACACACACACACACAATCGATTCTCGAGGTGACCGGGCAGTCAAGTTTCGAAGCTGGGGTCTTAAGGGTACAAAGGGGTCCTGCGGTCCATGAGCCTGTCGTCTGAGGTGGCCGCTGCTTGCATGACGTCTGCGAGAGGCCAGCGCCTCGATGTCAGGAGCTGGTTTTAGGGTTTGGGGATTAGGGTTTTAGGGTCTGTTAGAGGGTTCTTAAGGGGGGGTTCACTGCGGGGTATGTAACCCAAGGTTCCCTATGCTCCCGAACACTCCCCCTTCCCTTAAGAACCCTGTAAGTCTAGTTCGGAATTCCTAAAAAATTTGGACATGGCAACGACGCTGGAATCGTCCCAGCCCCCCCACGCACCTAAGCCTCAAAAAACTGCAGACTCTAAAAAGCAGCTGCATCCTCACATAGCCCCTAGATATTTTTTGCACAATCGAAATGATTAAAGGCAGAAAATTAACCTGCCAATAACAGCCAAGGCCCACCGGCAGGATGGCATCGTCCACAGCTTGCGATCTTTCCCCTTATACTAACAGGCCTTAATAGGGATTATGGGTACCCCCTATTATCATCCTTATCGTCTACTAAGCGGCCTTAATAGGGATTATGGGTACCCTCCCCCCCCTAATTTTAATCGTTATCGTATAAGGGGGAACATCCCAATCCACAGCCCAAAGGCCCACACCGTGAACTGCTCGGCAGCAGTTGCGACCTCAACTCCTGCGTTGGCCTGAGAGCTGATGGAACCCGGAATTAGGGTTTAGGGCTTAAGCATAAAGAATTGGAAGGGGTTGATTTTATCATGGACTCCTTTTGGGTGCCTTAAAAACTATCAGGAAGAGAGTGTACAGTAGAGAACCACACCCCCCCCCCCCCCCCCCCCCCCCCCCCCCCAAAAAAAAAAACAAGACATCATTTCGATCAAGCCTCACTTACATGTATCGAGTCCGGGAAGGCTAAAGCAGCTTCGGGCTGATACAGAAAACACCTCCCAGAACCCGGGGCGCTGTGGGGTCTCCTGTGTTTTTAGCGCATCTTCCTTTTGGGGGGGCACGAGGGAGAGAAGTGCCTGCTCTCAACGGAATCATAGGAATGGTTCCATTCAGCATCTGGAGTTCTTTTTGCATGGTGTGGTTCCCTTGTGTGGTCGCCTTTTGAAACGGTTTAGGGTTTAGGGTTTGGGGTTTAGGGTTTAGGGGACCTTGACAGAAACATTGTACAGAAGCCGAACGCGTGCTCACTAAGTTGAAGCTACGCTCAAGCTCTCGTTAGGTGCCGAGCGCATGCAGAGACACGGCCAAGGCCACCTGTCCCAAATTCATAGGGCGATTGCTTGTGTTCAGGGACCGGGCCTGAGATCGACACGGTTCCCTTGAATTAGTGGTTTAGGGTTCTTTCGAAAAACAGGTCAGCCCTCTAGAGGCCAGAAGAAGCGTAAGCCTAAAGACCGCGAAAGCGAGGGACCCCCACTTGTGCTCCGATAGACTTACCAATGTACCGCGCCCAATTGGGGCTTGCTCAGGCCGGCCCTTTACATGTATACCACCATCGACCACAACGTACTACTATGGACGTGTGCCAGAATGTACTGCAGTGTACCATCATGTACTACTGTAATATACTGTAATATTATGAAATATACTGGAATATACTGTAAGGTGCTAGAATATGCTCTTGTTTCATGTTGCACAAATTATATCCGCCCCACCAAAACGGTCTGCCGGTGCTGGGGACTCGCCTGAGCCTAAACCTTCAAACCCCAAACCCAAAGCCTTAAAAGCCTGAAGCCCTCAACCCTAAACCCTAAAGCCCTAAACCCTAAGCCCTGAAACCTAAACCCTAAACCCTAAGCCCAAATCCGGCCCGTGAGCCCAGGACTTCTCTTCTCCGCCCGCAGTCCGAAACCCCCCCCCCCCCCCGCACGCCTCTGGGTGATCTTCAGCCAAGCTCACAATTCTGGGCCTTAGCACAACAAGACCCGGGAGGAGCCTAGGATTTTTTTGGGCACACCGGCACACCCTTTTTGCCTTCAAGGAGATTATCAGGGAACCCTAACCCGAAAAAAAAGGAACAAAGGGCCTACTCCCGGCCTTAGCACAAGCCCATAGCTTCGCAGCGCCCCAATAAACAATGCCCAGGTTCGGAGATGGGAAGTAGACCCTAAAACCTAGCGAAGCCCCAAAAGCCTAGGCCCTTAAAGCCCAAACCCCAAACCCTAAACCCTACCTAAACCTAACCCTAAACCCTCATGCAACCCTAAACCTAACGTGAGGGAGGGGTTCTTGCAAGAACGGTGCATGCAAAGATCGCCCCCAAGGGACTCCAGCGACTTGAGGTCTACCAGGCGATCTACGGGCCCAGGATGGTTTAAGGCTTCTTCTAGCTACAGGGTATAGGGTTTAGGGTTTAGGGTTGTTTTAGGGTTTGCTCGGTTTAGGTTATCTAGGGTTTAGGGTTTGGTTTTGGGATTTTTGTTAGGGTTTAGGGTTTGATGGTTTGGGTTTAGGGCTTTGGGGGCCGAATCAGCAGAGGACCAATACGTTTTTTTGGACTCCTGCCAGACCAGCCACACGGCAGGGCCACTTTGTCAACAATGTTTGCCGAGCTACATGGGCCTCGTCTCAAAGGCCTGACTGAGAAATGCCTGGAGGCCTGAAAGCCCAATCCCTGCACCCTAAACCCTAAAACCCCCTCGTTATCCCCCATCCCTAAACCCTACACCCTAAACCCCCTCATTTTTACCTGCCAATCGTCAACCTTGGTTGAGATGAGCTGGGTGCCACGCGCAACCCCCACAGTGCTCACAGTGAGAGCCTTCTCTCACTCTCACAGAAGCTTGTGTGTGTGCCGAGCGAAACACCATGACCCGCTGCCAAACACATCCTGGGACTGCAAACCCCTTCAACGACGTGCTTAGGGTTCTTCAGCGAAGTGCTGCCAACCCCTTTATGCCCCGGGAGCTTCCGACCGGCCACCAGCAACTTCCTTTCACGCGACACATGCCTGCAAACTTTTCGGAAGCAGCACTGTAGCAGCGACCCCAGGGTCGAAGTGAGCTTCCCTTCTAGACAGTAACAGTAATAATAATACTAATAATAATAATAGTAAGAATAGTCATAGTCATAATAATAATGGTAATAGTAATAACAGTAGTAATAATAATAGTAATAGTAGCCACAACAAAGTTCCTCCTAAACACATAGCATGATATTTGAAACAGCCCCCCCACATTTCAAGCCCGCATCCCTGCCGGATCCCGACTCTGCCCCATACGAGTAGGTACAGAAGGAGGACGTGAACCTTTTGAGACCTGTACTACAGGGTTCTAGAACAACTTTGAGGGTTTAGGGTTTAGGGTTTAGGGTTACTATACTTGGCTGCACTTAGGAGGGTAGTAAGAAAACAAAACTTTTAGCTGCCTTATTCAGAAACCCAATAAACCCAAAAAGGCAAAGGATCTAAAGTTACGGTAAAGCACCACAGAGTATAGGGTTTAGGGTTTAGGCTTACTATAGAGTGTAGCTGCGAAGGTTCGACCGCACGGCAATTCATCTGCAAGGTTCCCCCAGTCCTTGCCACTCTCCATCTCTGTACCCCATACGAGGTCCGCGCCCATCTGCGGCCGAGGGCTTCCTCCTGCATTTAGGGTTTAGGGTTTAGGGTCTAGGTTTTTTTTTAGGGTCTGGGGTTTAGGGTTTAGGGTTTTGGGTTTAGGATTTAGGGTTTAGGGTTTGGGGTTTAGGGTTTAGCTTGCAAGGCTGGGCTTGTATTTAGGCGGTTGTCTGGTCGAAGCTGAGCATCTGCATTGTAGAAAGCTGCCACGAGACAAGGCCCTTGAAGTGATTCATATCAGACAGTTGAGAAGCCATGAAGTACATCTTATCGGGCCTCCTGCTGCAGCAGTCGGATGGCTTGCGAAACTTCAGCATAGTTGAGAAGTGGCCTCGTGAAGCATGCGATGTGTCAGGTTCGCAAGGCCCTTCTCAATCTGCTGCACTGCCCCATAGGTGCAAATACTGCGCAAACCAATCCCCGTATTTGACTTGAAGGCTCCTTCCCTTCTTCTTCCGTGTAGGACCCAGCACTTCTATACTCTTCCTTATTAAGGGTAATGGGATTCTTATCTTATTCTTTTGGGGTTCTTAAGCAACTAGCAGAGCAAGACCTGTAAAAACTGCTTTGTTTGAGACACACCAACAACTTGTGCAGGGAAACCCATATTCCGGGCCCGCGCTCGCCCATGCCCATGAACACCACACGCTGCCTCAGCAATCAGAGCTAGGGTTGAGGGTTTAGGGTTTAGGGTTTAGGGTTTAGGGCTCTGCCTGTGCTACAGCATTCTGCATGTGTTCGGCAAATGGGAAACGTCCGCGCATCCAGCTGCCTTATTATGCCTAGTACGGCGCAAAGAGGTGAAGTCATGGAAACCCAACGGCATCAAAAACGCGTTTGTTATGATTGTTCAGAGGCGGTGGGAACATGCACAGGGCAAACCATGGCACTCCCTGAGCCGTCGGCACATTTGCTTGAACCACTGCGGCCACCTGCACACCATTTGTTGGAGGCTGAGTCCGTCCTTGCTGCATTAGGGAGTTAAGGTGTTGGGGCCTTGGTGCGTGGGGTTAGTTTGGGCCTTTGGCTGGAGCTCCTGGCGTGCATCCTCAGCTTTAGAACTGGTCAGATAGAATTTAGCAATTTGCCCCCGCCACCCGACCCCCCCACCCCCGCCCTCACAGCTCCGACCACCCTGCCCGAGCTTCACTCTGCCAGTAATGCACCCCGTTGCACGCCATCCTTTGGGCGGGTGGGAGGAACCCTCTCTGTCATGCCTGCTTGACTTTTTGGCAGCTCTCACTACCCTGCCCAAGCGTTACTTGGCAACAAGCACACGAACACCGACAAAAAATGCGACCAACATTTTGCACTGCCTGCTGACACTGCTAAGGAAAACAGGGTTTACATCCCGCGGCTTGGGCCGCGCAACTGTTTGCAACAATAATCATCTGGGCGGTCTCCTTGTCACGCCTTCACCGATTCCTCCAAGCGCACATCACCCAGCTCGGTACCCCCACTGGTTTCTCTCAGCACCACCATACACAAATCCATGTGCCATGATGTGCCTCTGATAAAGCTTCGTGCACTTCTCAATCCTGCAAGAAGCGAGCTCCGGAGCCCTTCCCTTCACAATTTCGAGCTCTGAAAGCCAGACCTCCTCATGTGGACAAGAAAGGAAGCCTGAACTCTTCAGCATCTCCATCCCTAACCCTAAACCCCAAACCCTAAACCCCCAAACAGTTTCCAGACCTGGGCGGCGATGGCCCAGGCCGGGAGATTGGCTGCAGGTTTGACCTCGCAGCCGGCTCCCTAAACCCTACCTTGCAGGTTCATGGGTAGTTATAAGTAGGTAAGTAGGGTTATAAGCATGGGAATTATTAGACTTAGGGTACCTGCAACCCTACTTTATAGCTACCCATGAAACTCCAAGTAGACCCTCTGAAGGTTTAGTTAGTTCTGGGCTGGTTGCACGAATATCTGCCTGATGCAGCATTGGTTAGCAATCACGATCTGGCTGCAAAGGAGGTACGCGGCACCGCTTTTGGCTTGGGTGCGCTTGCACGCTCTATCAGCCAGAAGTGGGCTTTGCTTTCGCACAGCGACGGTCTCCTGGGTCCTGCCACAATGTCGGTTTAGGGTTTAGGGTTTAGGGTTTAGCTCAGGCAAAATCATGTGTAGCGGCGAGGGCCATTCGTGCCTGTGAGTTCGCTGGTTTCTGCAGAATGCGGGGATTGTCGCTTGTGCTGTGGCTGTAATTAAAAGAAACTTGTAAAAATGGTGGTAAGAGCTTTGCAAAGCACCACCTAGCAGTCAGCACTGCTTCTTTGTGGCTTCGCCAAGAAGAAGTTTTGGCTGGCTACGGACAAAACTGCTCCCGCATCTCAAAGCTAACCCTACACACAGCCTAGTCAGGAAACCGCGGCTTTCTCAGCTGAAGGTCCCGTTACACAGCGGCTCAGCCGGCGTGCTTGTTCAGGTTCACGGCTCGCTTGTGGGCTGCCTCATACCTCGGATCGAGCTCGCAATACATTTCGCGCACCTTTGGGGGGGGGGGAGTCCTTGTAATGCCCAAGGTGCAGTAGCAGCTCCTCTGCCGCCAACTCCTTGATGACAGCGGTGTGGGTTTCCGGAATGACGCAGTCCTCATCAGTTTCAGCAATCGGTCATCGTGTGGCGATGACTAACGGACTCGAGGTCGGAAAAGGCCCTGACTCGACTTCAGATTCATCCCTTGCTGCACCTTCACCCCAACCCTCCCCAAATGCAGTAGCCTACATCCAGTGAGGCGCTCAACCGTAAACCCACAACCCAAAACCCCAGTAAGGTACCCATAACCACAATGGGCTATCATACCCTGTAGCCCCGTAAAAAGGCACCATATAGTGTTGATTGTGGGATTTATATCAGGCCTGATAACCCATCCTGGAAATGTCTGATGTCATGATGAGGCCCCAGCCTGGCTGTACTGGTTCTCGTTCAGCTTCAGCTTCTTCATCTGCCAGAAGACCTCTATACGGCCGGGCGGCACTTCCCACTGGCTCCGGCGTGCGTAGATGCGTAGACAGGCAGTGCTCCACAAACAAAAGAAGAGAGAGAGAGAGAGAGAGAGAGAGAGAGAGAGAGAGAGAGAGAGAGATAGAGAGAGACAGACAGCAGACACAGACAGACAGACAGACAGACAGACAGACAGAGGAACAGAAAGACAGACAGACAGGGACAGGCACGGACAAAGGCCGACGGACAGACGCTTGAAAGGTGCGAGATAGAATCTGGGAACACTACGACATTGCAATCAAATACGTTGTTCAACACAGAACCTCAAATCTCAAGGTGCAGACTAGGCTCAAAGCAGAAACTTAACAAAAGACTCTATACAGCCTGATTAATGTGCAAGCATGTCCCAAGTTAGAAGGACCTGCTTTCTCCAGTTTCCCGGGGGACCTAGTGAGCCAAACGTGGACTAGTCTTTTCTCAATTAGGGTTTAGGGTCTTAAGGGTGCTGTGCCCCAACAGTTAGGTTGCTTGCCCGACTGCAAAAAGGACACGGGCCCGTCAAGCTTTCTCATGCAAGTGGTGCCGTCCATGCAGGAGCACCGTTCAGGCGTTGGTCCAGGTCTGGCTCGTTTGGGCTGGCGAGGGCGGGCGGGGAGGGTCTTTGAGGGTGCACTGTACATCCCCCCCACACTTTCGGGCCTTCGGCGGGGCACACATTGCGTCTCCTTTCAGGAGGGTCTTCTCGCATGCCCAAAACTGGCCTGAGGCCGCAGCGAGCTTCGAGCAGAAAAACAAAGAAGCAGGGAAGAAGCCATCTCTCTGGCGCCGCTCTCCTAAGGGTCTGGTCTCAGCACCGGGGGTGGACTTAGAGAGAGGGGGAAGCCCAGGACAAGGTGCTCTCGAGCTCCTCCTTGACGGCGGCGGCGGCCTCCGGGCTGCCCCTCAGCTGAAGCTGGCCCTCGTAGTTGCTGAGGCCCTCGATGCCGGCCAGCAACTGGGTGGCGCTCTTCTGGGCGGCGATCTCCAGCTGGCCCAGGATCATGTCCAGGTAGCTGAGCTGGTAGAGCTCCAACGTCTTGTTCTGCCCGTCTCCCTGGGGGATGCGGGCCTCCTCCTTGTGGCCGACCCGCAGCCAGCAGTGCATCCACTTCTCCAAAAGGGCCGCCTGGGCCCTTGTCCGGGTGAGCATCACCACCGGAAGCCTGGTCAGCACGGCCTGGCGCGGACGGAGGTACAGGCGGACGTACCTATTCAGGCTGCGACGCAGCGGACAGGCCTTGAGGCGGACGGCATCCTTGACGTAGACCCGAAGACTGCTGCTGCCGAGTTTAATGAACCTGGAGGTACACAAGAGATGCACGACGCCGAGGCAGTCGTGGGCACTGGAGCAGCCGAGCTCCTCGGAGAGCGCCGCGTCCAAGCCAGCCATGCGCGCCTGGATCCCAGGCAGGTTGTAGGACCAGAAGCGGCCGAGCTGGCCCCAGAAGAGGTTCCAGACGTAGTGAGAGCGGCGCTCTTGCTTGGGCAGAGCCTCCCACCGGGCACGCAAGAGCGCCCGGTCCTCCAGGGGCTGCTGGTAGAAGCGAAGGTCGATGCAGTCGCCAGGGCACACGTCGTAGCTCCACGCAGGATTCAAGGCTGGCGGCAGCCGGAGCGCCAGGCCCTCCGGGTGTGCTTGAAGATTCATTTCCTCCAGCATCGTGCGCCACTGCATCACGCCCGTGGTCCACAGGCCCCTGAAGCCTCGCAGGTCCCTCCTGGAAGATGGCCGGTTCTGGCATGCCAGGGGGGAGCTCTTGCTCCGTGCTGCTGAGGTTCACGAGGACATACTCGCAGGAGCTGCTGGGTGGAAGCAACCCTGCGTCGATGCAGTTCAGCAAGAACCTGTGGACCGTGAAGACCTTCGACGACTTGCCCTGCACCTGCGCATTGTAGAGCTGCATGAAGGCTTCGATGCTCTGCTCCACAAATAAGTTGAGAGCCGCGCCCATGAAGCCGATGTGCTGCCCGTGGTAGGACAACTCCAAGATGTAGAAGGCGACGAGCTCCGCCGCGTGTATCTGCGGACACGAGTGCAACGGCCTGGCTATCGGATCATCCATCATCTCTACCGGCACGTCCTGCTCCGGATTCCCATAGACGTCCTCGGCACAGTCGGCTTCGTCCTCGGACTGCTGGCTACGGGGGCTGCCCTCCCGGATGCTCTCAAGGCTTTGCGCCAGGCAGGGCGTCGGCGTCGGCGACGGGTACTCCTTCACCCCCATGTGCTTGTGCAGCTTCCGGCGCAGTGTCCCTGTCCCCGGAGATGGCGTCAAGCTGGACTCCAGAGTGGCCCCTCTCCGCTTCCTTTCGGGCGTCACGAAGCTCTGCAAGGCCTCCTGCTGCTCCAAGGGCGGCTCCTGCTGAGAGAGAGGATCCAGGACTGTCGCGGCTGGAGAGGTCGCAGGAGTCGGGCTCCTCTGCACCTGTGTCGGGGAGAAGGCGTGCTCGTAAGGCCCCTGCACTGAGACCGCTGGCAGCCATGCCTCGCCTTGAGTCGGCACGTCCAGCGACACGGGATTCTCCTCTGGGTCCTGGTGCATGGCCACGGCCTGTTCCAGCTCTTAAGACAATTGGCATGCAGCCTCCAGGTCTGCCTGTGTCGCTGGCCCGGGTGTGCGGGCCCAGTCTGGCAGTTCGCTGCTCCCTCTGGCCGCCATGCTTTCAGACCCTCACTAGAGCTTTGAGGAGCAACAATGCCTCGGATGCAGAGGGCATGACAAGAGTAGAAGAAGAAGAGACAAGAAGAAGAGAAAGTGCCTGTGTTGTTTGAAGAGAATTCTTTTAACCATCTCTTTTGCTCTCTTCCTCCCTCTCCCGGAGCCTCTCTCGCTCTCGGCCCTTCTCCCCTAGGCCAACGAACCCCTGACCTGCTTGAACTGCGGGAAGTACTTCACGGCTGCTCCATACGTCTCCTGATCAAAGCATCACTGTACCCTAAACCCTAAACCCTAAACCCTAAACCCAAAATGGCTCCGGGGCGCAGGACTCGGGGCTGCCTTGTAGGCCCAATTCGTTCCCAACAACAGCACACTGTAAAGAAAGGGGACTGGGATCAACATGTTCGCGGCCGGAAACAGACGGACAAGCTTGGAAATGTTTGGGCATGAAGAACGGAAACATCCGGAAATGATGGAACATGAGGCGAATCGGGAAGAACACGGAAAATCCGGCAATGATATGAAAGACGGAGATATCCGGAAATGATGGGCGTGCGCCTACGATCGTGGTTGCGTGGTAAAGCACTGCAACTGGGCCTGTGAATCGGCCAGAAGGCTCATAGAGGTTCAACTACCGAAGGCTTTCTGCCCATTTCGGAGGTTCTCAGGATTTGCTGCCACAAACCCTGAACCCTAAACCCTAAGCCCTAAACCCTCACACTGCAACTCACCCTCTGCCGGGAAGTGTAAACCCTGGCCTCGCGCTGCGCCCACAGGCAGGCGGAGAAGCAGAGTTGACTGTAATTATGCTTCTTGTCCTAGGTTCCTATCAAAAACAGGGCTATAATATGTCGGATAGTTTGGGGTTCCCTTACCTACAACTTGAAGAATCAGGAGCCTACGAAGCGAGAACCATCGATGAAACCCCAAACCTTAAACCCTAAACCCTGAACCCTAAACCCCTCAAAAAGGCCCTTGAGTATGGATGACCAGATGCGGCTCCTGCTTGTCGACCAGGACTGGCACACATTCCGCGAGGTGCTCGAGGGTGGTGTTCCAGCTGAGCATGTGAGCCTACCAAGATGGACTATTGGGCCTTCTAATCCCCACAATCAACCCTCTAAAGGGCCTTTTTGAGGGGTTCGAGGGTCTTATCGCCCCTCCTGGTATCGTCATGCAGAACGACGCCCGCTTCCCACCATGGCTGCACGTACCGGTGCCCGTATTGTATTTTGGCGACCTGTAAGCATTCTTCAGTGACCTATTGTTCTTGACCCCTTGGCTGGATGGACCTGACACTTCTCCACCCCAAACAGCCGGCAGCATCCATACCATCTCATTCTCCAGTCCTACCGGTATCGCCCTAAACCCTAAACCCTAAACCCTAAACCCTAAACCCTAAACTCTAAACCCTAAACCCTAAACCCAGATTTCTGGCGGTCTTTGCCGATGTTGCGGGCCTTTCGCCCTCTCATCCAGCCGAATTTCCTGGAACCTGAGCTCCCCCAAAAATCCTCATAGAACCAACCAGTAGCTCCTGTAGTTTTTTAACCCGACAGCCCTGGATCCTAAACCCATCTTTGTGGAGGGGCGGCCCTCGACCCTGAACCCTCCGCCGCTGGCCAGGCCTTCTTGTCCTTGACGTCGGAAGGCTTGAGGCCGCAATGGCCAAGGCGGCGGAAAGGCCTTATAGGGCAACCAAGATGTTTAAGCCTCCCTTTCTATGAGAGGCTTTTCGAGTTTGCAGGCGTCTTGTATAGGGCTTTCTAGGCCTTGTAGGACTTCAAGGGTTTATTGCTGACGTCTCCAAGCTGTCCCTCCTACAGGGCTGCGAAGGATACCAGCAAATCAACCAGAAGCTCACCGCATGCGGGGACGAGCTCTAGGAAATGCTGCCCGAACCCGCCCCCCAAAAAAACATATTCGCGATTCTATGGCTCATGCCTCCTCGCAAGTTTGGGACACACCAGGTTGGAGTTCAGGCCTACGTCCGTGTCTCGCATTGCACGCATGAGCGGCCCGGAAGTGAGACGACATTGTATCGGCCACACATTGGCATCTGGCCAACCCTAAACCCGAAACCCTAAACCCTAAACCCTTCACCCTAAACCCTAAACCGAGACAGCTTGTGCTCATGTGCTGTGAGCCCTGACACCTTGGGATGTTCTCTCTTATGCTAGCAGTCCCCAATAGGGATTCTAGTACCTCCCTACTATCATCCCTCTTAAGGAGCTGTTAGTATAAGGCCCAGCCCTACACCCGAGCATGCAACGAAACAATGCATTCCCAGACTTGGGGTATCATCTAACCCTAAACCCTAAACCCTAAACCCTAAAACCCTCAACCCTAAACCTGAATCTCCAGAGCCGAGCAGCTCGTTCACGCAGCCGTAGTTCTGCAACAGCGACTTGAGCTTACTTGGCTCCAACTTCCCCATGCACGCCGGAGCAATCCTCGGAGTGGGGCCCTCCTAACCCCTACTTGGAGGTTCAGGGTACTTACTAGAACCCATATTACTAACTGTACTTATAAGCCAATTATAACCATGTTAGGGCACTTAAGGGGCATTTTAAGCGGGTGAGAAGTGCAGTGAGAAATGGTTAACAAGTACCATGAACCCCCAAGTAGACCGGGAACCCTTAGTGGCCCTCAGCATCTTGCGCGGCAGAGGCATGGTACCATCCTCGGTCTACCAGGGTTTTCGGGCAGTTCCGCGTACCTCCTCACTTCATGACGATGCCAAAAGAAGCGAAGACTGCAAGCAAGGTACCCCCCCCCCAACCAGCAAGCCACCTTCTACTCGCAACTCCACATACCCTCCAGTTTCACAAGCGCTCGAGAGTTCACATTGTCGTGAGATGCGCAGGAGAGCGCTGTATCACTCAGGCTGCGTTGCTCCCAGTCCCGATCGGCGCTGCTCCACTCACCAGCCAGTCGATCAGTCCACCGCGCCCACCTGGAATAGCATCCGCAACCTCCATGCAGTGGCCCAGACCTTCGGGGTAGAAGCACATGTCAAACTTCTCTCTTGCAGCCCACTCCTTCACTCGCCACATGGCGCTGCCCCCGGCATCCGTCTCCTCGTCCCCATGTATCAGCATAACAGGCACCCGGATGGCAGGTCGCGCAGACAGATTGCTGAGTTCCTTCACATAGGACTCGGGCATGTACCACTGCTCTATAGGCCTGCCCTCGAAGTTCCGAGCAAAGTTGTCAATGGCCGGTCCCAGCAACACCACTCTTGCCACGAGGTCGGGATACAGCTCCTGGAAGGTGGCTGCTAAGAAGCCACCCACGGAGAAGCCCACAATCGCCAGTTGCAACTTTCTTGTAGCGATGGACTGCGCCAGCACCCGCAACTCCTCCAAAAACCTTGGAAGGGAGGTCCTCTTCTCATCTCCACTTGGATGGTATGTGGGGGCATGGACCGTCAAGACGCCCTTTTTCCCAAGCTCCACCTTTAGGAATTCAACGAAAGCTTCCGTTTCTTGCGCGCCACCTAAACCCCAACCATGGAGGAAGATCACCTCCATTCAGTCACAGGTTCCAGCTCGAAGCTCTGTGGCTTCGTGGCTTGAGCCCAAAAGGAATAACTGAAAACCAGCCTACCATCTGAAACTGGCTTCTGTACATCTCGGAGAGATTCTAGGTTTCGGGTAGGGCGGAAGGTGTGCGAATGGCACTGGGCCGTCTGGGGCAGGGCTTGCAAGTCTAGCAAGACAGGATTTAAGTGCACTCCCGGCAGCTCTAAATCGACCCCCTTGATATGCAGACAGGAAAACTGAACCAGCTTGGCGGCCCGAACTCTGAAAAATCTAGTCCAAGCATCTTCTTCGTGTGCACCAGACGGTTCGTATAGCCTCGGTCTCTTTCTCATACTCTCTTCTTCTTCTGCTGGGCTTGAGGGTCTCTCTCTCTCTCTTTCTCTCCCTCCCCTGGCTTGTCTGCCTCTGTCTGCATGCCAGCAACAACGTGTAGCGACCCACCCGCATAACATCACGTACCTAGAGCTGCCTGCCTGCGCGGCATGCAAACACACGCGTGCCCAATCTCATGTATACAGGTGCATGCACTCACATGCACCGGCATGTTCTCAACGAAAGCATGTCGCTTGTTCCATCTGCGAAGCAGTGAATTCAGTGCTTCTCTCGATTCTGCCTACTGAAAGACTGGCTTTAAAATAGGCTCCCAAGAATGGCTTGGGGGGGGGGGGTCAAGCTGCGGCCAAAATATGTTGGAGCCGAGGCGCAGGATTGGATGCGAGCCAGCGGCTCACGAAAGCTGGTCAGGCAGGAGACCCTCTTCTCCTGGGCGAGTAAAACTGTAAAACACTCTGTCTTAAAACCAAGAAGTGAAAAGACGAAAAAAAAAACGGTTCAAAGTGCCTACCTAGTCTCTGGTAGACTCTCCATAAGCTCTCGCCAGCAGAACTGGCCTCCATAAACGGCGGCTTTGTCGTCCTTGTTCTTAAACTCCCTGCAAGAAACGCCGCCTGAGCACATGATGTGGGGCTTCAGGTTCATGTTCACGGACATGTTGTAGAGCAGCTTTCGCATGGTGGTGCCACCTGCCCTGTGCTGGTGCATGAAGACCAGAGGGGCATGCTCTGACACAGCCTCGTTCTTGGGCGGGGCCTTCTTGTTCAAGAACCTGTCGATCATCACAGTGGTGAAGTCCGAGTCACCTGCGCCCTGCGCTGACTTCCAGTCCTTCCCATGCGTGGACTTGCCGGCCCATTTGCCGGCCCACTTGCCAGCCTTCGGCGTAGACTTCTCTGCCTTCTCACTTGCGAACTTGCCAGATGCCTCCTTTCCCAGGGCGCTGCCAGAGCTTCCCTTCTTGTGGGCTTGCGCCCACGTGCCATGGCCAGCATGTCCCCCAGAAGATCCCCCAGACTTCCCAGCATGTCCCCCAGAAGATCCTCCAGACTTCCCAGCATGTCCCCCAGACTTCTTCTTTGCTCCAACTAGGACAGGAGCGTCGGAATACACACCGGCGGCGCTGGACTGCTTGACAGCCGGATCCTGCTCGGATTCCTCTGTTGTGGTTTCCTCCTCGGCAACAGGTTCCTCGTCAGCAGATTCCTCGTCAGCAGATTCCTCCGCTGCTGCTTCCTCCGCCGCCGGCTCCTCGGCAGGGGATTCCTCGGGAATGGGTGACTCTGACTCAAAGCCAGCTTCTGTCGGGGCGGAGCTGATGTCGTCACCAAAGTCACTGACTGGCTTCCGCCGGATGCCAACTTGCATTGCGCAGTGGCTCTCGTCATCTGCCTCTGCGACTGACTGCGTGAGGCAAGCAGCTGCCAGCGCAGCCAAGACCATGCCGGACCATCGCCCCATCATCCCAAGTGTGCTCCTGCTGATGCGCGATTGTAGACTCGGTTCGATTAGCCCTTGGGCCGAAAACTTGAGTTTCAAGCATGAATGCCTTGAAGCTGAATGAACAAACGGGTTCAGCACTGCGAAATTCAGCACTGCGCAACGCTTCACCGAAACTGTTAGGTTCCGACGCGGCCAGTGTCGCAGAAGCTGCAGTCTAGAGCGCAGCCAGCTTGCGAGGAGACCTGGGTGGAGTGCATCATCAGCTCGATTCAAGTCCGCTTCCCCATGTGAACTCCTCCAACCCCCCCCCCCCCCTTCACCCCTCTAAACCACAATCCCTAAACCCTAAACCCTAAGACTCAAATAGTAGGCTGGCTTGTAACATGCTCATCACTGCATCACAGGGTTGTGGAGCCCATGTCTCAGCTCTGCGCGCAAACGCTCACACCCTTGGCCTTTGCCTGCTCGTCTTCCTCAACGGATGCGGTCATATGGCTATTCCTCGATATGACGATTATAAGTATCATTAAATTAGTATTAGCATATTTATGAGTACTATGAGTATTAGGAATACTATGAATACTAAATTAGTAGTAATCGTATTAATCATAATAATAACTCATTGTTATTATTGTCATTATTGTGCTCATTGATATTATTTTCATTGTTGCTGTTATTGTCATTGTCTCTATGCAGTTCTCCAACCGGGAGGCAGCACTGCCGGCAGCACAGTAACAGCAGGCTTGGCGACTCTTTTCTCGGCTCAAACGACCCCATCTTGTTGCCAGCGATCATTGCAGGCAGGGCATTCGGCGAGGATGCACTTTCCTGGCTCGGACACAGTTTGGGGCGCACAAGCCTTGAACCAAACAAAGTCGACTGTGTGTGGTAGTCCGACCAATGTAGGGCCGGCGAAAACATTCAATGCCGACTCCAAGCCCATCTTAGTCTTGACAGTTGCCACGTATTCACCCATCCGAACCCCTAGAACGCCCTCAGCACAAAGCCAAAACCCACAACATCCGAAAGCCACAACCTACACAGTAACCTAACCCCCCCCCCCCCCCAAGCCCGCCCTGAAAAAAAAACTAACACAGCCTACACTTAACACGCCTGACTCCATCCTTGGGGGCTGCCTTGCCTGTGTCCTTCCTCATGTGCCCCATGTTGCCTGCAAGTGGGCTTCTGATGGCTTGGGTCAATACCGCGCGGCCCTCTGTGCGTCAGGTTTATGGTTTGGGAAGTCTGGGTTTGCCATGGTTTAGGGTTTAGGGTTTAGGGTTTAGGGTTTAGGGTTTAGGGTGTTACATCGTCTTACAAGATGCCCTGTGCCATCGAGCAGTTTGGGCTCAGGTTGCGGCGTCTTCCTCCGTCCTTCAGAAGCCCGGACCGCCCCCCCCACCCACAGCGCCTAAATGATTGCAATCGCTTTAGCTACGGATTTCCCTGAGCCTTCGTTAGCCTCATAAACCCTAAGCCCTAAGCCTTCAAACCCGACATCCCCCCCCCCCCCTCCCCCATATCCCCGAGGAACAAGACAAATCAGGTGGAGCCTCCAGCGCGGGGAAGCGCCCAGGAGTCCCTCCACAACCGGACTGGAGGGTCCACGAAAGGTTTAGGGTTTAGGGTTTCGAGTTCACAGGGGGGTTGGGTTGGGGTTTCTGCTTGAAAGTCTATATTGGGGACATTTGTTGTGACTTGCGGTGGGGGCGGGGGGGGCTGCTTGGAAATTGTGCTTCGGGTATCGAAGGCTCGGGGCGATGGGCTTATTGCCGATGTGCACAGAACGTGTAGGGTCTGCGGCGAAGGTACCCTGTACCTGCTTGAGGCTTGCAGCAGCTACAGCAATCTAGACACGGAGCCCAAACCCTCCCTAAAGCCGTTTACAGCTCGGGCAGCCTTGATTCAACCCTCAATCCAAAATTCGAAGAAACTGGACCTAAACCCCAAACCCTAAACCTTAAACCCCTAAACCCTAAACCCTAAACATTAAACCCGCCAAACCCTAAACCCAAAACCCTAAACCCCGTGCATATTGCGATACATGGGCTGCAGCTTCACAGCATGAACCCAGTTAGGTCCAAACTCAGTCAGTTATTAAAGACCAGTCAACAAGCCAAGCGTCCGGACAAAGACCCCCTAAACCCTAAACCCTAAACCCTAAACGATGATCGTTACAATTTCGGAAGCCATGGGTCCGCCCCCGACCCAGTCCCCCCCACCCCTCCCCCGTATCCTATGAGAACAAGGGATCCCCCGTTTTCGCTTGGTAAGGGATCCTGTAAGCCTAAGAGGGAAGGAGGGTTCCTGCCTTAAGACAGCATAACGCGCGCCGCTATTGCCACACCTGCGTCGTGGCAGCGCGTTGTTGGTAGATTGTGTGAGGTGTGTGGTGGTCTGCGTTGGGGTGGTGTGCAGGGTTTGGGTGAACTCCTCTGAGAACTGACGGATTGACTCACTTCCGACGTCAAAGGTACACACCACGATAGATTGCAGCTGTTCACGTTCTTTGCCACAGGCCTTGGCATCTCTGTTGGGAGGGTTGAACCGAATGGAATGGAAACCCAAACGGTGCACACCCTAAACCAACCAAAGGCCGTACATTACGGTGCACACCCTAAACCCTAAACCCTAAACCCTAAACCCGAAACCCTAAACCCTAAACCCTAAACCCTAAACCCTAAACCCTAAACCCTAAACCCTAAACCCTATCCAATACGCGGCCTTGCTGACAAGGAACCTGGGACAGGAGAGCCGAGCATCAAAGAAGTCCAGCGACTGCTCCTGCAAGTTCCAGGGCTTCCGCACTTCACGGTCTATCTCTCATTACCTAGTTGCTGAGCCCTCTGGGCCAAAAGAAGGTTAAGCTTTCAAGTATGGTAGGAATAGATATATATATATATATATACCCCAAAAGGTTACCAAGTCCTAGTCACAGCTGAACCACTGGCCGAGGAGGATGCTGTGTGAGGCTGAGAGCTTTTCGACGGAACTATTGATATCAACGGCCCCACACATACATGGCTCGTAGGTGCTCCAGTGCTCTGCCTCGAGATATAAACTTGTTATGCACCCCGCCGCGGAAAACCGGCTTTTGGGGACAACGCACGCATCCATCGCACAATGGTGTCATACCGAATTACATGCATAATTTGCGGGGTGTGTGTGTACCTTTACGTACACTTGCGCATGCACATACATATACATATACCAGAGCACACACATATACAAATACATACGCATGCACATTCACATGTACATACGTAGTCTGCTGGGCTATGCCCGGCATGCAACACTGCTTAAAAGAGACGATTTCCGGCTGTGTGTATTCTGACTGTTGAAAAAGCTCACAACACTCGCAAGCACAGCGTGTCCAAACTTTTATGCCAGTTGGTTCCAATTATGTTCTTATGATTCGAGCCATACAGAGACCCGAGCCATACAGAGACGTCAATGAAAACGATATCCCTGGAAGAGTAGTATAAACCAAAGACTTTGCAAAGGTCAGTGACACCCTGCCGATGTCATCTACACTGAGTGCAGATGTTTGTATACATGGGTATGTGTATGTATATATATATATACATACATACATATACACATGTACATATATATGAGGTGATACCTCAAGGTCTTAGGTTTGCAGAGATCCTTTTTTCCTCGGGAGAAGCGAGAGGGTGTGGGCAATCAACAATGCTGCTCATCTAATGTCACGGCAACTCCGTGAGGGCAGACGCTCACTTCGCTGAAGCGCGAGCGCACGAGGATCAAGCAACGGTCCGAGAAATCGTTCGAAGCTTGACGTCTCTCCTCCTTGAGCCTAAGCCAAAATGTAAAACCCCCAAACCCCGAGCACGCTCTGCACACAAAACTGCCTGGCAAGTTGCAGGGATTGAGGAGATGCGACCCGCATGAAGCTTCGGGTCCAGGGTTTCTTAAGCCCAACAAGCGTCCTAGGGAGAGCGGGGGGGCGGGGGGGGAGGGCATGGCGGGGGGAGGGGTGGAGGGCTGGACGGAGCGACTCCTCTCTGCTTGTACAAGCCACCCTGAAGCGAGGGAACCTAAGTTGGAATAGCTTTCACACTCCAACCTCAAAGTTGCGCTTGCGCCGTCTGGCATAGGTCTTGCAATGGATTGAGGTGTCCGCACATGGTGTCCGCCCTTTTGAGGACCATGGGAACTTCGTGGTGTAAAGTACCAACCCATGGGCGCGCCACTTGGGACGGGCACCTCTCAAACAAGCAGCTGCTTTAAACAGGGCGGCCTCAATCTTTTCTCTTGGTCCTTGGGGGTTTCCTGGGCTGGAAAGAAATGAGGGATGAGGTTTCGGACATGAGGCTGAGGGGTACTGTGCCCTGTGGTGAAGTAGCATCGAACTTGTGAAAAGTCACAAAAGTTGGGCATGCTCGGCAAAAACTCGTTTCGAATTGGAGCAGAGAATTCGCATGCGGCAAGCACTCCTAAATACGCCTGGCTCTCGACCCGAAACCCTAAAATCAGCCTTAACCCCAAATCCAGCGTGGCACCCTCATCTATCCCAGGAAGCAACTTGAAGACTCAATTCTCACCACAGAGCGACATACAATCTCCAAGTGCCGCCAGCCAGAAAGAAGTAGGCTGAAGTTACACCATCTGCAATGCCAAAACAACAAGACACTCGGGAGCTCTCGGGAGCGCTGACTATGCAGTGTGTTGACATTTCTTTAAAATAATTGCTATGTTAGTATACTGCTAGATTTCCATATTTCTACATTACTCGATTGCTACATTGTCCGGGCCATCTGCGTGCCGAGGCGGAGCCCCCTTGTGCATGGCGCATGGTCTGCTCCAACTCTACACTCCCGAACAGTCCAATGCACCCAATTACATAACACATCCCACATGTGAACAGCTGGCGTCTTCACTCGTCGGTTTAGGGTTTAGGGTTTAGGATTTAGGGCTCCATGACTTGAGGTTCGGGCAGGGAGAACTGAAAAACCTAAAGAGACTCTGCAGGAGAAGATGGGGGGTTGCAGGCAAGAACCGCATGGCGCGGCGTCGTGACGCGAGGGACTGCCCAAGTCTGAGTACACGAGCCGAGTGAACTCAGCTACTGTGGGTTTATAGCGTGTGGGGTTTGCCGGCAGGATTGGTATCCGGCACTGCACATCATTGTCTGGATGCTTGCGTTCTTCCAAACGATCCAAATTAGGGCATCTAGGGGCTAAGAGCCAAACCTTCATGGGCAAGGATGAAACGCTTGGCATCAGCTGGTACGGCACGGCCAAAATCAGCCAGCTGTTCACACCGGGCATGCACCCTTCCACTGCATTCTCTTGAAGGTCTCAGTTCTTGTGCCGACACTCTTCGAACAGCTAGATCAGCTGTGGTTCGGTGTACTCCATCCCTAAGGCCCAACTTCCTGACAGCCCCGAGCGGCTGGCGGATGTGACAGCATCCTATTTGAGCCCAAAGTAGTACCATGAGGGGCTATCATACCCTACATAACCCCCCTAAAAAGGCCCGCTTTGGGGTTATTGGAATTCCTCACGTCTGGGTCTGATGAAGCCTCAGAGGACTTTGGGTGCAGCTTCCGGGTGATTTGCGCCATATGAGTAGGTCTCTAAATTAGGGCTCCTTCTTCGGCCGCCTTCTAAAAAGGACCCCAAACGGGACCATGCTGGTAGAGAAAGTGACCATATGATAGTTTAGGGTTCCGGGGTTTGGGGTTTAGGGTTTAGGGTTCTTCCATCTTGCGTAGCGGCTTGATGTGGCTGGGGGGGATCTCTTTGGAGTCGCGACGACGGAAGTACTCCAAGGGAGTTGTGTTCGGGTCAGCAAGCTTTTTGGGGCAACCCACAGGCAACCCTTTACAAGGTACTTTCAGGTACTTTAAGGGAACCTGATGCCAATTCAGGACCGAGACCGCTCAAAAGAGTCGACGGTGGCGGGGCAGTGGCAGCTGACCCCGCTTCAGGACGATCAGAGCCATTCAAAATCGGGCGAAGATTGCGCTCCCAGCGCCAGAGTCATAATTGACATTTTTGGATGCAAGATGCTCAGAAACGGGGTGCTGCCCTTAACTTATCTAGTACCTTGAAGCTTCGTTCCAGTGCCTGAGCAAGAATGCAGTAGGCATACCACCGTCTTGATTCAGCTGCTGACGCGTGAACTCCTGTAGTTTGCCATGTTTTTTCCTCACGTATTCGCAGAGGAGGCAGGGGTTTACTTTGAGGGATGAGTCCCAGAATATGCAGGGCACAGGGAGCGCATTGGACCGCGTTGAGCTGCAAAGCACTTTCTAGGACGCATGAAGACGCGTTTCTGGAGAGATCCCACGCGCCGGGCTTCTTTGCCGTTGGATAAACCGTCATCTCTCAGCTTAGCCCCTCGATCCCTTTGTGACAGGCCCAAGCCGACATCCTACACTTGCCGGATGTTCCAGTTGATCGAATCAGCAACCTATGCCCTCAAACCACTATCAGATAAAGTAATATATATATATATATGTATACCTTAAGCTACGTCACACGCTAAAGGGGGCTCTCCGGTACAGTCCTACTGCAATATCTGCTCTGTCACACATGTAGTCCATGCCGTCGAGGCGCAGTCTCTCGGCACCTCCTAATCTATCATTATAAAATAAACAAACAGCGTTTCATAACCCCTGAAAGCCAAACAACACATACTCATATGGAGGTTTCCGATATCAGGGGTACCTTATGGGGGGTCCTTATGATATGGGACTCCTAGTATTATGGGGTCTATTTTCGGGGTCCCTTATTTGCGTGAGCTCCCAGATTTCAATGACCAGCTGTCTGGTCTACATGAGAAGCCGCGGGGGGAGCAGAACTCTCCCGAAGGGAGCCGTGAGTTGAACTGGCATATTTGGCCCCAACCCGAGAAGGCCTCAGGCCTGTTCTGGGTTGCTTTTGTACCAAGGAACTTACATCAAGGCACCCTAAACCCTAAACCCTAAACCCTAAACCCTAAACCCTAAACCCTAAACCCTAAACCCTTGCGACCCCGGAGCTGAATCCTGACAAGCTGGGAAAGGGGCGAAGCGCGTGCTCGGCACCACGCGACAATCCGCCCTTTGGAGCGACCCCCTCCCGCAGGCGGAAACACTACCCCAAGCCCCTTTTTTGCATACTGGGCTCCGGACCCCTAAACCCTAAACCCTAAACCCTAAACCCCAGATAGAAGTACTAAAGCATGCAACCCTCCCAGGTAGGCTCCTGTGAGAGGTTGGGCGCTAATGCCTGACCCCAAGAGTTGCACGTCTTCTTGCGCACTCATACATTCGGGGCTGTGTAGGGAGCCCCATGGATGTTTCAGACTCCCTCAACCCGAATCCCTCAACCCTAAATCCTAAACCCCGCACCCTAAACCCGAACCTTTCGGGAGTTCGCAGGGTCGCTGGAGGCGGGATAAGGGGAGAAGGATGGCGCGCGGCGTTTACGTGGCTCAAGGCGTCTGGGCACCAAGCCCAGCAACCGTGATTGTAAAAAGGGCACCCGTTTTTGGCTAGGTTATTTTATAAGGGAACCCATAACCAAAAAAAAGGGCCAAGGATACCACTGGGCTACCAAGACATGTGAATCCGATAGTTGGGAAGTGTCCTACAATCCATAGAGGGTCCAGAAGGGAGCATGCGCATGAACTCAGCTTTTGCAAAGTGGGGGCTTGTAGGGTTTCGAATGACTTGTCTCTTCGTTTCGCGCCAAGTGCAACTCCGAGAAAACCCACTGGCTCGGTGATACGAAGCATGAAGCTTGCACCACAGGCAGAAGCTCGAGCACCAACCGACCAGACTTGACTGAAAAATAAGGGGTCTTAGGTGTTCTTCCCCAACATCACAAGCAACCCTAAGCTGGAATAAACGAAACAAGCAAGAAGCTCTCTGCGATTGTGGTGTCTTCATGCGGAGGCTTTGGCCAGCATGTGACAAAAACTTGTTGTTTTTTTTTGCTTTCTTAGGGGTTCATCCTGCGAGCCCCATTCGACGAAATTATTGGAGGTGCCCAGAGACAGCAGCTAGTGGCAGCTAGTGATGCGAGCGTTCTTCGCTGTCTTGCTAAGGTCATCTCTTGGGCATGTGCATTCTCCTCCCCAAGATCGGGTTTGCGGAGAATGTGGATTATCTGATATACTCCACAGGGTTGGACAAGTTCGCCTCTCATCGTGGTACGAATAGCAGTCCTGCGCAATGCACTTTTGTGGACGACCACAGCTCTGGGAGGCTTGTGGGTTCAGGGTTGAGGGTTTGGGGTTTAGGGCGATCAATCATTTAGGGAACTCGCCCCCAAAAACACACACTGGTCTACTTGGGCTTATGAACCCGTCGGTTTAGGCGCTGGTTCGAATTCCAGGTGAGTTTAGGGTTTAGGCACGAGGGACTGGGCATGTAGCCTTAGGCTTCTGAGTGCCAGACGCCTGCTCGCTGACGGAGCATTAAGAAGAACTTCCGAGCTAGAGACATTGAATAACTATTCGACTCGAATTTGGGGTAGCTCCCTCCGCAGCCATGGCCTAGTTTTTTGGGGCTCCTACTACAACACGGCCGTATCCAAAAAGGAGCCACCAACTCCCCGAACAATTTACGCTATGGAGTTCCCACACCCATGGAAATTGAATCATACTGGTAACTTATCCTGGAAACACGACAGCATGCATTTCCAGACGTATAAACCGATCGACTCTCTCGGTGTTTCCTTGCGCATGCCCAATCGCGAACAGCGTCCCTCGGTGCTCGCAGACCCTGCGGACGTCGGATGCCGTTCAAAACATAGCGTGGGTTTCGCGGCAGGTGTGAGATCGCTCTTTTGCTAGGAGTCTCTGCGCCAATTTGCGTCTTGAGTAGGTCGCTCCGTCGCGAATAGAAGGCAACGTGCAGGCAACATGGCAAGGATGCACTCTTTCTTTCGTGTGGTCTCAGGGCTATGCAGTCTGATGGCAGGTCCGCCTTGATAGGGTTTTAGGGGGCCAGGCAGTCTGATGATGTCTGTTCTAGGGAATCTGCATCTCGCGATGTCCCAATGTTCGCCTCGGTCCCACGTGCGCCACACACGTGCTCCCGTGAAGTGCAGAACTGTCGCTGCTTTTGCCCTCTTGGACGAAAGAGAGAGAGCGAGAGAGAGACCGCTGTCTCCACAACCAGCGGGCCCGCGCAGATCGCACGGGGCCTTGCCCCCACAGGCCTTTTGAAAGAAGGGAGGAAGGAAGCAAGGAAGGAAGGAAGGAAGAGAAAGAGCCCACTTGAAATCTGGCCTGCCTTCATATGTATTGATGTATTGCTTTCTGCTTTGTTCTTTCTGGCTTCTCTTGAGGATTCTCATTGGAGCGCTTCTGAAATGGTCTTACACTGTTGGGCCTACGCCGGCATAACAGGGACTCCTAGGGTGACTTAATGTCGGCCTGCACCAGGTTGTGGCTGGTATGGCAACTGAGCCGCCGCGGGGCGCTGTATCCACGGGCCTCGGAGAGAAAGCCATCTCACGCCTCGACCTGCATCTAGTGTAGATTATTTCTGGCAATCTGCGAAAATTCGGGGTCGACAAAACACCCCAAACGACAAGTACATTCTACCAACACGTCGTGCACATGACACAAGCATGTTGCGGTCCGGGGCAAGGTCGCCGACTCCCTCAAGACCACCTTTGTGCATCTAAGCCATACAGCCACTTGTCTATTCGGGACTCCTTGTCACCGGGCTGTTGCCAAGAGCCCCTAAACCCTAAACCCTAAACCCTAGTAAATCTCAGGCTTCAACCCTGAGAAGAGCTTAAGGGTCGGAGTGAAGATGGAGCTAAGCCATGGAACTCTCGCAAAAGCCTCGAGGTCAACCTTTCAGGGTTTTCTTTGCCACCCGACTAGCAAAAGTTTAGGGTTTAGGGGCCTAACCCCTGAACCTGAACCCTAAACCCTAAACCCACCGTGAGGTTCTGCCCAAACCATAAACCCTCTCCAACCATGGTGCGCGCAGCGGTCGAGGCCAGGCCAGGCTCTGCATACTCACCCCAGCCGGCCTGCCGCGCTTACGGGTGCACTTTAGGGTGAGGTTCAGTTTAGGTTGTAGCGTTTAGGGTTTATGGGGAAAACCCTGAAACCCTAAACCACAAGCCCAAACAGGCAAGGATGATAGCTTTTTAGGGGGGCGTGGTCGAGGGGTGGCCCTGAGATTTGGGAACTACCCTAAACCCTAAACCCTAAACCCTAAACCCTAAACCCTAAACCCTAAACCCAGGACTTCAGGGAGTTGAAGGCTTTGAGCTGGCTACGACACGCTGCAACGATGCTAACTGGCCCAGTCCTCAGATTTCAACAACAAACACAAGGGTTTAGGGTTTAGGTTTTGGGGCTTAGGGATTGGGGTTTAGGCTTTAGGGGTACCCCAAAAATATTGGGTGCCGTATTATGATAGGGATCTAAAAAGGGTCCATAATTTTGACAACCGCCCAGTGGATATGACATAGAATACAGAACAAAGAAAGGCTAGAACAGTCTCATGTAATTCTGGCTATGATTCAGTACAAGACACCTGCCAGTGATTTAGACTTACCGTTTGCCTTTTCACCCAAAGCCTAAACTGTTTAGGGAACTACTAAGCTTAGTTGTCCAGTAACCTGGGAGAATTGAAGGTTAACCTTTGGGACTATAAGGGGATTATACTACCCCAAAAAGGTTAAAGGTTACCCACTTTACTACTAGGACAGGGTTTAGGGTTTACAGGGCTTGAACACAGGGCATGAGATCATCTAAGAATCTAGCGTAGGTTGAAGGCTTTGTTTTCAGGGTTCCACGGTTTCGTTGCTATGATAAACACCGAGTTCTTAAACCCCGTCGAGTAGACCCTGATCCCTGAGCGAAACCCCACTATGCCCTAACCCGAACGATACCCTAAACCTACCCTACCTATGCCCTAGCATGGATTCGAGGTCGCCAAAGGACTGCATTATCACAAGGGTGGGCCCACATTTCTGTTGGTAAGTCTTGAAGAAGAGAACCCAGAAAGAGAACTGCTGGACTTTCTGGGAAATTGGAGTTGGGTTTAGGGTTTGGGATTCTTGGCTTAGGGTAGGTCTGAGGGCATAGATCCTGAAATTCATCCGCGTGGCTGTATGCATTGGGCTGTCACTTGCTCTGGAGGTAGCTACCTCCGGCGACAAGGGCATCGGTATGCAATTAGGCCTCCTACAGCTTCAAGGCTCGATTCTCAAGGACGGCGCTCGTGGCTCCCGGCCTAGTATTTCCATAAGTGAAAAGAACTATACAGGTGGGACACAGGGGGTTGGGGTCTCTATAGGGTTAAGCCCTCACGCAACAGGAGTGGTCTCTTCACCTTCAGCACCGTGCCCTGGAACGACACAAGCTTACAAAACCTTGATGCCCCCTAAACCCAACCCTCGAGCTCGCAACGCGCACGTCTCCTGCCTGCCAAGGTGCGTTTGGAGCACCTTTGCGACCACCTTTGGCTCCTTTCCGCCCACCTTTGCGAAGAACAAGGAGCCCTTCGGGTTTAGGGTTTAGGGTTTAGGCTTCAGGGTTTAGGGTTTAGGGATCCCAAAGATCCCCGCAGCTCCCGAACTTGAGGGGGTGGCCCTGCAGTTGGCCACTTCTCCACAAATTTGGTCCCTTTTGGGGGGTCCTATGGTCCTATGGGTATCCAGAAAGGGACCTTCATGTTGAGAACAACCCAGTTGGGGGCTGCAGGGCGGCGCGGCCTTCAGTTTTCAGGGTGTCAAGGCTTCGGTTCGCAGGCTGTGGGGGGGGGCTTGTTCTCTGGAGGCCCTTAAGAAAGAGTTTGTGGAGGTTGCAAATTTCAGCAATGCCATCTTGCCTAAGTACAGCAATATGGCGGGTTGTCCTCCCTTGCCAAACTCAACAAGCAAGGAACAGCGTAGTCAACCTGAGCAAAGAAGAAGACACTCGCACGACCACTCCAGAATCTGTCAGGTCAGACAGGCCAGGTGACCATCTAAAGACATGCTCAACCCAAGATGGTGCGATTCGACCTAAACAGAGGCCTCTCCAAACCGTTCCCCCCCCCCCCCCTCCCCTTGCGCTTTTTCACCATGCACTATCCTTTCACGTCTCGAACAGCTTCGGCGCTTCGGGGAGTAGCTTTGACCTCGGGCGAACAGCAAGGACGACGGCTTCGGGCTTTCAGCGTTCATGCCTTGAAGCCTCGCTCTATCTAGAACAAAAATATATATATATATATATATATATGCATATACATACATACAGACATTTCCATATATATATATATATATACATACGCGTATATATATATATATATGTATTTGTGTTTATTTTAAATCCGAGCACCTGCTTAATTAACACCCCACATTTAAAGATTTTTTTCATCGAGAAGCCCGCCGGAAGGCTACTTTCCATTACGGGGGTTTTCGTATGGGCAAATACAACCACATTTAAAGACATTTTTCTCGGGAGGGGGGGGGGTTAAAAATCTGTCGGCTTTCGTGTTTTTCTTTGTGAGCTGCAGTTTGCTGCGGTGAAGCTACACATCTTTAAGGTAAAAGCTTTAAAGAAGCCCAAGCTTTGTTTTTCTAGAAGCCGAGGCCCTTCAGAAAGCTAGGATTTCTTGTGTGATTGCTTGCTGGAGGAGAGAAGTTTTCATTCTTTCCTGAGCTAGCCCTTATGCGCTCTGCTCGGCAAAGACAGCATCATATTTATAAAAGGGACCACAATTATGGGAGGCCCTGGGGGCGAGCCCTATTGTTTTCAATACATTCCTATTGCTTTTAATCGAGAATCAATACATTGCCATGGTCTTACTATTGCGGCGCCCTGCCTTTCTTACTGCGGTGGGGGAACCCAACTAAACAGGTGCTCGGATTAGATGTATACTGATGCATTTATTCCTTGTAGGATAAAGTAAAGATCAGAGACGGGCCTTTAAACTTTACGGGGCGAAGTAGCCACTGCTGGGTTCCATGGTGGAAAAGCAATTTTTGCGTGTGGGAACGTAGCAGGTAGTTGCAGGCCTTGAGCTCAAGGAGACAGGACATGGATTTTGCCACTTTTAGGGTTTAGGGTTGGTTTGGGTTTAGGGTCCATTTAGGGTTTAGGGTTTAGGGCTGGTTAGGGTTTGAGGGTGCCTGATGCTGCAAGCACCTTGAGGCAGAAGTTGAGTTGAGAGGCCGAAGCCCAGCCAGGCAGCAGCATGACCTGCACCGGCTGTTGCAGTAGATCTCCCTGTGCCACGCACCGTACGTTGAATGGCATTCTATTCCCGCTGCAAGATAAAGCAGCTTCAACGTGTCAATGAGCCTTCTAGCTTCTCACCAAAAAAAACAAGCAGCTTCTGTAAACAAGAACTGAGTGTGCGAACCCCGTGGCCCGTCAATTTTTCAACTAACATCCGAAAGCCTCAGCCTCAACGCCAAATTGATGCGTGCTGTTGCTGAGGAATAACACGAAATTTCTAACGTTGCCAAAGCATTGAAAATAGATGATATCCACCCTCCTTTCAGCGAGGCTGAGACGTTAGGGCTACTGTAGGGGTAGCTAGAGTTCTTGATGCCTCGTCTCGCTCCCCCTCCCTCAACGCATCTTCCCCCACTCTTCAGAGCATCATAAAACAGAACGAGGAGTAAAACACAGAACCCAGACGGACAATGCCTGTTGCGATTCATGCAAGCTTGCTACAACTTGAAATTCCCGCCAAACGGCCTGTCCATGCCTCCTACAGATATTCTGGCACTCGGGCTTCGCTGAATACAGCACGCAGCGAGGTTCTAGGTTGTGCGCACCTCACTTATGTGAATTGACCTCGCGTTTGCGTGAAGCTTTGCGCCGTGTAAGCCCGGTCAAACTTCACTTTGCGCTTTTCACGCGGGCTTATGAGCCACCCCACAGGCACGGACGACGAGGCCCTTGCAACCAGGCTCCCTAAACCCTAAACCCTAAACCCTAAACCAGGTCTTGTCGAGGAAGACTTCCGGGTGGAGGAAAGGAGCCAAGTCAAGAGGCAAGGCACAAGGAAACCGTCCCCCCAAGCGTATCCCTCACTGTCTCTCGTGCTCGCTCGTGTCCCTAAACACCCCATCCTCAGAAAATCGAACAAGCACGCCTGGTTTAGGGTTTCGACTCTTCGTACATCTCTCGATTTATGCGATTCTTATCGGCTGCCCTTTCAAGGATTAGGGTTTAGGGGGTTTAAAGTCGCCTGGCCAGGAGGCGCTCCGGGAATCTTGCTCACCTTCCCGCAGGTGGTCACGTGCACCTCGACCTGCCAGCTCCATGAGGTTGAGGCAAGACTATAGTTCATGGTTGGGATAGCATTCAAAATTTAAGTCTCTATTCCTTATTGGGTTTAAGTAGCCTTAAATATGTAAAATGTTGCCCCACTATGACAAAGATGAGGGCAGGGTGTAACGTGGTCTTGTTATCTTTCGCTTCTTCAGTCCTTTTCTTTTCCTTTTCTTTTGAGAGGGCTTGAGGGGAGAACTCCCTCACGCACTGGGCGCACTCTTCTTTGCGGGCCTGCAAGTTCTCTGCCAACTGCTGGAAGATGCTTTCAGCTACCTTACACCAGACCTCCGCTCTCTGTTCCTTCTTGAAGCCCGGTGGCGGAGGTTTCAACCTTGGACTTGGAGTAGAAGGCCTGAGTTCGGGTTTGGGGGGGTTTGGGGCTTTCGGGCTTGGCGCTTTAGGGCTTGAGGGTGTTCGTATTCGGGGTTGCCAGGGACGTGTTTCGGGTAGACCCAGAGAATCGGGTCGCCTCTCCAATGCTGGTGTCGAAAGGAACCCTCAGACCCATGAACCTCAAGCCCTTAAGCCTCTGCATCCAAGCCTCACACCCTACACTGCCTACACCCTAAATAGCTGTGTAGCGTTTCTGGGGTTTATAGGTCGAATAAGCCCTGAACCCCCAAAGTCACAAGCCCAAAGCCAAACCTGGAGCTGCGAGTCGAGCTTGGGGCCCGGAAAATCATGTGGCACAAGTAGGGTTAGGGTTTAGGGTTTAGGGTTTAGGGTTTAGGGTTTAGGGTTTAGGGTTTAGGGTTTAGGGTTTAGGGTTTAGGATTACTAGACCAGTTTTACGCCGTTTTACACCTTTGCAAGAAAAATGAGGAAGACTTCCTACCGTCTGCAGGAACCGTTCAAACCCGACCTCTAACTTTTGGACTTGGGTCCCTGTATTTTTGGGAGGTTGCGTTCATCAAAGGGCGGGGCCTTATATGTAGGGTGCCTTTTATAACCCTTTTGAATGCGGTCTTGGGGGGGTCGGCTCGGGAACGTCACATAGAACATGTCCCTACACCATGCCCCTCAACCCTAAACCCTAAACCTTGTAAACCCTAAACCCGGTAAATCTGAGAGGGCCACATTAGTTTAGGTCTACACCGCAAACCCTGCATGGTCCCCCTGGTTCCTAGTAGGGACTGAGGGAATAAGGGCCCAAAATGTACCCTTTAAGGGAGTATATAGGTACCGCATTCCTCATTCCCTACTAAGAACCAGCTAGTGGTTTAGAGTGCATTGCCAAGAGTCACACAGCGATGCGGCCTTCCTCAGTTTTCAAGACCGGGGCTCTTTCTACTACAGGGTTTTAGGGTTTGGGGCTGCTCCCGCACTGTTCTCGAAACTGGGAGGCTTCAACAATGAGCATCCCCCCCCCACAAAAAAAAACATAATCAACATGCTTCATATATATATATGTATATACATGCATATACATGTACATATGCATATACATAAATATATATATATATACCCACACACACACACACACACTATTTTCAAGAAGTCGAACTACATATGGCCTGGGCAAAAGATGTCCCCCCCCCCCCCCCCAGATTTCGTACATGGGCTTCTCCTTCGGTCCAAAGGCCTAAAAGGCACTTATAGGCTTCTAAATGGGTTTAGGGTTTAGGGTTTAGGGTTTAGGGCTTAGCCTTTGCAAGCTGACCTGCCTGCTGAAACTCAGAACGGACAGCTTTATTCGCTCACAGCTCGGAGGAATCAAGTGAGGTTTACTGTTTAGGGTTCAGGGCTTACCTGCGAACACCTGATCCGCAGCCTGTGCCTTTTGCAAGATATGAGGCCTCGCAGTATAAGCGGAATGCACCAACAAAAACCATCATAAGGGAACCTACCATTGGCTAGCACTCCGACCCCAGCCCAAGACATACAACAAGGTGCAACTTCTTGGGCGACTGCAATCAAATCCCAGCCCAGAAGGAGTGATGGGGTTGGTTCATCGTGCAGAGGCGTATGTTTGCATGTTTCTAATGTGCTTGAACCTCTAAACCCTGAACCCTGCACCCTAAACCCTGAACCCTGTTGAACCACCTAAGTCCCAAGACTTAGCCTCCGCGGGCCCAAGCCCTTTGGTAGCCGGGTGTCGAAATCACATCCTTCGGAGGACGTCCCTGCGAGTGATCAACTCAGGACGTTGTTTTCTCGCATGTTCCAATGTTGCATCTGCACACACACACACAGCAAATACATTTTATACAACAATGGCGGAGGTGTTTTTTCCTAGCTTTGGCTGTGGCTCGTTTTCCTTGCTAACGTTGGCTCCCCCCTTCCTGGCATACTATGAAATGCAGCATTTCTGCATGTTCCAGGGCTCCAGAAGCTGCTAACAAATGCTGTAAAATCCAGCATTTGTTTTTGGTTCCCAAGACTCCAAATGCTGTGGATTACATCCGGTGTGAAGCTTCGGGGGGGGGGGGGTTCTGTGAAGCCACCTTGCATCGTAGAGAAGCGGAGGGGTTGCTCGTATGATGGGGTTTGGAAACAGGGGCCATTGACGACAGCAAGCTGCATAGCTTCTTGCATAGCTTACAAGATTTGGGGGGGTTGGGGGAGGGGGGGGGGGGTGCCGCAGCCCCCCCCCCCCACCCATTTGCAATCACAAATCCTCGCTGACGGCCCTTGACGACACGACCTGCTACGAGCGGGGGTCCCCCCCCATTTGCAAACACCATGCTCGTCTGATACGTTTGGAAAGATGACGGGCCATTGATGGCACGACATTCTAGTGAAGCAAGTGGGCATAGTTCGCTGTCGGCCGTCGGCCGTCGGCCGTCGTCTTGGTCGTCTTTGTCGTCCTTGTTTGTTTCTTGTCTTGTTATGTTTGCTATTGGTGTTCCTGTTCATGTTGGTGTTCTTTTTGCTCCTGTGTATTGATCGTGGACCAGGGGACCGTGGGGCCGTAGGACTAGAGGACACAGGGGATCAAAGGGGACCAAAGCGCAGGGGACGGACCAAAGCACCAGCGACCAGAGGACCACAGGACCAGGGACCAGAGGACCACAGGACCAGGGGGACCGGAGGACCAGGGCCATCATCGTAAATGTGGATGCATCGACTAACCACGGCGACACATTACGCTTGCGCCTGGCCTGGGCAGAAACCGCTCGGATCACGACATGGGAGCCCGGGACGTGGGCAGCATGCATCCACACCTGGCAGGAGTGAAAGCTTGGGACCTTCATGCCCTTGAAACGATGATTGCAAACAGGCTCTTCAAGCCTCGTCGTCTCTTCCATGCTCCAGTGACAGGCGGTCGTTGTCTGCAGCACTCTTGCCGATTAGCACCTCTAAGGTCAGATTGAACGACTTCAACAAGGCTTAGATAGTTGCCTTTTTTTGTGGGGCGTGGGGGAGGGGGGGGGTGCTGTAGTTCTTCTCTTCGGGGTGCACTATGCTCCCCCAAAGGAAACTCATCTGTTTGGATCAAGGGACTTGTCCGTGTTCCAGGGGGCTTTCAGGATGTTCCTGGGCTGCCGGGGCAGGGGGGCAGGTGCAGCGCATGCAGTTCTTGACCCTCAGCCTCTTCACCTTCCCATGAAAACCTACAGGTCAAGACAGTCGGCTTCAGGGGGAACCTAGAACCAAAACGGTCGAGACGTGCGCGAGGGTCCCTGTCAGCAGTCAAGACGGACGATCGACTTCTCGCATCCCTTTGCCAGCACACCCGATGCCTTCTGCGGGAGAGAGTTGGGACTTTGCGCTCATGATTCTCAACAACCTCCCGGAAAATGATGCGGCTGAACCAGCTGAACCCATGAGAACCTGTAAGGCTCAATCCTGAAGTTCACCACTGCCTGCCACTGGCTGTCATCCTGGCCGGAGACCAGCACCGAGCGGCAACCTACGCGAAGGCCCGCAAGGTAAGCAGGGTTTAGGGTTTAGGGTTTAGGGTTTAGGGCTTCGATCTTTCGTGCACCGATTCGCCTTCACCTATGGAGGTTCAGGGTAAGAACAAGGTGGTCTGTGCGGTGGGAAGTGGGAACGCTCGCACTGCTAGCTTAACAAAACACAGGGTTGGGGGGTTGTGTAGGGGTTGATCTTTCTCATGGGCCTCTAGAACGTCTACGTGTTGCTTGTGGCATTCCAAAACCCCAAACCCCAAACCCTAAACCCACAATTGCGTGACATCGCCAAAGCGTTTCGGACCTGTGGTGCCGGCTTTTCCTGACTCTGCAGGCGTGCGGCAGGCCGGCTATAGCATGTATGTATCTAATATGCACACGTGTGTAAAACTTATACGTGTACATACGTATGTATATATGCCTGTACTAAAAAGCCGTAATTATGTGAGTCATTTTGCTTACACATTTGCGTGATTTCAGGAGAGTGATATTCATCAGGCATGGCTTTTCTCATCTGAACAGTTTGTACGATGGGCATGACTTTCTGAGCCCCTACCAGGATGGGCTATTGGACCCTAGAACCCCTTAAAAGGCCCTTTACGCGGGTGATGATGGGGATTAGAAGGCCTAATACCCATCCTGGTAAGCCTGGACCTGCACGGAACCACCCCCGTCGCCTTTAGGCGCTGGGGCCGCCTTTTGCTTCGGACTTGTCTTCGGTGGAACTTCGCCAAAGCCCTGGCTCAGAGCTGTATGGAGTGGAGAATGACTTTCGCCGAAACCCCTGCATGGAAAGGGCATGCCGGCGACCACATGAAAACGTCTGAGTTTTCTAGTCGGCCTGAAGCCTAAGGTCTTTGTGCTTTGCGAGTGCGTTGGCATGATATTGGAAGGCCTGAGTCAAGTCTGAACAGCGCGCGTGGTCTGAAAGACAATGCGCAAGATGTGACATCATGACGCTTTATGACACCTGAAGGACCTGAAGCTTACGTGCATGGGCGGTTCTCTTTTCGCGAAGTCACTTCAACCACAGAATCCAACTGCCCTCAACTCAGAAGGAGCCAAACCCAAGCCCTGAGCAAAGGACCACATTGACATCCTGAACCTTAATGCTCAAAACCCTGCACCCTAAACCCTAAACCCTAAACCTTCAAGCTCGGAAGTCGATCCTTGAAGGCGTTAGCGGCCACTGTCGAAGGGGCAGCTCGCGGCCCCACCTTCGTTTTTATGATTGATTCTAGTACGACGATTACAATCTTGATTTCGATTGTTTTTCATGATATTGGTTCTTGACGGTTGCTTTTTTGATTAGTATTATGATTGTTATGAATAAAAATAGGTTTCTTGGATCATTATTTTGATTATTATTATTATTATGACTATTATTATTCTGGTTGCTATTGTTATGACTGCTTTCATTTTAAGCGCAGCCGCTGTTCTGGAACTTCAGCATATCAAGTTACCGAAGCACAAGGAAAGTAACATGTAGCATATGCTCTGCATGCATATCATGTAGCTTCGGCTTGAGTTTCAAGTCGCAGCAGCCGATGGAATTTTGGCTTGTGATTGGGTGCCGGAGGTTCTGGGGTGGGTTGTTTGGCACTAGGCATTGGGTATTGGATCTATGTGCCCTGCAGAACAGCAATGAAAATCACATCATTGCAAAGGATACGACCTATATAATCGTTTCTTGCGGTTTTGCATGGGTCATCTGAGACTGGAGAAGAATCGCTGACGAGGTCAAGGGGAGGGTTGTTATGCGGGTCCAGGACTGCATCCAAGCACCTGCAAATCTAGCATCGAAGCTGCTTGGGGGGTGATGGATATGGCCCAATGGCTAGGCGTGCCTTTGCTGCCCCCTCCACCCCTCCCTCCCTGCCTCCCCGCAAGAACAATATCAAACAGAAATCCTTCATGTGAACCACAGAACGGGCACCTTCAAGAACCATTCTGTTGGAGCCCCATGGCCCTTCGAGACCTAGGTGCCCCTGAGCCCTGAACCCAAACACGCCCCCGTGTGGTCTCTTGGCCAAGCACATGAGTACCAGGCTTTTGGAGCCGCTTGTTGGTGGCCCGGCGCACCGAACTGAAGCCTGCGCAGGGTTTAGGGTTTAGGGTTTAGGGTTTAGGGTTTAGGGTTTAGGGTTTAGGGTTTAGGGTTAGGCGGTCCAAGATGGCTTCCTGGGTTTGTATGGCCTTCGACTCATTGGCCCCGAAAGAGCGGAAGACAAGAAACGCAGCTTACAGACCGCAGACCCGCAACAGAATATGCAAACCACACAAGGGACCCTAAACCCTAAACCCTAAACCCTAAACCCTAGACCCTAAACCCTAAACCGGCTTGGTTTGGGGGTGGCCATAGTCGGCCTGCCCATGGGCGAAGCCATGATGGCGCCAACGCCAGGCAGAGCCCAGCACGGAAGGCGCGAAAGGGCATGGCTTTAGGCTTGCGGGCGTAGAACAAAAATGCTAAACAATAGTAATAATAAGAATAGTAAGAATGAGAACAATAATAATAATCATAATCATAAAATTGTTTATAATTAGGGTGATGGCCCGACGGGTCCGTATGATCAGGGCAATCAAGTTTGGATTGCTGCTGGCTCAATCTGGCTGACTTCTTTCAGGCCCGTCGTAGTTCGTGGTCGTCAGGGTCCTATGCATTGGAGGTTGAGGGTTGGCTGATCGACGTTTGAACATCTTCGTATCTCCTAAACTTAACCTATCCCGTTCAACCCAAACGAACCGGGTTTTCGAGCTTGGGGTTGCCTGGTTTGCATGGGGCTTTGAGGGGGGGGGGGGGGGGGGGGGGAGACTTTACATGGGGCTTAGGATGCTAGGGCTTAGGGTTTAGGGCTCATGGCTTGGGGTTTATAGGGTTTGGGGTTTAGTGTTTAGGGCTTGGGGTGTGCACCACATGTGGTGCACAGCTCCAGAGCTGGACGTTCACGTGGCAGGTGCGTGTGAAAACCTGGCAACCAGGATCGAAGAGGCCTTATCATCCCCAAAGCCAACCCCATGTGGGTTGGGATGCTCCCCCCTTACACTAGCAGCCCTTAACCGGGATTATAGTACACCCTACTATAGTGCCTATTAAGGTATTATAGTACCACCTATTTCAGTCCCTATTAAGGACTGTTAGAAAAAGTGGGAGAACATCCCAACCCACATGGGCCATTTCTTACAAGTACAAGGCAGAGAGGAGCCCATCCTGGTATGTGCCAGCCGGGCTGGCCCTTCAAACATCTGATTCCTGGTTTAGGGTTTAGGGTTTAGGGTCCTCTTAAACCTAACAATATGGGAACAGATACACGAACCAAGGGCCTACCCAGGAAAAACCCTCCTATAATATCCCGAAATCGTACGACTTTCCCCTTTCTCAAGATCCCCGAAGTATAGGTAACCTTTGGGAGACCCCTAAACCCGAAACCCTAACCCTAAACCCTAAACCTAAACCCACCCTAACATGTGGCAAGAGAAGTTGATCAAGCAGGCATAAGCGCTTCTGAGATGCTTTCGAAACCGAGAAGCTTGGAAGCCTCAGGCAGTGTTCTCACGGTTTTTCCCACCTGCCTAGATCTGCCTAGTCTTTCTGTTGGTATATGGGGGATTGAGGTACCCTATATAATCCCTTAAAGGGCACATATAGGGGGATATAGGGTACCTCATCCCCTCATTCCCTACTAACCAACAGAAAGTAGACCCTAAACCCTAAACCCTAAACCGTAAACCCTAAACCCTAAACCCTCCACCACCTCATACGTCCTGAACCCGCTGCTCACTCTGAAGACACCCTAAACCCTAAACCCTCCACGACCTCATACCAACATATGCTACACGTTGTGACTACGCTGATGGCACCCTGCCTGGCGATACACACAAAAGGAAACATCTCCGCCGAGTGTCGTAACTTTGAGACTGAGCGAACTTGCGCAGCTCTTCGCGCCTCAGGCAAAGGCTTTAGGCTTTGGGGGTTTACGGTTCAGGTTTACATGTTTACAGCTGTCCAGTGTCAAACCTCAGCAGGCTGCAACCCTGAACTCTGTCGATTATTGCACTCTCCTGTGCCCTGGCAAGGACCAATGAGCTCGGGCTTTGCTGGCCAAGAAGCCGCCTGTTCTCATCGTGGGAATACTTCTGGTTTATCTCCTTGGCCGGTGGGGTAGGGTAGGAATGTTTTGCCGGGCTGGGACCCTACGCCCCAATGCGCAACAAAACAACGAAGAGAAGACGCGCAATGGACGAACCGCCTTTTTAAGTCGCTGGCAAAAGAGGCCGGGTCACCGGATCACATCGACCAGGTAGGCCCTGTGAGCCAAAACTACAAAACGGCAGGAGGAGGTGGCCCTTGAGGCTCTCCATTGGCCTCCATTCCGCGACCTTCCATGGCCATTCGTCGTTCCCTCTTACACTGACAGGCATCGTGCCGAATTAAACAGAGGAACTGGTATTAGGGTTCAGGGTTTAGGGTTTATAAGGGTTTAGGGGTACTGCCTTGGGAATATTCCGTGGGTTCAGAGATTGACGTGCAAGGCTGTCCTCTGCTTGTGGACGCACAGGTGGTGCTTGTCATGGCCAAACAAGTTTCTGCCACGGACTCCTTCTAAGGTCCAAACGTATTCAGGGGAGTATCTTGCCGCACTTCTGCAACATGGGGGTGCAGAGTGTAGTTAAGCTTCAGGTGCAGCGGCTGCTAAAGGGGCCACACAAGGGCTTGTGGGTTTTTAGCTCAAGCTTACGGCTGCCACACGATACACCTCAGGCTCCCAAAATCCGAGGGACAAGTTCAAACCGGGAAAGCAACACAAACCAGGCAAAAGCAGGTCAAGAAGGCGGCTTCAGGCTCGACAGGGTTTAGGGCTTGGGTCTTCGGATCCATGGCACGTGCCCCCATGAGCAGCGATGTTCGCCGCAGCTTCACAACGGCCAGGGTGGCTAGGAGAGACCGCGGGCATGAGGATTTCAGGTTTCGGCATCCTGTTGCGCCCTACCATGGCCCATTGGTGGCTTTCGCCTGGGGATGTCGAGAAAAGGCAAATATCAACATATCAACTAGGAGCTTCTTTGGGCACTGTCAAGACCCTACAAGGTATACTTACACTCTAGCTCACTTCTAACCCGCCCTAAAGCCAACAAACAATGCAATCACATACTGGAGATAGCTGCTTTCTTGCTATTGCGGGAGAGTGCAGATCTGAAGCGCGTCAACATGCGGCTCCATGTCAACCTTGGGATATAACTACAACGAAACAGAAATGAATAATGACGAATACACACAGATATATATATATATATATATACTTATTTATTTATTTACTTACTTATGTATTTAGACTTACATTATTTACTTTGTTTAATGCATTTATGCATACTTTTTCTATCTATGTTATGTGTGTGTGTGCTCATATCCATATATGTGTGTATATATAAATGGAAAATGAATCTCAACATCTCATTTCTAGGATGCCGGCCGCCAAACCCTGGGCAAGCCTCAATGACGCCCTGTGTCCTTCCCCAAAAACTTCACGCCCTGTGTCCTTCCCCAAAAACTTCAAGCTCTTGACCAGACCGCTTCGGGGAGAGATCTTCGTTAGACAGATATCTGGATTTACGAAAATTTGAGTTGATGGGTTTCAGGCCACTCGCCACTAACGGTCACTACCCTGAGCCTCGGCCGCTGAGAATCCCACTTGCATTCTGTACTGCGCGCTTGCCCTTCGGGCGCGAGCTATGTCACAGTAGGAAACCGGAGGCACCGAAGGGCCCTAAACTCTTGAGGGTTTTGGGCTTACGGTTTAGGGCTCAGGGCTCTGAATTCAGAAGGGCATTTATGATTGGGAAGAAGTGGTTGCAAGTAGTGACAACATGGATTGCTGTAGCACAGTGCACATGAAGTGCCTGGAGGACGCGATGGGACTCTGAGAAGAACAGCAGCGCCCATATCATGACGGATGGGCCCGGGTCTTTGGAATCCGCCCAGCTAAAAGCCCCTAAACCCTAAACCCTCAACCCTCAAGCCCAAACCCTAAACCTCAAACCCGCCCTTGTTCTAAAGTCGTCTGGGTGACCTCCGGCTCCTATCGGAGCGTACGCCGGGCAGCCGTGCACGAACCCTAAACCCTGAACCCTGAAACCTAAACCCTAAATCCTAAGCCCTGAACCCTAAACCCTTATAAACCCTGAACCCTAAACCCTGAACCCTAAACCTGCACTTGATCCTATGCCTGGTCGAGACCGGGCAAGACCTACGCATGCGGAACTGGAGCGTCGGTGTTGTGCGTATATGTGTACTTCTATGCTTAAAGACAAGTATGCATATGTAGGTATGTATGTATGTATGAATGTATGTATGTATGTATATACATATATACATACACATATACATAAGTAAAGAAATCTAGGAACATATGTACATGTACACACGCAAGCTTTCGCACGTGGTTGATCTGTCGACTTCAACTTCGAGAACCTCCCTCCCCCCCCCCCCCCATCCCCCCTCCCCCCTCCCCCCCTCGCCAAGCGACTTGAGCCTTTGCCTTTGCTCTCGTCTCCCGCAACATCCAAGCACCCCACACCCGAACATCTCGACTGCAGCCCCCTACACCCCCATTCACCCCAAACCGAACAGTCTATAAACTCTACACCCAATCCCTCAACCCTGAACCTTAAACCCGAAGCAACAGCTGCCCGAGTCGCTGTGGTTCTGTGCGTGCGCATCAAACCGACTCTATTGAGGGACGGCGGTTCTTGCTGTCCCCGGCTAGGGCTGGCAAGTCTCCTGGCTCCTTGCCGTGCTGCTTGCGGCTTAGGGGCTCAGAGTTCGGGGCCTAGGACTGGGATCACATGAAATCACCCAGGGTAATCTATGGTAATCTGCTGGAATTTCCAAGTCAACCCAAACAAACAACGCAGCACGGGGGGTCCTCGTCCCCGTGGAGGTCCTGCCGGAGGCTGTTTGCAGCTTCGAGTTGCGAACTCTTCTCAGCCTTATCTATACCCCCCCTTTTGCCCCTAAACTGCCTTAATGCTTCTGTGAGGACCACCAGTAGCCCTAGGCTGGAAGGGCGAGGGGGTAAGGTGTCTGGAGTGCAGGATGCCCCGATTGAGGGCTGCAGCAACATGCTCATGGCAAGGTCGTGCTGGGTGCAGCAGAACTGTAGCCGGTTGCAAACCCCGAGCCCTTTCAGCCATGAAGCTCCCTGTGTTGTGTAAGCCCTTAACTCAGGAGCCAAAGCACCCTCGTCTCACTGACTGCTCGCCTGGATAAAGGCCAATGCCCGCCGTAAAGCCCATAGCCCTTTTTTTGCTGAGAGTCTCACGCAAGAGCCCCGCGAACTCAGCTCCACCATTTTTGTTTGTTTGTTATGTTTCTCCCCCATGAACACTCAACCCTTCACTTCTTAAACCCAGACTCAACCCACAACGCCGGTCCGGCCAAATATCCGGCGTTTCGGGCCGAGGCATTCCAGCTCGCATGAGGACCTTCAGCTGTGTTCGGATTTCAGTTGTTTGAGCGTGTTCAGGGAGATTGGGCGTGGAGCTTGTTTTGTGTTTTGTGTGGGATCTACCATGCGCGACGCGGCCTGCAATCTGGCTTAGCTGTTCAGCCCTGACGTTTGGGGATCGTAGCCTTCGAGTTTGCACTGATCTGTCATGCGAAGGACGTCCTGTTGTAGGCTCTGATGAGTTTGGGGTTTAACCGTTTAGGGTAAACCGTAAACCCTTTTGAGCCCGGTCTGAGGTCAGGGTTTAGGGTTTAGGGTTTAGGGTTTAGGGTTTAGGGTTTAGGGTTTAGGGTTTAGGGTTTAGGGTTTAGGGTACCCTGAATCACCGAGCCGCGCGAACCGGATCGTCGTCGTCGGCTCCGTCCATCCAGCCCTGCTTTGCCGACGACGAGGCCTGAACGCCGCACCCGCACGCTCTCCAAGAAGCCACCGAAGGAAATCAGGGTTTAGGGGTATAAGGTCTAGGGTTGTTGGAGAAAGTCACGATTCCGAGTCTGGGCCCCTTTCCAGCTGAGACCTTTTGTGGATTCAAACTGATCAACATGCACCCTTGCGGTGTCCTCATCTAGGAGGTATAATGAGGAATATCGCTCCCACAATGGGGATCCAGCAAATCACAAAAATGACATCAAATCCCGGGTCCTCCAAAAGCTCGTGTGCACAAGGCCTTAGGGTTTCGAGATTCTGTGCGCCCCTCAATAAAAACTGTCAGCCTTTATCGCCCTCTCCACAATTTGCCAGGGTCAGGCCCTCAAGCCTGAAGGTTTTGGGAGGGGAGGTAGGACTTAGGATGTTTCCCCCTCATACGAACAGCCCTCATGGGATGACAGTGCCCTTTTTTGCCACTCCAGGCTCATCCTGATAGTACCCTCAACCCTAAACCCTAAACCCGAAACAATAATTCCCTACTAAGGAGCTGCGAGTGCATCGGGAAACCTCCCAAGGCAGGAACCCTGTGAGCCCTACACCCCACGGCCTGAGGGAGGGGGCCATCGAAGTCCTTCCGCTGCCAGGGGCACTCAGGGGGTTTAGGGTTTAGGGGTTTTAGGGTTAGGGTTTAGGGTTTAGGGGTTGTCTAAGTTTTGGGACTTTGGCAGTTTCCTAGAGGTCCGCGACAGGTCTCGTTTTTAGCCCAGCATCAGTAAACCAAGAGGCCCTCAACAATAAGATCAAGAAGGTCAAGGATTCCCAGACCCCCTGGTTTAGAGAGCTTAGGGGAGAAAGCCTTGGCAAGAAGTTCACCTCTAACTTTCAAAAAACCTGACACCTTGATATTTGGGAGCTATTCGGCACACTCGTGTCGCAGTCCAAAACAACTCGAAGCGATGCCCGGAATCCCCAAAAGCCAGACTTAGGGTGGAGGCAGAGCTTCAGCTTCACAGGTGGGGCGACAACCCCCTAAGAAGCCCAAGCCTACCCCCAAGGGTCCCCTACCCGAACCCGAAACCAGCAATCCTCAACGCCTGCCTGTACCCCAACCCTATGCAGATTCGTCTAACCACCACGACGCACAAGATTATCACAAGGCACACGACCTGAACATAGTAGCTTGAGATGTTCCCCCTTCTACTAAACAGTCCTTAAAATTGGGATTACAGTACCACTTACCCAATTCAGGTGCTGTTAGTGCAAGGGGGAACATCCCAAATAGGATGGCCCTTAATACCCTCAGAAAAACATTCCGGAACATGATCCTCTTAAACCCAATAAGGAAAAATACACAACAACCCCTAAACCCTAAACCCTAAACCCTAAACCCTAAACCCTAAACCCTAAACCCTAAACCCTAAACCCTAAACCCTAAACCCAACCCTGGCGCCTTCACCGCCGTGTCTAGCGGAGGCCACAGACCCGTGCCCGGATCCTTCCAGGGCTCCACGCCTCCAGAGCCGACTTGGGTTTAGGGTTTAGGGTTTAGGGTTTAGGGTTTAGGGTTTAGGGTTTAGGGTTTAGGGTTTAGGGTTTAGGGTTTAGGGTTTAGGGTTTGGAGAGGTTTTGGGGCTTGAGCCTAGATGTGACAGAAAGCTTGAGTTCTCGCTGCCTGTAGCTTTTTGAGGTTCCTGCGGAGTTCAAACTCCGCAACCCATGTAGCGCCAATACAGGACGTTCGTGCAAGGATTTCGGCGGCTGTGTCAAGGTATGTGAAGGTGGGTTGATATTCCGTGTACTGCGGACTCGAGGTCGTGAGTCATATGAAGGTGGAGCAGCTTAGATTTTGTAATTCCTTGTATCCCCAAAAGGACACCCATTAGATACACTCACCAAGATGAAAAAGGATCCTGAAAACACTCACAAAAAACAGTACTAAAAACCCTGGTTCATGTGGGTTTGCTGCTCTGCGAGCTTGTAGCTTGTGCCCGCGTGCTGCAAGCAGGCGTCTGAAGTTGCGTGAAGGTCATCTTCCGAGGAACTTTGCCACCGGAAGCCCACGTGAAGCTTGCTGTTTTCGCATCCGAGCTCTGGAGCCAAATCCAGAACGCTCTCCCCATTCTCCCCTTGGCACGCCTTTTTTTGCACAAAGCCAAGAACACCAAACCCACAGGGTCCATGTACCTATATGGTAGATACTTGAGCCCTACAGCTACTACCCTAAACCCTAAACCCTAAACCCTCAACCCTCAACCCCAAACCCTAAACCCCAAACTATATGGGAACTCCTTTTGAGCCCGGAAGGGTTCTTCGAGCACAAGGTTTTTCTAGCCCTGCCACGCCGCAAGCCCCACCATGCCCTGCCACAAGGGGCAGTTGTAAGTAGGGTTCAAAGTGTGCCTACCCATGAACCTCCAAGCAACAGGCATTCAAAGGCTCCAACCCCAAACCCTAAACCCTAAACCCAGGAGTAAGGGGAGGCCCGACCTCGCTTCCAGCGTGCAGCAGGGACTGGAATGCACCAATGCATCACGATGTTGAAGACATTGATGCAGCACGCGCTGGCCTGAGGGTTTAGCGTTTCGGGTTTAGGGGAGCTGCGAAGAGGCGTGTCCTGCTCCACTCATCATTCGCCCCCTTCCTACCCGAGAGGCCACAACTCTAGATGAGTTGAAGCCTTCATAACTAAAATAGGGTTTTGGGGTTATTGTAGTATAATTGCACAGGGACCATAAGGGAATGCTATTAGTAATTACCCTAAACCCTAAACCCTAAACCCCTATACTACTAGTAATTATAAGTGAATGCTATTAGCAATTATTCCACCCATAGTACTCATGTGCACCAAGCGGCGATGAGAGCGCCTCCTTTGCCCATGGCGAGTGCTAGCCTGCGGAGGTTGCGGAGACAGACCCCTCAATCCGAAGCTTAGGGTTTAGGGTTTAGGGTTTAGAGTTGAGGGTTTAGGGGATGTCTCACCCTAAACGGCGCTTAGCCCTGCGAGTAAGATGAAAGGATTCGCAAAGCATGCACGGACTGTGCACGACTGTGCAGGACAACCATCTGTGGCAAGGCACCGGTACGTCCGGTTGGTATCTTCCCTGGGAAACTCTGCCACACACCTCAGGTGTTGGGCTTAGGGGTTTTTGTGTTTACAGCCTATAGGGTCCCTTAGATACTCCGAAGCTTCTGAGATTCTACTCGAATGCACGACTGTGCAGCGACGGTGCTTTGGCCCGTCCGCTTCATTCAATGTCTCCCCACAGCAGCGAAACTGCGCGGTTTAGGGTTTATGGTTTAGGGTTTAGGGCTTAGGGTTTAGGGTTTAGCATCGAGAGCTTCGTGCCACCAACAGGCAAGAGCTGAAAGATTGACACGGCCAGCAGCAACTGCAGAGCTCCCACGATGTTGCTCACCTCGAGCCAGCTTAGGATCCGATTCTTCTGAGAAGTGAAGCAGCTGTGCCAGATCTGTGCGGTCTCGTTATGCACCGGGGGCTGGTCTTTTCTTAGAGGGGGTTTTGTGGTCTCAGGGTTTCTCGGCACATACTCCTCACCGCATGCCTCTTGGAGATGGTCACTCAACATCCTAGTTCACGCTGCTCAGCCTACTCGCCCTAAACCCTAAACCCTAAACCCTAAACCCTAAACCCTGAGAGGACAAGGTGGAGCTTGGGATCCCAAGGCGCAATCGCCACGGCCTTGATGCAGTTGTGATCATTCCTGGGTAGAGAGCTGTGGACAGATTGTGACATTAGATTCTGATACTACATCATATTCTGATACTATACACATATATATATATGTATATATACATAATACATCATATAGAAATATATCCATATATATATATATATATATATATTGTCTGCTGCTTATTGCATTGCTAGAAGAAGTGCTCCGATGTTCCCCCCTTCTTGTGGTGGTTTAGGGGAACTGTGACTCAAAGGGGGTGCTAGCAAGGGATGACTGGGCCCCCACCGGTAGGAGCAGGTTGGAATCATTGAAGCCGGCAGGCTCCAGGTTCGAACTGCAACCTTATGGGTGTTTACGAAAATAAGGCACCCCCATTAGAGTCCCCAAATAGAAGGATTCCCTCAGAATCAGGACCCCCAAGAAGGTACCCCCCCATTTCGGACACCCCCATTATACCAAAACTGATGCATCTGCCATACAGCCGAACCCTCAGCTGCAGGCAAAGGCTCCGGGCTCGCATCCGCTGCACGTCGGTCCAGATGTTGAAGAGGCTGCAGCCAATGGAGATGAACGCCATGGCAGCACATCCTGCCAGCGACAGGGTTTAGGGTTTAGGGTTTAGGGTTTAGGGGTTAGGGGTTAGGGTTTAGGCTAGTAAACCGCAGGGTGGCCCTTTGAAGGATAGAAGGCGTGAGGATGGCAGCGAGGCTCGGCTTGCCCTCTTCAAAGCTTGATCTGGGCCATCCTTTCCCAAGAGGCCTGCGAGGCCTGCTTCACAAGTCACAAGCTTACGTAACCCTAAACCCTACAACCTACAACCCTAAACCCTAAACCTTACTAAACCCTAAACCCTAAACCCTAAACCCTAAACCCTAAACCCTAAACCCTAAACCCTAAACCCTAAACCCTAAACCCTAAACCCAAACCTCAACCTTTCTGGGTAAGGATGACGTACGCTTTAGCCACACCAAGTTCAGTAGCAGGCCACAAGGACGCTCGAGCCTTCAAATTTGAAGTCTGAACACCAAGCGGACCCTTAAATACCCTAAACCCTAAATCCCCTAAATACCCTAAATACCCTAAATCCCCTAAATACCCTAAATACCCAAAATACCCAAAATACCCTAAATACCCTAAATACCCTAAATCAGAATAGACCAGCCAGGCCACCCCGTGAGGCGTCGCGGCAGATATTGCAGTACTCACCCGCCCCCAAAGAGCTCAGATCTGCGATGCAGTTGTCCGCATTCCAGGGAATGGCCTGAAACGGGATACAGGGCAATTTGTTGCTCACTTAAACCCGATGAGTTGGGATGTTCTCCCTTGTACGAACAGCCCTGAATAGGGATTATAATAGGGGGGGGGGGGGGGTACTATACTCCCAATTCAGGACTGCTAGAAAAACGGGGGAACATCCTAACCTACAAGCCCCAGTCATGCTCAAAACCTGACTCTGCGTGTTTACGAGTTTTCAAGCAAAGAAACCATCCACGTAGGAGTAAGAGGGTCGAGGCTGCCCGAGCAACCGAAGAATCCAAACCGACTCTAAGGTTCACACCCTCTTCGGCTGCTGACCCCTAAACCCTAAACCCTTTTTAAGCACGGACTGAGGAGGCTGCCCCTAAACCCTAAACCCTAAACCCTAAACCCTAAACCCTAAACCCTAAAACCCTAAACCCTAAACCCTAAACCCTGGATTGGGCCCCACAAGGCCGGCTAGCGTCAGGGGCAGTAGCTTCCGCGATGTCAAGAAAGGGCCGAAGACAATAAAGAGCACATGGCCTTAGGATGTTCGCCCTTGTACCTGACAGTCCTTAATAGGGATTATAGTACCCCCCCCCCCTTCGAATCCCTATTAAGGGCCCGAAACCCTAAACCCTAAACCTTAAACCTTAAACCCTAAACCCTAAACCCTAAACCCTAAACCTTAAACCTTAAACCCTAAACCCTAAACCCTAAACCTTAAACCCTAAACCCTGTTAGGTATAAGGGGGGGAGCATCCCCCCCTCTGGCCTTGTAGATCCTGTACTTGGCGCTTTCGACGAGCAGGGCCTCGAGCCCTATAAAGATGTCGGCCTGGCCGCTTGCTTGCTTGAGGCTTAGGGCTGTTTAGGGTTTAGGAGTTTAATCGCTCACACGACACGCCAGGCGAGGTACACTCGAGGGTTTAGGTGTTTAGGGTTTAGGGTTTATATAGGGTTCAAAAAGGGTGTAGGGTGTAGGCATAGGGTTTAGGTCCAGGTTCTGGGAGTTCAAGCTTGCTCAGTCTCCCCTGAATTTGTTTCGTAAATGAGGAGGGATCGCGACTGATTTCACAAGTCAAGCTCGCAGATAGCTGTAGGTTACCATGGCGTCATCCAGGAAATCCAACAGCTTCCATGATCAAGTCTTGAAGCCCCTGGTAATCATGGCAAGATCACTACGAACTAAGAACGAACAATTCCTTAGTAACAAGTCTGCACGAAGATAGTATTAGTGACCATACTAACCCGATAATTGGTGGTAAGAACAGATGATAAACAAATAAAATCAATGAAAAGTAATGAAGGTGAATAAACGATTATTCGTTCACAACACAGTCTCGTTCACAACACAGTCAAACAAAAAACAGTCATGATAAATTGACAGTAGTCGTCAGTAACAATTGCTGAATGACTCCTATACATGAGAATAATAATCATAATAGTAAAGAAAGACTATAGTACCAACAAGCACTAGTAGTAGCAATAGGAATCGTCATGATTATAACAGTGACAATAATAAGAGTAACCATAACAATATTTCATCATCGTGAATTAGCTGTGACATCTTAATGACTACAAAGCAACATATTGACGAACAACAACGATACAATGGAAATGTACTGACATCAATCCTGACGCGGGCCTCCATGTCCCGGCATTTGTCGGACCTAACGCGAGCAACACACAGCGGTGTGGAAAGGGTTTAGGGTTTTTTTCTTGGGGTTTAGGATCCCTCTCTCTCTCTCTCTGCGAAGAAGGTACGCGCAGATTCGAACGACTGGTGTGTTGGATCATGAGTTTGCGCAGTCATCGCCACTTAGAGCGGTACACCCCCATAAGGCTCTCCATGCGGGCTCTGATCATAGCTTCCCAGCTGAGACAAGCAGCTGGAGGCACGTATATTGACCATAGGCCCATGGCCACTGATGCAGGTTGCCTGGAAGGCGCAGCTCTGACAGGAGCCCAAACAACTTGGTAGCCCAGTGAACAGATTATAATATGGGCACCCTTTTTGGGGTTTTGTTACTTTATAAGGGAACCCAGAACCAACAAAAGGGTAAAGGGTACCACTGGGCTACCAAGACAAAAACGGAATGCTGTGTTTACTCGGCTCAACTTTCTGGACATCGAAGACCTTGCTACAACTTTCGGATTGCGTGGCCAATAACAGGTAAAGAACAATTACAGAACATGCATTCGGTCGGACACACATTCAACAGCGATGGCCTAAACTGGATATGGCTGCTTCGCCTGCTGTTTTTTCCAGGCTTGACGGGTAAAGGATGGGGCGCCATGGACCCTTTTCGCTAAACCCTAAACCCTAAACCCTAAACCCTAAACCCTGAGTGCTTCCGGCACCTTTAGAGCCTCTGCTGCCAGGGCTTTGAGGATACGTGGCAGGCAGGGTGAAGAAGCTTGGACGCTCATGCACCAGGTGGGGGTTTCCGAAATTCGGGGGGTACCTACTTGGGGTCTTTATGATAAGGGAAGCCTACTATTTGGGGGTCTATATTGGGGGCCCCCCTATTTTCGTAAACCCCCATGTCGGGTCGGAGACAGAACAAGAGTACGGTCAAAACACAGAAGCCTCCCTCAGTCCCCATGCCGCCTAACGTGCTGCCACCAGTAAAAGCATGTCCAAGTGTCCTCGTTCCGTGGACAGCGCGGCCGCAGGTAACCCTCGCAGAAGTGCTCCGATCCTCAGCATGCAGGTTCTGAGGGCTCACCAGGTAAAGGGAATTTGCTTCCTTCACTCATACAGCCGTATAGCAGTACCGCAAGCTACCCCGGATCTTCCCGGCCGCAACGCAGCATGAAATGATGTTGCTGTGAGAGCCATATGCCTATCTCCTCAGGGCTTGTGAGGTCACGAAAGAGTCCTCATCCCAGTCAAACCTCTGGCGCCGGACCAGCGCAAAGTGGGGACAAGAGTATTTGGTTTTAGGGTTTCGGAAATTGTTTAAAGGGTTTAGGGGTCGGTGATTGATGGGTTCTACCCCTGCGACGTCAAATCGTGGCGCATCGAAAGCACGAGGGAGACCAGCAAGAGCAGCTTCCTTGCGGCGCGGCGCTGTCAGATGCTTTTGAAGAACGAGTTGCACCCATCGAGCCCCTTTTGCCCAAGATCCTCAAGTCTCCACTGTAAGGACTGTAATGTTAAGGCCTCATGATCACGACAGCACCGCTGCAAAAGTACCCAACACAAACGCGCAAGACATGGGGGCCAGTGCGTCCTGAAGTTTCCGAAGGCGGTTATGCCGCATCCTTGGGGGGCACAGGCTGGTGGCAAGTCAGGGCCATGGGGCTCTGCCAGGATTCAGGTATAGGGTTTACTCGGCGCTGTCTCTGAGTCTGAGCAACTGAGCGCGACTGCACTGGGTTGAGGGTTTAGGGTTTAGGGTTTGCTTAAGGTGCCTTAGAGAAGCGTGGGGTCCATCATGGGCACGATAAACAACACTTGCATGCCAATTCGACTGGTGTGCTTCCGGCTCGTGGTTGAGGAACCGAAACTTTTAGTCAGAAGACTTTGCACCACAAGTCCACACATGCGTTGAGTGTAAGACCCTCGCCCTGAAAGCCGAAGCCCAACAGCTTCCCTTATTTGAACGACCCATGCACAGTGTTAACCGACAATGCTTTTGGTGAAGACCCCCCCCCCCCTAAGAATAAAGACATTCTGCCTGGCAAGAGCATTATAGGGATCATCATCTTTTATCTTCTGGGGGGGGGTCTGAAGCACATGGTAGCATAGCAGTATCAGTTCTCAAAGGATTGGGGTCCTTTGCATTCCCGTCATGGCAGGTGTTGAGTTGAAGTACCTGAACATAGCAGCAGCCATCCCCTTCCTATTATTAGGGTGCAAAGACCTACTTCGATGACCCAAAGAGCTGCAAGCAGTGCAGGCAGGTGGCTCCCTATTCGGAAGCAGCACGCATTTGCCTGGCTGGCTGGATAGAGGGGTGGGGGGTCGGGGGGTCGGGGGGGGGGGGGGGGGGGACTTTACACACACACACAAACATACACATACACACACACACACACGTATATATATATATATATACATATAATGTATATATATATATATACAGGTAGTTCTCTCAAGTAGGGTCCCTTGTGGGGTCCCATAAATAGCTTGCTTGGGAGTTGAGTTCGAAGCACCCTACCTGAAGAACCCCTAGACTTTGCTTACTTGTAGGCGACCCAGAGGGTGTCCGAGCACCTTTGATTGCGACTTCACTAAGAACCTACAAAAATGGTTGGCCAGAATAAAGGCTACCCGTTTTGGCTTAAAGGGAATCATGAGGGGCCCCAAACCCTACAAAAGGGAACAAGGGCCCTTCTCTGGGTCCTAGTTGGTTCTCCGATTCTTGAGGTAAAAACCCAAAATGCCCCGAAGATTGCACGCGCACGGCTTCATGGCCTCGCAACAGCGAAAAGGGCAGCCACCGCGCCGGAGACACCGCAGGGGCGGTATACCGGGAAGGCAGGGTATGCCTTAGTCTCTTACAGCTTCAGGGGTTCGTTCTTTTGGCAGGGTATGGCAGGGCGTCATCAAATTGCAAGGTTTTGAGCGTGGGGCCCAAAGACTTGGCTTTGCTGAATGGCGGAAGGCCCAGAGCCAGAGCCTCCAAAGGCCTGTTCGGCTTTAAAGCCTACCCCAAGCCCTCGTTGAACCCAGCCCTTCTTGAACATGAACCCTCGGGAGATGGTGCCGTGTCACCAACAGACCGGAATCTGCATGATCTTTGTCACCTATCCACGGCCACGCGCACCCGCAGACCGTAAAATTTAGGATGTTTAGGGTTTAGAGTTTAGGGCTTAGAGTTTAGGGTTTAGGCCTGCCACGGACCATCAGGCAAGCATCGGTCCAGCCGCCTTTCCAGACGAACGCCGAAATCCGCCAGCCTTCCGCTTCCAAGGGTTTAGGGTTTAGGGTTTAGGGTTTAGGGTTTAGGGTTTAGGGTAAGCGTTGATCCCAACCCGGCCAGGGTCGCTCTGTTTTCAAATCCGGTAGCCCTTCTGGGTTGTTGGGTGCTCAATGAAGGACGAGTGAGGTATCTAGATGGGGATCCATGCAAAGGGAGCAAATCCTACCTGTCATCACAGCTTACCCCATGTTGGCGTGGTGGTACAGCCTAGCTAGATGATGACTTCTCAAGGTCATGCAGCTTTGCGTGTTGAACGAGACTGTCTGCCAAGACGCACGGCGCACACTACGTCCTTTGCACGGCGCCTAAACCACGTTGCATGTGGCCTCTTGCGACAAGTCGGCACGTCGTCCTTGATCTGTGGGATGTCATCGCCGGCCCCTGCAGAACTTCTTTCGGTTGTTGAAACGTTGGGGGGGGGGGGGAGGTTTTGGGCTGTCGTGGGTTAGAGGGGCTTGCAGTAGGGGGTAGTGAGGTGTTTATGGCTAACGCCGTTCACTTATGGCGCGCTCTATTTCTATGCAACTTCGGTTTAGGAGTACAGGGCTAAACGCTTGAAGGGGTTTCAGAGGCTTATTTTCAGTTCGGGTGAGGGACTGGTTGGGGATCCCATGTTCTTGCCTTCGGGTTCAAGGGATCAGGCTGCAGGATTTTCATGGTGGAGGACAAGTCGAAATCCTACACATCCACGGACAGGCACTTCAACTAAGCTTCCGAGACCCTAAAGCCCTACATCAGGGGCTTTCGGGCACTTATATAAAACCCTAAGATGCCCCCCTGACTCCCGTTTGGCCTGCTGAGGTTTTGCCGGGCTTCTCGGAATCCTCTTTGATCTGGCGCAGGGCACTGTGTGCTTTGCTGGTGAGTACGTAGCTACTTCAATTGTGTTTTGGCTCCATAACCTGGATGCGACTTTTCTCCAAGCGAGAAATTGCACGGCGCACGGGCAGAGTCATCGCACAATTGAACATTTGGTCCGTCTCCGGCTCATGAACCGAAATGCGTCCGTGCTGTCCAACGTTGGACCACAGCAATATCGGTTGCGTTTAATTGTCAACTGTATCGGTATACATCCTAAACCCTAAACCCTAAACCCTAGAAACCCTAAACCAGCAGATGGAACAGGCTGCAGCTCCCACTGCGTTTAAGAGGAGTCAAACGCGCCAAACCCTTTTGTTTTTTGAACCCAGACTCCCGAAGTCAGCGCCAAGTTCATAAACCCTAAACCCTAAACCCTAAACCCTAAACCCCAACTGCCATCGGCCTCAGAAGTGCGCGGCTCGCCGCCGGGGGTTTTCGGCCGCTGGTCGCGCGTCTCCGGAGAAGGAGGCTCCGCCGGAATCATGCTACGGCCCGCGTGACTCAGGGCGTAAGATGCAATATAGCGTCCTTGATAATTCATTAGAGTCGGGCTTTTGGATTTGGGCGGTTATTGGAGTATAAATATAGAAGGGCCATAAGGGAAGACTAGTAATGATTAGTCCAGCCTTTCTGGGCTGAAGAAGGGCTCGGTGTATCTAATCATAATCTAAAAATCTGGGCATTTCGACTTTCGGGGTGGGCTTTTGGGACGGCTGTGGGATTGAGGCCTGAAGTTTTTGTGACTACTCATGCAGGCCCCAGCTTGTCACATCATGACATGACCCTGCAAATGCTCTGAGCCAAGCTTCACCGGCAGCATGCTTCCATACTGAGAGTCGTGCTGACTTCCAGTGACTGCTTGCATGTTGATGCAGGCCCCTGGTTCCACCATCTATATATCTGGAGGATTGCGTAAGGCTCCAGCCGCTATTCGCCTCTTGTCCTCAGCGTCTTCAGCACAGTGCTGCAATTCTGCGTCTCGTTATGGCTCCCTAAGCTTCCCCCAAGGGTCCCTAGGTACCTAGCCCCCCATGAAGCCCCCCCCCCTCCCTTAAGAACCCTAAACCCTAAACCCTAAACCCTATATTCAGCCGGAGGGCTTTGTCACGCTTGCCCTTGGCAGGCCGGGATGATGGCTTTGGTAGCTGCCGTTCTTCTGGACTGTGGTCGTAATGGCAGTAGTTGCACTCCTCAGCTCAAACCCCTACAGACTATACTCCCCTTAGAACCTGAATTGAAACATGATATGTCTATTTATTCCCTTGGGTTTATAGAAACAAAAAACAACAAAATTATTCCTAAGGAGGTTGTAAGTGGTGACCTCCTCAGTGCGGTCGAAGAGTCACTTCCATTGCGGCATCCAATTGACCTCAGAAACACTCTTGGCGATTCTTGGCCTGAATTTGCTCATCTTGTTGCAGAGATGACTATGTCTCTTCAGGCACTTGGGATAGGGCCCTAAACCCTAAACCCTAAACCCTAAACCCTAAACCCTAAGCCCTAAGCCCTAAGCCCTAAGCCCTAAGAATAAGTTCAGCCTTACCGGCTCGAAAGTCCCTGCCTTTGAATATCCGGGCTCCAACCGTCTGCGACTTCTAAGTTCTCCAGACCCCAGCCTTCCTCCGGCTGCGTGTAAGTTTCGGGTTTCGGGTTTAGGGCTTCGGGTTTAGGGCCTTCGCTCGCCTCTGCAAGATTCTGCAACTCCCACATCATCTCTTAAGGCCCCCGAGGATTCTTCAGCTTCTTCATCCTGACCTATCTTGGGGTCGGAAGATCGCGAACCCATCAGCTCAAAGCTCCCGCCGTACACCAACTATGAACCCTAACCTCCCACATGCAAAGGGCCCTTATGAGGTCCCATGAAAAGCCCCAACCATGTTTCAGCTGCGTCTCCTTCAGGTCCCCAGACTCAGACACCGTTCATCAACCCGCACCCAGAATCCGGAATCCGATGCCTCTATTCCTGAACCTAAACACCCCCCGAAATAACATCCCTAATTCCCTATGGCACAAACCTCTAACAACCTCAATCCTAAGCCCGAACAACCCCTAAACCCTAAACCCTAAACCCTAAACCCTTTCGGTAGCCGGACAGAGCAACGCCGGATAACTGCCGAAAGGCCCGCACGCTCAGCACGTCTCCTTTATGCAACTGAAGAGCTAAACCCTGAACTACTAATTGCTTAAGAACCCCGAAAAAAAAACAGTCTTCTTTATTAAGGGGTAATATAGGGACTATTATTTTGTTATTCTTTTGGGGTTCTGAAGCAAGTACTAGTGAACTCTAGTCCCTAAAACCCTACAAACCCTCAACCCGCCGGGCCGCGGAGTGTAGAAAGCGCAAGGTCGGCAGCCAGCCTGTTTGTTGGCGGGGTGCGTAAACTCTTCGGACACACCTCTTCGGCTGTTCCCCCTAATACTAACAGTCCTTAATGGGGATTATAGTACCCCCTATTTAATCCCTGTTAGGCACATCGCCACACACCTGCTTGGAGATCAGGACGCCGTTCAAGGGATGCTATTGCTGGTGTTTGGTTTGGGGGGAGAAGATGGGGCAGGTCGTGCGGTCTACAAGCTTGAATAGGATGAGCAGCTTCAACGTTGCTAGTCCATGAATCTTTGAGAAGCCCGGTAGGTGCTTGCCGGAAAAAAAGCCATGAGGGCTCAACATCTACAGAGCTAAGCAGTGGACAGCCGTCCCATGACCAGCGGAGCCCACGGAAGGCGGCTGCCCCCGTCGCCGCCGTGCCTGCGGTGAGGTTCATGGGCGCCGAGAGCTCAGAACAGCAGCGCAGGGGAGAAAATGTGGGGAATCCCTACCTTGGCCACAATCTCCTGTTCAGACTCCGTGTCTGTGGGGTCCGACACCGAGTCGTAGAGGATGTGCTGTGCCTTGGAGTCTTGGAGATTTGATGGGAGGACCTAGGGGGCTCAGTTTTCAGAAGCTTTTGCGCTATGGCCTTCGCCAAAGGCTGGTTAAATGTCACTGTGGGCTCGTCGGTTTGGGGGCCGGTTTGGGATCGCTCGTCTCTGCAATCAGCTCACTCCAAATTGGATACTTCCCACGTCGAGGTAATCTTGCTGCGTGGCATGAAACATACACGCACAAAGCGACCCTAAAACCCTAAACCCTAAACCCTAAACCCTAAAACGACTATGAATAAAATCAGAGCCATCGTGGGGCGGGGGGGCCGAGTTAAACGAGGCAGATGCAAGCAGGGAGCTCGACCAACGGGCTCCCCCGGTGATCGAACCTGTGCATTCAGATGTGTTTTTGTTGCTTAGGGTTTAGGGTTTAGGGCTTAGGGGTTCTGAGGCCTTAGCAGGGGTTCATTTCATTCAGCTGCTCTGGCTCACAAGCTGATCCTGCAAGCTTCTGGGTTTAGGGTTTAGGGTTTAGGACCCAAGAAAAGGACGCGAAATATGCAGCAAAAACACCCACAATGCCCGGAAAAAAAACATGGACAGCCCCCGCGCGAGAAAGCACGAGAGAAGCCCACAAGCCTCTGCGGAGTACTCTGGCACCATGGCTCCAGGAAAGTCCTTACGAGGGGCTGCATCCCCAAACAGTGAACCTGAACCAATCCTTGACTTCTTGAGAGCAAGTTTGCAGCGTTGCTACACAGTCCCTAAACCCTAAAAACCTAAACCCTGAACAGGAGAGCCTTCAACACCGATGCAAACAAGCGGCTGGGATGGACTCACACCGTGTCCTTGCCGAAGCCTCCGCGGAACATGGCTCTTGATTAGGGTAGGGTTTCGGGTTTAGGGTTTAGGGTTTAGGGTTTAGGGTTGGGTTTAGGGTTAGGCCCACACAGTAACACTCTCCTCGACTCTCTCTTAAGGCAGAACTTCTTGAGAGACATAAGGGCCCTCAAGAGATCTCGAAGTTGTTTATGGCTGCTCCCAAAGTTGTTTCTCCTGCGTGGGCGTGACCTGAGCTCTTGAGTTCGTGCCCAGGCCCCATTTTACCGTGCTAAAGCTGAGGCAGAAACATGCTGCAGAGATGTACGGTTTCGGGGATCTGCGGAGAGGGTCGAGGTGCTTGGAGGTTTCGCAGTCGCGGCAGGCTAGCTCTGCTTTGTCTCATTTCTCTAGGGTTTGTGGAAGCCTGAGGCTCTTGCATTTGATAATAAACCCTAAACCCTAAACCCTAAACCCTAAACCCAGGGGGTGGGGGGGGCACTGGAGGCATGGGTTCCGACTGGTTATGTAGGGTTCTTGTAGTGGCCTTCAGTACCTGGTTCCGCAGGGCTTAGGGTATCCAAACGATGCTTCCAGTAAGGGCATTCCCTCAAGGCATATAGTTAATCCGCCGAGGCCTCGGGACGGAGGTGCCTGGGTAGCGTAAAGCCACCTCTAACCCAACGGCCCGTCCCCTTTCTTTGCCCACCGCTACGTCCCCACCCCCCCCCCCTACCCCCTCGCATCTACCCGGATCCGGTTGTCCTTGCTTGCGTGCGTTTCTTATTTTACCAAGGTGCCTGGTCTATGCATGAGCCTGCGTGGTTCAACCGGATCCCCAAAAGGGAAGGATTGCACCAAGCCTCTCAAAGCCCTGAAGCCCAACAGCGCCTTCAGACCCGCGATCTCCGGTTTGGGTTGCCTCTGGGCAGGCCCCGGCCGAGGCGGGTCGCGCAGCGTTAAGATTCGGCTGCCCGCGTGAATTCTTCACTCCCCGTGTAGCCAGGCCCAGGGAACCAGGGACCCAGGAGCCCCTCTGCTGGCAAGTAGCTCCCGCGCTCGCCGTAGGCAGTTCATCGTTAGCCATGGGCGAACTCCCACGTTCCCGAAGTGTAACGCGCAGCTTTCCCCCGACTGGACGTGTGGACTGCGTTGATATGCATAGGCTGCGTAGATGTACTTTTCATGCTCGAGGTTCCTGGACTTCTTCCCAGAGTTGAACAAAGGGATGCGGATGTTTGTATGGCACTGGTCATGAAACTACCTACAGGCCCGCTAGTACACGCGCGCCTGTCTAACTGGAGCCTTGAAGGGGGTGCTCCTTCTGACGTCGGCATCCTTCAAAAGCAGACTTGACAGGGCCTTTCCTTGCCATTCTTCGGCGCTCGCGGTTCTGGGGGGGGGGGGGCTTTCTCGAAAGCTGCAGAATGCGCGATTTTTCCTACGTGCCCCATCACCAAAACCGTCAAACCCTACTATAAGAATCCCAAGCCTTTTTTCAGGTTCCTTCTTCTTCAACCGCCCTCGAGAAGATTCTCAACTATTTGTTCCTAAATCCCCTCTTTTAACCACGAGGACTGAGGCCAAGAAAACGATCCTAAACTCCTAAACCCTAATTAAACATACACTGGCGCTCTCAGAGCAGCCAAGCAAACCCAGAAAGAAGAGACGGAGACTACTCGAAATAACCTCGGGCATACTCACGCAATGCTGACGCCCTAAACCCTGAACCCTAAACTCCTAGACCCTGAAATTCTGAAACTTCGGAGCCCTTGGCTGCATCCTTCAGGAGGATGTCAGCCAACCCATCTGCCCGGTGTTGTTGCCGCTGTTGCTTTTGCGCCTCGCCCAGGAACTCCTCACTCGGTGTGGGTAGGCTGTAGGACTTTGTTGTTGCCACTCACCTAGCTGACCCACTCAGAGCCACTCCGCAGGGACTTGAGGGTTTAGGGTCTAGGGCCTTTTCAGGGATTTGGCAGGTTTGGGGCTGTTTAGGGTCGTGCTGTTCTGAAAAGGGCCCTTCGAAATCAACTGCTTGCGGCACCATGTCTCGATGCAATTGAACTTTGTTTTCGAAACAGTCTGAAAACGACAATGGCCTTCGCCCTAATGCACCAGAACACAACATCATTGCATCACACTTCCAGCGCAGCTCATGGAAAGAGGTGGAAAATCAAGTGTGACATGCATTTCAGGACATCAAAGATGTCGGGACACATGGGGATCCATTTGTGGGACTGGGTGTTCCGTGGCACGTGTGTCTTGCTAAGTTTGACAAGGCAAGCCTGCGCTTAGTCGCATTTAGTCGCACTTAGTCATGCGAACCAGCATAGGGAAAGTCTTTGCAGCTCGCGCTTGGCAACCTTGACCGGGCAGTCAAGCACGATCAACATTTAGATTGGTATATAGATAACGCTGGGTCCTCCTCGGGCCATCGGACAAGTTCGCCACAACGAACCTGCAGCATTCTGCCATGGCCCTGTGCCGGCTAGTGGCCACTCAGGACCAGGCAAAATTTCGACGGCCTTATGTTACGAGTGCTCTCTCTAAATCCTAGAACCCATCGAATACAAGGGCCCATTCAATTAGAGTTGGTATGTTTTTTGTACTGCATATAGTGACATGGTGCTTCTTGTAAGGGAAGCATTCGTTGAACCCTAAACCCTCAGCCCAAAACCCTTTTCCCAAAACCCAAAACCCTCAACCCTAAACCCTAGGCTTTTCTAGCACCCTCCCTGGGGCCTCTCCATCCAGCAGCCGCCGGAGCAGCTGCGAGTTCTCCGGCCGCTTCAGAGCAGTGGCCAGGAATCCTAAGTTTCAATCGCCAGGAGCCAGGGTGACAACCCCCCACCCCATAGCAGTCCCGCCTACATCCCTAAATCTCGCTAACACAACAATTAAAACCATAGTAAGATTCTGTATATGGCTGTTGTAGGGTGACTGTATCCAATGGATGATGCAAGGCTGTCAAAGCAATCGCTGGCAATTCAGGGTGTGTAGGGTTCATAAATGAAGGCAGCGATAGATTCTGGCGATTCTCGCAGCACTTCGGTTGAGATGAGCCGCACATTATGGTCGGAGTATTCAAAGGCATGTAACTATTCTGGCTCCCATGCCGCCCTTAGCCCTTCAACACGAAAACAAAAGGGGGTTTACGAGAATAGGGGAACCCAAAAATAGACCCTCCGATAGCAGGATCCAGTTATAATGAGGACCCTTCATTTCGGAAATCCACAAATCACGGGCCTGCTCTCCGGGCCTGGCATCTGACAAAGAGGACCCAATCAGGCCCCCAAAGCCTCGTAAACCTCTAAACCCGAAACCCGAACTCCGGAGCAGCAAAGTGGCGCACTTTTTGACGATAGCCCCGTGAGGCCACATCTGCACTGGCCCAAGCAGCTGCCTTCCAGGTTGGGTAAACCCTAAACCCTAAACCCTAAACCCTTGTTTGGCACCCCAGGTCCTAAACTGCAAGGGCTTGTGCTAGCCCAACATGAGTAGAAGGCGTGATGTTGCGCTGGGTGGTTGCCGGTGTGGTGGCCAAACATAACATTGTACGCACCTTGCCAGTTTCACATGTATAAGGAAACAGAAAAGGGAGGGAGAGAGAGAGAGAGAGAGAGCAAGAATATCAGTATGCAATTAATTAGCCGTTAAAATACAGAAAGGGTCGGGGAGACTTTGCCTTTAGGGCTTGAGCAGGCTTCTAACCTCAAGGCGCTTCAGGGTGTTCGAGATTCTAGATGGTGCACATGCTGACCCAAAGATTGGCAGCCAGAATTCGCCCGAAATACTGGGCCATTTCGGCGCAGTGACTGCCACTGCTCATGGATCCTTCGGCTTAAGGTCAGTTCGGGGAGTTTCATGGCCGACTTGGGCCAAAGCGATGGCGGCCTCACCATGGAGCCTTGGGGACTTTAGCGGCTGCCGCCCTCCAGCACCTCAATCATGAGCATCAGCTGCACGGGAACCAGCTGAAGTTGGCCATGGACGCAAGTTGGCCCAGTTGGCCCCTAAACCCTAAACTTTAAACCCCAACTCTGGCTTGCTTCTGCGCCGTGGAAGCCAGGACGCCATGAAAGAAGGGAACCTTAAACCTTAATCAACTAAAGTAGCACTAAACGTCCAATTTACCTTGGGATGTTCCCCCCTTGATACTCATAGTCCTTAGTAGGGATTTTTAGTACGGGTACTAGAATCCCTATTCAGGACTGTTAGATACTGTTAGTATAAGGGCGGATGATCCCAAAACATACCAAACTGTGACATCCGAAACAAACCGAGCTGGGCCTCCAGGTCCCTGGCGCAGTGCCCAGCCACGGCCTCCGCCCACGCCACCTTTGGGAGGCGTCGAGCAGGGCTCGGAGTTGGGCGAGGAATGTAAGAAGACAATCACAGAATATCTATACAAGCATATAGAATATGGTCCGATATGATTTTACAATAATGATAATATTACTAATAGTAATATTAATATCAATAATAATAATAATAGTAAATACGAATAGTAATACTAAGCGGCATCGGACCCCTGAACTCGAAGCCTCGCAGCCTCGAGGCCTTGAGGCCTCGTCGGCTTCCGTGGCTTCAGCCAGAAGACTCGTTGCTTAAGAACCCCCCCCAAAAAAAATAAAAAAACAAAAATCACTACTATTTGCTTAAGAAACCCCACAAAAAAAGAAAAACTATCATGATCCCTATATTACCCTTGTAAGGAAGAGTATTTCTCTTTTTTTTTTTGGCGGGGGGGGGGGGGGGGGGCAGGGGGTGTTCTTAAGCAGATAGTAGCAGCAGCAGAGTTGTCCAGGCCCGTTTCGGGGGATGGCCCTGAGCTGCCCAGGCCTCTTGTGCCGACTAGACCCTCGAAACCTGACACCCTAAAACATCCCTAAGCGCTATTTTTTTTCGCTTTAGGGTTGTTTTTGGCACCCGACTGGACACAGCGTTTAGGGTTTCGGGTTTAGGGGTTTAGAGCTACAAGCCCTCAAACACTTAACCAGAACAAAACCTAGGACCCAAAATTCCCAACCCCAAAATGAAACAAACAATCCCCGAACCCCCTTAGCCCCCGAACATCGTCCAAATAGAACCCACGGACCACCTCCAGGGGAAGCTTTGGCGTGCCACGGGCTTCGATGAGACACCTGTGGAAGAAGGGCTTACGGCCTTAGGGTTTGGGGCGTTTCGGGTCCAGTTGAAGCTTCGACGAGGGCTGAAGCGTGTAGGCCATTTCAGGCTTTAAGACTACTAAAAGGGGTATCACAAGACAGGAAAGGAAGGGGGTTGGGGTTGGGCTGGAGGTGGCCAAATGTGTAGGGTCGTTCGTTGCGTTGCTTCCATCCGATGGCATACGTCCCCCATGTCATGACCCCGTTCGTATAAGAGGGACCTTGTTCTAGCAGGGACCTCCTAAAAGGAAACATGCCGTAGAACTGACCAACTCTTTCTCAGACTCTATAACCTCTGCAAACCTTGCTCGGACAGGCTTTCTTGCGAATCCTTGTCTTAGTGGTCGTCCACCACTCCCAACCTTGCAGTTTGTGGCGGTTACTCAACACAAACAGAGTTCATCCGAAGGTGCACCGAACCTGGTCAGGAAGTCAAGCGATCGTTGCCGAATGTGGGGCTCGCCATTGCTGTCCATGCTGGGTCTGTATATCTCAGCGTTTGGCTAGGGTGCAGTTTCCTCGAAACCGTTGGCTATAACCCTGTCTTTATGGAGGATGATGCTGACCCCGTCTGGGCTGCTGAACACTCCGTTCGCGGAGCTGGCTGATGCTTTGGCGTTGGGCTTTGGTCTAGACTGCGTTTTAGCCGATTGTGGATCCGACTGCCGGGTAGCTGTACTAGATGCAAGTCGCCTGATGTGCTTTGATCTGGGCTACACGTTCGACATTTTGATGATTTCTTGAGTTTCTGTGCGCATGGCACGGCCGAGCCTACGTTGGCGGGTTTCCGCCCAACTGACCGGCTTGAGAATTGGAGACTAGCTCACCATGGCGACGATTAAAGCTACTCAGACAACGGTAAACCCCAAACACTAAACCCTAAAAACCCCTTAACAACCCTTATAAACCCTAAACCCGAGCCCTAAACCCTAAACCCTAAACCCTCAGCACAGCCGATAACAAACCAAATAAAGCAGTGATAGTAGTGATATAGCAGCCTCAACGATGGCTCTCTCTCCCCGAGGATGGAACATGTCTGGATTTCAGCAGCGGCCATACACGCTCTCCTGGCCTTCATCTTTGCGGACTATGCTTTGGAATGTTCCCCCTTATACGAACAGTCCTTGAATGGAAATTATAATCGGGGGGGGGGGGGGGGGGGGCGGGGTACTATAACCGCTATTAAGGACTGTTCATAAAAGGCGGAATCATTTCATGGACTTCAGCCGTATGGTTTGGGGTCCAACCTGTTGCCGTACAAGTACACGCCCCCTATTCAATTCGCAGACCCGTCGTCTTCCTGGCAGATCCCCTGAGACATGGCAAGCAGCACAAGGACAATTTTTAGAACTCAGGTTGCAATGGCACGGATGATGTGGGGGTTTGGGGATTCTATTCTATTCGGGGTACAAAAGGGGTACCCCTATTTTGGGAAATACCCATGTGCTGCAAAGATGGTTCTAGATTTTATTGAAGCTGCAAACGAACTGGGGGGCGACCGAGATGATAAAAGCATGCCATGAGAAAGCCAAGGGTTTAGGGTTTAGGACGTCTTCTTGACGCCTAAGCAGGTCGAGGTTGGAAACCTTTGATGGTGTACAGTAGCCTTGGGAACACAACAGAGAGGGCAAACCAAAACACACACAAACCCTGACAGCTGAGAACCTGTCGATGGCGTCAGGTTCTCTCCTGGACGATGAGTGCTCAGGACAGCATCGGTATGGATGCAGTTGTAGCAGGAGGGCCAGGAGGGCGCATGATGTGGGGCTTGCCGGGCATACAAAGGTCCGAATCACTTGCATCATCTGGGTTTGTTTGGCACAGCCACGCCTACAGTTCACGGCGGCAGCGTATTGATTACACGCCCCGAGCCTTCAAGTGATCACCAGAAGCTTTCAGGGAGGGATCAGGCGGCGAAAGGTGGACAGCCCACTTGCCAACAAAAGGCTTGACTTACTTGTTAGGGGCGTGTCATTGCTGAGGCGAAGGTAAAAACGTTGAGCGGGGTAGTTTGGCCATTCAGTTCTCTTCGATCTCTCGCTTGCAAGGCTTGGAGCGTCGAGCAACCCTCCCCACTAAAGCTCGCCGTTGAAAGCCTAAATGAACAACAACGCAGCCAACAGCCTCAGAAATCTTTCCAGACGCCGGCATAAGAACCCAGCCAGACCCTCACTCCCGCAGCCCTCCGACCCTCATCCCGCCCCATCCCCTCAATTCTGTCAGAGCGGCTCCCAGGGACGCACGTGCCTCAGGGCGCAGTGGGGGGGGGGCGTCGGAGATGTAGCCCCAACCGTACCAGGATGGGCTAAAGACCCTAAAACCCCTTAAAAAGGCCCTCTACAGTTTACAGGGTTGATTATGGGGATTATATGGGATGATAAGGCCTAATAGCCCATCCTAGTGGAATTGAACTAGCGACCTTCGAGGTATCAGCCCCAAATGCAATCTCCACAACCCTCAGACCTTCACCCCTGTTCAAAAAGAAACCCTAAACTCTAAATCCTAAACCCTAAACCGTAGCCTACGTAAACCCTGCGACTTTTAAGACCCTTTTTGGACTCAGCAAGGTGCCGACACAGGGCGCGCCGAAGCCTTCGAAGGCTATGTAGCCATGACGCAGGAACCAAATCGACCCTAAAACTCCCCTCTGAAACCCTAGTCCCTGAACCCCTAAATGCAACCTTATCATCAACCCTTCGATGAGCTTTAAAAACAGATCAACCCCAGAAACCCTGTAAACCCGACCAGCCCCGAAGCCGGAGGTTTAGGGTTTGGGGTAAGGTTAGGGTTCAGTAGCCCTACAAACCCCCACAAAAAATTATATATACATATATATATATATATATACATATACATATATTCATGCATATATATATATATATACATAGATATATATGTACATATATACTCAAGCCCTTGAGGGCCTGGGGATGATCACGGTCTCGGCGCGCAGGGCCCGCAGTCGCTTCGGGTCCCAAGCCTGGCCGCACCAAGGGGATCGTTCTCAGGGCTTTAAGGGTTTTTTTAACGTTAAAACACCCTAAATGGGTGTGTCTTAGCGTTTTAGGGCCTTAAGAATGCAAGCCTCACTTTGACAGTCTAAGTTGCGGGTTATAGCAGCCTCGCAACCACACGGCAGGGATGCAGCAAACACGTCCACAAGTCTATGATGGCGAAGAAGTAAACAAATTTGTGGATAGGGTTCAGGGATTGGGGGTTTCCGGTACCCTGACCCCCTCACGCCCTAAAAACTTAACCCATCTCGGTGCCCCCCCCATCCGGAAACCTCTCTGACCCCAAAAGCAGCGACGGGCAACATGATCTTTTCACGTTCTCTATGGTTCTAAGGAGAATAGGAAGAAGAAGAATAAGAAGAAGAAGGAGGAGAAGGAAGAAGAAGAAGAACCGGAAGAGGAAGAGGGAGAGGAAGAGAAAGAGGAAGAGGAAGAAGAATAAGCAGAAGAAGAAGAAGAATAAGAAGAAGAATCAGAATAAGAAGCAGAGAGAGAGTGGGATATGCGATAAAACCCCGAACCACGGTGCATCACCATACTGATGTCACAAGTCATGCCAGCCTCAAAAAGGAAGCTGCCACCACCGCGATCATCATGTTCTCGCCGGAGGATCTGGAACCTACTTCGACAACTCCGAATCAGGCGGATGAACAATCATCTACTCGATGAAATCATCGAGCTTTGAACTTCCATTTCTTCTGCTCTTACAATAATTATCTGATGTGCTATTCTATTTTCCTATCTTAAAAGGATCATTTTATATTGCTCTTATCTGATCATACTGTTGTATTATCGTACGAAAATATGTTCAGCCGACTCTTTGTGGCCACCGCAGCGCTCAGCTTGTGTTCCTTGGATCCCTGCTTGGCTCCCTCGGGCACATACTTCTGCCAAGCCTTCGAGCAGACGCATCGAAAGAACGTGCGGCGGCAGGGCATCGTTGCGACTTGGGGGCTTGCATTGTCATCATGGGGGGTTTCCGAAAGTAGGTGTTCTCCTTTTCCTATAGCTTGGATTAGAGTATTGTGGGGTATATTATTTTGGGACACCCCCCCCCCGCCCCCATGTTCGGAGAATTGATCACTAAACCTCCTGAATCACTGCAGGCAAAAAACATCAATAGCAGGCCTGCGCACGTTGGCTGCAGCGCTGCCCTCCCGCCAGCGCCAAGCGCATGCAGCTTCTTGGAAGCAATCCTGCAGATCGTCCAAACCCTAAACCCTAAACTGGCCCTAAACCCTAAACCGGGCTCGCGCTTGCCTTGGGTTTGAGAAACGGTGGCTCTACTGAGGTGGCCCTATAAGGTCAGGTGGGCCGAGCCTCAACCGTAGACGTGGAGATTCGTGAGATACCCCGAAGCCCCGGATCCTAAAAGGCGTGACCGTGGCCTTTAAGCCTGAAGGGCTCATGGGGTTTAAGGGGTTTGAAGGGTTTAGGGGTGAACAAGATTGTCTGCTTAGATGAATATACGCCAGCCGCCCCTGCTACCCACTCCACTTGATACCCCAGTCCGACATCAGGCCCCAATAAGGCTTACCACATGGATTGTAGGCAAGTGAGTATTCAAGATTGGGGGTTTACAGGGTTCACAGGCTTTAGCCATGCTCGTAGTGACCCTCAAGTCTGGAGCACGTTTTTCAAGGGAGCCAAGGGTTTAGGGTTTAGGGTTTAGGGAACCCTCTAAACCCGAAACCCAGCTCCGGCTGGGCGTGGCCAAGGGCCCTCAGCACCCAGCGCAGGCTTGCATTGGCATCATTCCTACTGCTGGCGGGTAAGAAACGAAGGAATGGCGGGAGGGGGGGGGGGGTACCTCTGAAACACCAGAATTTCTTTTGCCTCGTTCCCTGCTAGGCAACAGCAAGTCATTGGCTCTGGCTTTTCTGCACGGAGTTCGGGAATTAAAAGACTTTGACTTTAACTTAAGTGAAAACACTGCCATGTACTAAGTGCACCCACACGTACTAATTCAAATAAATCCTTTCTTCTAAGTAGAATTTTTTAGATGTAACTGAATACTCTAACTAATTAGCGCATCTGTCAGCAGGTGTCTTGAGCACTGAAATTGGCTTCAGATACAATTACAAACCCTCATGAGTTAATCCAAGCCCGTGGAGTTTCACAAGGAATTCGGGGCTGTCTAATAAGGCAGCCTGGCTGCTGCGAGACGGTTATTAGGATTTAGGGTGGCAGCGTCCCAAAACACCTAGAGGGCATTGCTTACGGAAAGCACACCGGCCAAACTGAAGATGAAACCACCACGCTGCCACCCCTGCCACCCCGCCCCGCCAAGAACCTTTCACGAGCAACTTAAACCCTAAACCCTCAGCCAAGCCTTTGGATTCAGGGTCTGGTAAGGGATGAGACTCGAATTAGGAACTGCGGCTGTTTTGTGAATGCTACAGGTTCGGCGACGCATGAGGGGCATTCGGGAAATGGGTACCCCTCTTCTGCCTCTTGTAGGAGCTATTCAGGGTAGCTCTTTCCCTAAGAAGAAACAACATTCAAAGAAACCTTATTTGGAAACAACTTTGTGCTTCAGACAAATCCCAGACGATATCTTGGCTTGCAATGTACCTTTTGCTTCTCACACGTGAAGCGGCGCAGCGTGGCAATTCTCGACAAAAGGGGCATGATGTCAAAGGACACCATGACACCTGCGATTCTGCAATCATGGACTTCGCCTTGTGTCGAGTGGCAACGATCGTGAAACAGAACTTGCTGGATCTCCAGCTGCTGTTTGATTCTGCGCCGTCAGACTCAAAACGCACCTGAACCGCGCCGTGCCCATTTTCAGGCATGCTGCGCTGGTCAAACGGAAGCTATCTATGTACCTCACCCTAGCATTTCGCCTGGGCGGTAGTTGCCCGCGCCACTGTTTGCAACTCACCCACCTAGCTATCATACCGTGCTTCCAGTGTTGGGACATTTTGTTTGTAGCCAGGCGCGTTCTTGAACCGTCGGCAAGAAGCCGACGATGCCACAAACATCCCTCAGCAAGCCTGTGCCCACAACTTCTCGGACCATAGAAGACCGAAACTCAAACCTAACATATCCCTAGAGTCGCCCATGAAATATAAAATAAGATACCACCCCCCTATTGGGTACTGGTGCTTTGGAAGAGAACCCTTTTCAGGACTTCGGGGTGCAGGATTGCCAGAGATGTGCAGCCTCAGGCATTACTTTTTTCAGGCAGGAACTGCTGCGCCCGAAACCTGGGTCAACACGCCAGGCAACTATCTGACATAGAAAAAACTAGAGTCTAGGAGTTGTGCGCGGGTTTCCGAAGATAGGGGTACGCTTTTTGGTGGTTCTTTTAAGGGCATTCTATTTTATTTGGGGTGTAAAAGGGGTATGCCAAATGTTGAGAAATACCCATGCAGACTCACAACCGAACGAGCAGGGCGGGGTTTGAGGGTCCACCGCTTTACTGAGGGATGGCTTAGGGTTTAGGGTTTAGGGTTTAGGGTTTAGGGTTTAGGGTTTAGGGTTTAGGGTTTAGGGTTTAGGGTTTAGGGTTTAGGGTAAACTCCATAAGTCAGACTTTCAAAACCATGCCCAGCACCAACCATGAACTCTAAGCTACTTGGAGGTTCATGGGTAGCTACAAGGAGGGTTGTGAGTACGTTATAATTCTACTTGCTACCCCACTTAGGGTGCTTGTAACCCTACTTATAACTACCCATGAACCTCTAAGCTACAGAAGGCAGACGAAACTTGGGCAACCCTAAACCCTAAACCCTAAACCCTAAACCCTAAACCCTAAACCGACTTCTTTCCTACTCGTGCTGGGTGACAGTGATGCATGCGGTCGGGCCGTCACTGCACCCTTCGGTTCCCCATGGGGTTTAGGGTTTAGGGTTTAGGGTACCGGACCGTGACAAAGTGACTTACTCGACTCTTCCTTCTACGACTTAGACGAAACCAAAGCCCAAGCCCATACCATGATCATGCTTCGAAGCGCAACTTAGCAATGGTAGCCAGCTCTACATGGGGACTTCTTCAGGTTTCCAAACCCAAAACCCTATAAACCCTATAAACCATATAAACCCAATGAACCCTATAAAGCCGAAACCTTCTAGGCAATTGTACGTTTTCTAAACTTCTTATGAATGGATCCCGACAACCCGCCCGGGCATCTTGCAGCATCCGCTTGGCGGAACTAGAACCTGAAGACCAGTTGAAGGGGGTTTAGGGTTTAGGGTTTGGGGTTGAAGGGTTTTAGGATTTAGGGGTTTGGGATTTGGGAGGGGGGGGGGGGGGAGAAGGGGGGAGATTTGAGGGTTGCAGTTTAGGCCCTGAGTACATAAAGCCACCCGGTTCTTGACTTCGGGGGCCTGGACTCCCTCTACGGGCTTCTAACTAAGGTCTAAAAGCGCATCCTGTTGGGGCTGTACGGAATATGCTGAGAAACAGCGCGTGGCGCGTGGGCTCGGCGTCCGCTTGAGCATTTTGGGTTTGTCAGCGAATAGATGGCCCCAACACGAATCGCAATTGGGGGGCCTCGGGCTTAGGAATCCTTCCACTTAGCAGGGTTTAGGGCTACCAAGGAATGCTCCAGCCTCCTGCCACCAGGGCAGTTGCCGCCTGCCTAGGTGGAGGCGACGGATCGGAAGGCTGTACATAAACTACTACTGTAGCCAGGTCTGCTGCATCGTGCCTGCAAGGTCGGGAGCATGGGGGTCGGAGGGGGCTACTCCACTGTTACAGGTTTCGGCTGCCTTAAACATGCTTTGGGTAACATCCACCATACCCAGCCTTTCTGAAAAACAAATCCCCTCTTTGCCTGAGAAACATTGTAGGACCTCCACCCCCCTCTTTGCCTGAGAAACATTGGAAGTGTTGTTCAACGAGAGGCACCGCACAACACATGCGAATTGCCAGGGCTTTGGTGCTCGATGTCCTAAGCCCTGGGAAGAGTTCTGTAGCGCCCTGCAACCTCGAGTTCTCCTAGTCTCCAAGCCCCTGGGAACTAGACCTCCACTCGACGAACCTTAGAGCTGGACACCCTAGGATGGGAAATCAACCATTTCCGAGCTGAGCTTGTCGCAAGGCTTTGGAGACAAGATGTGGAGGGCTTGGCATAGTAGACTGCACCGGCCTCGGTTCGTTTTGCGGATCTATGGGTCCATGTGCCTGTAGGACATCGGGTCTCGGGGCCGCGACACCATTCTGTGAATTATGCAAAAAAATTCTCGAAGCAGGTATTTACATCGTCCAAAGCCATTTGCATGTGTACACATCCCCGACATCCCGTCCTCTAGTTTACATCACTTACTAGAGCAAGAGGACATCCTGTGGCGCATGAGCCGGCTTCCTAGACCGGGCTCCCTGCAGCAACAGCCCGCTTCCTTGTGTCATGGCCCCTGCAGCGTCAGGCAACTTTAGGTTCGGGCGGAGTGGACTTAGGGATTAGGGTTTAGTGAAGGGTGTGGAGTGAGTGGAGTCATTCAGGAGATATTTCATGATACTGTACGCATTCTCTCATTGAAAGCCCCGTGTTAGGTGCCCACCAGTACTCCAAAAGGTGGTTTACAGACCTGGCCACATCAAAGCATCATTCATCAGCCCTTTGCCAAATGCATGTGGCCACGAAACACAAGGCCTGTTACGAAGTGCCCGGAAGGTCCTACCCATTCTGTGAGTTTTTTCATGCGAAAACAAGCAAACCTAATCCCTAACCAGACTTAGGGTACTGGGGAGGGGGCCGAGGGGGCACTGGCAGTGAACGCACAAAATCCTGTTTCAGACGCGCTTGCAACCACTCCAGTCGCACCAGCCACTCTTCAACGAAGCATGTGCTCTTCCAAGATCACACCGAGCGAAACTCATACCGGCAAGCTTCTACCTTCAAGTCGACGAGTCTGCAGGCACCCCTCACCAGCCTGAAACTCAAGACAAGACTCACTTGGGCCCAGGCGCGGGGTATTTGAACCCAAGGGGGTCCGACATCAGCCAGTCCCTGGAACAAAAGCAGCTCACCGGGGGTTCGGTGGGGTTGGTCCCTGAACCCTCCCTCAGACCCTGGAAACCCAAATGCATGATCCACAGGCCAGAGGACGTGCGATTCAGAGCTCATCGGGCTTTTACGTTTGGGACTTTAGGACTGTAAAGTGTTTGCTGCGACCTTGCTGGGGTACCCATACAATATCTCCTCGGCTTAAGGTCAGGGATGATTCTGCTTCTTTGGCAGGCATGCTCGGAAAAAAACACTCCTAAGGCACCGAAGAAAGCACGACCAGGGCTGTTGTTCTAACCTGAGGGCCCTTTTTGGTATCGACTCTGAGGAATCATTATAAGAAATACATGACTTAAAAGAAACCCCTAAACCCTAAACCCTAAACCCTAAACCAACGGGGTCTCTGAGTACGAAGAGCCAGTCAGCCCAGGACATCCTGGCCCGCTGCCTACGCTTCTCCATGACAGACGCCACCTGCCGCAAGAGTTGGTCTTGGACATGCCGGCTTAGGGATTAGCGGTTTAGGGTTTAGGGTTTAGGGTTTAGGGTGTCAGGTTTAAGGTTTAAGGTTTAGGGTTTAGGGTTTAGGTTTGGGCTGACAAGCCTCGAGCCCCAGGTCGCAACCTTAATGCTCACCGGACCGCAGCAATCTGTCGAGTCCTGCCAAAAAAAGCCTCAGGGCCATCGAAGCGCCCTTGGGGCTTAGGGTTGGGATGTTCCCCCCTTAGACTAAGAGCCCTTCAGAGGGAATATAGTACCCCCTACTATCATCCCTATGAAGGGCTGCTAGTATAAGGGGGGGGACATCCCAAAGTTTAGGTCAACTCCCACCGCGTGAAGTGCCTCTGAGCGCAGCTCCATCGTGGACACCTGTCGGCATGTTGCTTGCTGTTCATGCTGGGGTTTTAGGGTTGAGGTTTTGGGGTTTAGCTGGTTCCGAGTATGGGGCTTTGGGAATGTGTAGGGTCCCGATGCAATCCCTGACAGGGTTCTCTCTTAAACCCTAAACCCTCCCTGGGCAAGGTTCTGTCGACGTCAAAGCACCACATCTCTTCTCTTCTTCGCCTACAGTCCTCGATCCTGAACCCTGATTCCCAAACTCTGGTTGTTCAACCAGGAGCTGGGAGATATGCCTGGAAGTGAAACTCTAAACCCTAAACCCTTAAACCCTAAAGCCCTGAAGCCCTGAAACCCGAAAACCCTAAAACCTTAAACCCTAAACCCTAGACCCTGAACCCTGAACCCTGAACCCTGAACCCTGAACCCTAAACCCTAACCCTTTGTGCCTCTGGTGGTCGCGACTCCAGCCTCCACAAAGCTTGGGGCTTCTACTGCTTCTTTAGGTAGCAGAAAGAAAGGCCTTGCATCTAAGGGTAGGGTTTAGGGTTAGGGTTTAGGGTTTAGGGTCTAGGGTCTAGGGTCTAGGGTCTAGGGTCTAGGGTTTAGGGTTTCGGGTTTAGGGTTTAGGGTACCCCTTATATACCCCTTATTCACCTTGTGAAGCCGAGAGCCCCTACAAGTCCTATATCTACCCGATTAACCCCATTGTAAACTCCATACGCCCTACCCTATAAACCCCAAAACCCTTATCAACCTTGCAGCCATCTAAGCCCAAACCCCGCAACCCGGCTTAGACCCATGGTATGTTGCCTGTCTGTGAAGGTGCCTCCCTGTAACCCCGGGCCCTACATAAGCCCTAAACCCGAAAACTCTCCACCATTCTCAACCCCAAACCTCTTAACCGGGGTACTCTATTGCCTATTAAGGACTTTTAGTGTATGGGGGAACATCCCAGTCTTGACCCAAAAAGAAACCCCAAATCCCAAAATCTACACTTTCGGGGCCCGAGCCCACTGGGCAGCGGCTTCACCTTGCGCACGGGCTCTCGACCTGGCGCGCCACTCCAAAAAGTAGTAGGGCGACTGTATATAGTCTGGATGAAAACTGTAGGCCAACAACAAACAAAATAAAGAAACAACATGAAACAGATACACATAGATTCAGTCCCTTTTGGTGTGCGTGTGTGTGTGTAGACGTGCCTTTCACCAGCCTAGCGCTCTTGCGTCGACGATGCATTCCAGGCTTTACAGCTTGGATTGTCGGAGCCGGAAACCCTGAACCTTTTCAATCTTGGCGCCGCGCTCCGGGGAGTACTGGCCCGGTTGAAGAGCCTCAGCGGACCCCGACATACACGTAAGCTGCCACCAGGGCTAGACGGCGAGACCTCTCGTGATCGCGCTCACATCCCTTTGAGAGTGGCCTTTGCTTTCGGGGCTGCCGATAAAACATGGGTGCCACAGGCGGGGGTTTCCATGCAAGGTACCTGCGCCTGATGGCTCTCGAATTGGGGAGGCACTAGACAAAACCAAACGATCACAAACAGCAGCATGTCAGACCCTGCGAAGGCAAACACGAGTCCGTGGCCACTCCAAGTAAAGCCCAAATGAAAGACGTTGACGTCCTTTTACTAGGTTGGCCCCTTCCTGAACAAATTGAAATGCCTTCTAGAAAACCCAAGAAAAAGGGAATAACGATGCTGCGCATCCCAAAAAGAAATAAAGACACCATTTTTTGTCAGGGGCTAGATTCCTTTCCCCTCAACCCTAAAACCCACAAAGCCCTACCACCTCGTCCTCCGACCGGCCTCCCTCCTTGGCTGAGCACTGGGCCACACAGGTCGCGCCCTCTTCGTCCACGGGTCCTTTCACAAACAGGTGCCGGGAGGACTTCGGATTGTAGAGGTATTCAGTTTGGGTTTCGCGTTTAAGGCGTAGGGTCTGGGAGCTTCTTGGCCTACAGGGACATGCCGTAAAGATCTTTAGAACACTCACTTCCGGCTTAGGGCAATTGAAAAAAACAAAAACAAATTGAACTGCAAGATAAAGCTTGCTACCTGCCCCAGCAGAGCGTATGTGAGGCCGAAAAGCCAGCTGTAGAGCCGTAGTCGGAGCTGTTGCTCACATGAAGGGCTCTTGCATAGGGTTCCCGAATTGACCCTCATATAGAAGAACCTCTCTCCCACATGGGGCTCAGGGTTTATGAACACAGGGTCCCTAAGGAGGGTTTAGTGGCTTAGGTCTAGGAAGGGTTGGGACACTGAGCTCCAGACACAGATGCGATGCAAGTGCCCGGCCTCAAGTCGATTCTTGTCGCCAAGACTGCCAGACGCTTTGGCTCCATATAATACTACATTATAGGGACATTCTTACCTACCACGCAAGTATCATTTTGTTGTCAGCTGTTTTCATGAGCTCGCACGATGCCCAGCACAGCAAAAAGCAAAGAACCCGAGCCCTGGACGATCCTGTTCCCTCCCCAAAAAGAATTCCCTCAACCTTTCTGCATAGCTGGCAGAATTATAACAGTCAGCAGGGCATCAGCTAGCCTGGGACTTGTTGCGTCTGTGGATGTCAAACGTAACACAACAGGATCGAGTCAGTAGGTCAGGCAAGTGCTCAGAACTTTCGGTGACGCAAAATAAAAAAATCTGCTGAGTTTTTGAGGGGAAGGCGCTAGATCAAAAGGTTTGAGTGACTATACAACCAAGCACCACAAAATGCCCAGCGTCTGGCCCTCCCATTGACACACGTCTGCGACGATGGCACAAGCTTTACATGTCCTTTGAGTCCTTTTCCGAAAGTTCACGAGCCTCGCGCGAAAAAAAACAACGAATTATAACACTTAATTGTCGTGGCGCAATGCGCCAAAGTGAGAAGCGATGTCGTGAACCCAAAGCAGTCATTTTGGTGGCGAACGAAATCTCACGATTGTTTTGCCGAAAATCAACTCGACGAAGTCTCTCGGTAACGCTCAAATCTCCAAAGAATGCGATAGGAATTAACCATTGACAGCTTCCATTCTAGTACTCTGACCATCTTTGGCCACAACGCTTGCCGAGATTCTCCTGGCTCGGCTCTCCCGGCTCGGCGCCAACGCCACGAGAGCCGCGTTCGGGCGAGGAGACATAATAACCGCTCGGGTCGAGTGGATGAGCGAAATCGACTTGCGGTCCGAAGCTTCAACGATGTAGTCATCAGAACGATCACCCTCGCGGTAAATCGAGCGTGCCCTGGGTTGCAAATTCAACGTGTCGATGAAATGCATAGGAACTCCACGAGCTTGAAGCAAAATGGGTACAACGGCACATCTCCTGCAGAAGAGCCCACTGACGCAGGTGCAATGAAACAAAGGAAGCCCATGAGGGCCCGGCAGGAATGGGTGCAAGCCTCGGTGTGGTCAAGAGGTTGAATTGCTAACAGAGAACACATGCTTTCGTAGGGTTACCCTGCTTACTCCCTGCGTGGAGGTTCATGGGTATATAAGTGGAGTTATAAGTACGGTGCTTATACTTATGCCCCCCACTTAGGGTATTTCTAGCCCTACATTATACCTCCCTCCAAGTCTTAGAAACCTAAGCAAAGTCGGGATCCTGAGGCTTCACGAGGCAGAGGGTTTAGGGTTTAGGGTTTAGGGTTTAGGGTTTAGGGTTTAGGGTGCATCGAGGCCGCTCCTTTTCCTCGTCACCCTTTCTGCGCTCTCAGCCGACGGTCGTTGGTCGGCTAGTTCATTGGGCGCGGAACCCCAGGCCCCTACCCCCCAAAACCGCTTGACATCCTTGCTCAGGAGGCTAAATACCGTAAACCCTACCCCCTTAACAGAAAGAAAGCACGAAAGGCAGAACCTGTAAACTGTTAAACCCAAAGGCGCTGAACTGTGGAAGTTCTTGGGGCGGCTGAGTGGGGGGAAACGGCACGGGAAACTTGCAGTTCATGTCGGGTGCTGTTGACACGCGCATGGTGCCAAACTCAAGAAAGAGCAGGGCACCCGGGAATAACCAGGTCATAAGCCAGAGGTGCCGCAGAAGATGATCCCAATCACTCCTCCTCCGCATCCTGGCGAGCCTTGTATTGCAGGGTTCTGAAGGGAGGGGGTTCAAGGGGGGCTAGGTAACCCAAGGTTCCCTTATGCTCCCCCCTACTCCCCAAGGCTCCCTAAGGCTTCCCTGGGTACCTACACCCCTGTAACCCCCCTCCCTTAAGAACCCTATGATTGTTGTTTAAGATCGTTCATGAGGGCTCTGCCTCCGGCCCATGCCGCTTCTTGGCGCTTGGGGATAGGGAGTGGGAGACCCCAAAAACCTTACCCACATGACCCATGTGGCTCTTTCAAAGACCTAAAGGCCCGAAACCCTGAACCCTGAACCCTAAACCCTAATCAAAGACCTATAGGCCCTAAACCCTGAACAAACCCCAAAAAAACACCAAAGCCTTGAACCGCCTGACCTTGCCAAGCGGCGGCTTGAAGGTATGCAGTGCATGCTGCGATGGTGTACAGAACCAAGGAACCTGGGCCATGGTCGTGACCTACAAACACCTCTCACAGCCATAACAGCACTCATCATACAAAGCAGAGTGGTGCTTAATATATTACCATGGTCGTGACCTACAAACACCTCTCACAGCCATAACAGCACTCATAATACAAAGCAGAGTGGTACTTAATATATTACTTAAGGACGTAGTGCTGTGCAAAGTGTGCTGCTAGCAACACGTTGTGGGAGGATCCTGATCAGCCGAACATCGGCATTGAGTGGCGATCTACTCGACCGCTAGGACACAGGTTTTAACTCCAATCCCAAGTCTGCCGTGCCAGCTGCGCATGAGAGATCCATTCATGAGAAACCCACATGCACCGGAGCGGCCGATAGTGACAGCATGATAGCCACGGGCCAACCTCACAGCGGCCCAGCAGGTCATGACGAGAAGGCCAACATGTCGCCCTGTCGTTACGAAAAAAGTTCTGAGTCATCCGACGTATGGGCGGAAACAGACACAGCATCAACCTTTGAGTTTGCAATTCCGAACAGTGGCCCAATGTGATCAATGACGACTCCGCCCAGCAAGGGGATCAACAGCTTTGCCAGATTCTGCCTCGGCGTGAGAACACCCTATGCAAAGTGGGGGAGGGGAGGGGAGGGGAGGGGAGGCTTCGTATGCTGTATATGGTGTAATTATACATACTATACTTTATATACGCATACGTTTTCAACACATGTATTTACATGCTCATCAAAAACAGGATTGACCCAGGTTGGCTCGACGTCAGTGATTCCAAAACCGGCTTCGTCATATGTGGATCGCGTTGTTCAGCTCACGGACGTGCTGAGCTGCAAGCCTATTACTTGCAAGTCCCCTTTAAAGGGCCTTTACCCTATTCCCACATCTTGCAGCAGACCACACACTTTCCGCTGCATCTGGGGGTTCTGTGCCCCTGATTCGTAGGTTTTGTACTCTCACTCATGTTGTGACGGTTGTGTGCCTTTCTTTCATTCGCGCACCTCCTCGATGCGGGGAGTAATGCAGATCCTCTTGAACCATTGTTGCAAGAATGCACCCGAGGTCGTACACTGTGGAGTTGGCATAAACGCGACTAAGCCCCAAACCCGTACCTGGCCTTGTAAAGTTGACTCCAGTGTTACAACAAGTACACAAAAAAAGGGACCGCGCCTGTGCTTAACTGTTCAGCTCAGGATTCAGGGTTTAGGGTTCGGGTTTAAGGGCTTAAGGGCTCATCAGGGTTGATTATAGGTTGGGATGTTCCCCCTTATACTAACAGCCCTTAACAGGGGTTACAATAAGGGGTACTAGAATCCCGATTAAGGAGCTGTTAGTATAAAGGGGAGCATCCCTAAACCCTAAACCCTAAACCCTAAACCCTAAACCCTAAACCCTAAACCCGTTTGAAGGGTTGTCTTCACTTGCGGCCCGGCAGCGCAGCGAACTGGGCAGCGGAGGCGAAATGCTTCGCCTCTGGCACGCACGACACGGCCTGAGTTCCAGGATGGGCTATTGGTTTAATCGCTCACACTCGGACAAGCCAGGCGAGGCACACAGGTTCCACGGTCTCAACATCGGCTCTGCAGCACATGTGGCCACAGTCATGCCAGTGATACTACTCAACACTCACTGTTGCTAACAGACGGTCATTAACTGGGTGAAAGGCTCATTGACTAGTGAAACTTGCCCAGGACATCTCAGTACTTCTCCACAACACCATATCTCGCCATCTTCTCAACTAGTGGGTGGTCAAGCTGCACGGGGCAGGGGAGAAATGGTTGACCCCAGGATCCCATACAAAGTTCAGGTAAACGTGCCAATTCATCCCCTATTACTCTGCTTAGGGTTTAGGGTTTAGGGTTTAGGGTTTCGGAATCCCCAGAATCAACCCGATAAAGAGCCTTTTGAAGGGGGTTATAGGGTCTAAAGGCCTTATAATCCCCATCATCAACCCGATAAAGAGCCGTTAAAGGGGCTAGAGGGTCTAATCGCTCATCCTGGTTGTGCTGGCACAAACACATACTTGGTCGAAGTGTTTCTGGGGGCTTAGGGTCGGGGTTAGGAAGTTCACGTGCGTGGCATAGCTTCTATATACATAACATCTACGTTCCGTCGTCCTATACAGACTTCCATGCCAGCGACGTGTGTCCGCCAATGTGTTTGTTGCTCCTTGTTCTGTCATCAATGACCCATCGCATGTTATCGCATGTCCTCCCCCCAAAAAAGCTCTGCAGCTCAAAAAGTCGACGGCTGCTAAGGAAGCCCGAATATAGACCCCCAACTAGTAGGGTCCCCTTTTCATATAAGGACCCCAAAAAGGGTATCCCCAAGATCGTAAACCCCCGTATTTCGGCAAGCAACGATGCCGTTGATGGCGGCTGTCGGCGCTGCCCCGAAAAGGAGGAGGCCGAGGTTCGCGATGCTGTAAAAGATCGGCGAGGAGCCTCCCAAAGAGCCCAATACCCCTTAATGAAGGAATATTCCTGTTTAAAGAATATTCCTTAAATTATATAGGGATCCGAAATATGATTTCAGGCACATTCCTTAATTAAGGGGTGCGGGGCTTTTTGGGCTCTTGCCCCAAACCCTGAACCCTAAATCCCCTCGTCACTGTACCACTACCTACCTATCCTTCAGCTCCACGAGTTTCATGAAAGACCCCAAGGACATACAGTGAGTTCAATGGAAACATATGGAAACTAAACCAGAAACGCCAAAGTGCAGCGCTGTAGTTAGGCTCGACCGCACACTGCTGAGCTTCTGAACTCCATTGCGAGCTTTTCCATGCCGACTTCCGAAGTGCATCGGGTCTTTTGGGCTTAGGGTTTGGGATTTAGGGCCCGGACAATCTTACCAGCTGCATGCACGATAAAAGACAGACCCCACAGGCTCGGCCGGAATGTGATGGAAAGGACAAAGATGTACAGGGCCGAGTGATGCAGAGGTACGACTGTAAGCACAGACGTAACATGTCGATGTTGGTTCCTGATTCGCGCGGTCCCGAAAATTGTGTCAGATAGTAATTCTTCGGCAGTATCACATTGATTTGGTCTGCAGTCTAGCTCAAATCCTAAACCGCAACCCGGAATGGCCCCCGCCTGAACCTCCCCTCACCCACCCTATATCGGAGCAGACCCATTTTCAGAGGGGACGGGGGGACGGGGGGGTGGGGGGGGGGATTTACAAAACACAAGAAGCCTCTGCTCTCTGCGAATAAGTAGTGATCAACACATACAATCAGCGGGCCTGCCAGTGGTAGGCAGCAGCCGCTGAGAAGACTACATATAGCGCAAACGGCCTGCGCCGAGCAGGCTTGAAGATGTCTGGAGTTCTGCGAGAGTTGTTGGGGAGCCGAGGTTGATTCTCAACTTCTCTTAGCCCTTCCATTGTGTGGTGCGTGCTCGCCACCGTGTCACCCCATCCGAAGAGTTCTGCCGCAGCTTGGCATTTTGGGGTCTCCCTCATTCTCATGTCTCACCTCTCAGAAATCGAGGTTGGGGTTCGGGGTGACAAGCGGCCATCATGGCGTTCGCGCGCCGGTAGTTGCGATAGCCACCGACGCTGTTCAAATAGTTGGCCTGGGCGTGCGCACACATTCTGTGCCGTGGAATATGTCAGCCCGGAGCTCCAAAAACCCTGAACCACCCCAAAGCCCCTCCACCACCTTTCGCAACAGGCTTCAAGACATTGCCCCAAAGGCTCTGCCTGCTCCAGAAAGGCTCTCCGAGCTCTCTGAGGTGCAAACCTCAACCCTAAACCCCCTCAACCCTAAAACACCATCCCAAAAAACCGAACCAAGAGCCCCAAGACCCAGGTAAGCTAAATGCCGAGGCTGAAAAAAGAACTCTGAGCCCTGCAGTTTCTGGGTTAGACCTTAGGGTTTTGGGCGGTTTCGACTCGCACGCTCGCACACAGCAGGCAAGGGTTTAGCTTGGAGCTAAGAAAGCGGCGCCCAAGATGATGCCACCGATAGGGCCCACGGTGATGACAATGCTCACCTTCCGGGTGCCGGGTTTCAGGCTTCAAGGGTTTTTTACGGGCTTTACTTGGAGGTTCAGGGTAACCCGATACTATGTGTACTTATAACCCGATTCTAACCATATCAGGCCACTTAAGGGACTTATAAGATAAGTACAGGTACAATTGGTTAATAAATACCATGAACCTCCAAGTAGGGTTCAAGCACATGCAGTGAGCTCGGCCGCTCGGACTGCAGCGCTAGAGCTCAGAAAGAAACCTGAAAATCTTCTCAATCTTGGCTGCCGCCAGAGTGCCACGATGGAAATTGTTTCAGCGCTCCAGTGGAAGATTGCACCAAGTGCTTGGGTGATGAAATACAGCCTCAGCTGCATTCCAGGGCTTCAGAACGGTCGGCGCAGAACACATTCTACCCTGGAAAGCCTTGACGGGTGGGTTTGACGTCTGGGCCTTAATTGAGTCTACGAAAACAAGGGACCCCAAATATAGACCCCCAAATAGTAGGATTCCCCTTATACTAAGGATCCCCATAAGGTACCCCCATTTTCGGAAACCCCCACATGGATCACAGGCTTCTGGCGCGCATCATGCACACAGTTGGAGGCTCCGGGGTCGGTAAGGACCCATCTTCCGGAGTGCCGGACAGCTGGTTCGGGGTGGAACGTCTGTTCTTGGGGTCCGTTCGATAAGGGGGATCCTACTATTTGGGGTCTGTTAGGGGTCCCCTATTCTCATATGCAAGCCGTTCGAGCCAGACTTTGAACTCCATGCTAAATTTAAGCAACAGCTCCATGCACTCCCTTGCAGCAAGGTGCATGAAGCCAACCGATCCGGACTGGAAGCACCCGGCTGCCAGAGTGGAGAGGAAGAGCCCGGAACTGCCCAGCGCCTTCAGTTCCTTCGGAATCAGGGACGCTTTCTGTCCTCAGCTGAGCAGGTGGGACACCAAGGCCCAGGACTCTGTGGCGTCCCCGCAGCCTTGGGGTTTCTCCCATGTTTATGCAATCCGAACCCCTAAGCCAAAAACCCCGGAAGCATGTTTGTAACAGACCGCAAGCCTGTGCTCCTCCAGCTCTGGATGCACGAGGCCACTAGGGCTTTAAACTTTAGGTTCAGGGTCTGGCAACGTCCTGCACCACATCCCCTCCTAGCTGCCTTAGCTTCCCGACAGAATTCTTCGGGCCCTCAATCCCCCATTCCGACCCCACAAAGACAGATGCTGAAGACTTTCGGTGCGCATGCTGTGCATGCTCCTTCCCCCTACCCTAAACCCTAAACCCTAAACCTTAAACCCTAAACCCTAAACCCAGGACTCCTGGCACCCTAAACCCTGAACAAACCGCGGACGCCATGGAGGCCCCTTAAACCCTTTCACACCCAGGCCTCGTGACGAATGCCTTGGGACGTTCCCCCTTCTACTAGCAGCTCCTTAGGTAGGGATTCGAGTACCCCCTAGAAAAATCCCTACAAGGACTGTTAGCATATGGGGGGAACATCCCAACGAATGCCCCCTAAAACCCAAAAAAAAAACAGAACTACAGCACCTCAATCTCCCTTTGTAGTATAAGGGGGCACATGACTCCCCCCTAAACCCTAAACCCTAAACCCTAAACCCTAAACCCTAAACCCTAAACCCCCCAGAGCTACAGCACCTGACTCATGCCAAGTTTCCCGTGGATTCGGCCTCTGAGGGCAGCTTCTCCTCTGCCTCAGAGGCGCCCTCCGTGGCCTGCACCTCTGAGGGTTTAGGGTTTGGATTTGTAGGGTTTCGACTCTCACGCTAGCGGAATTGTCGAAACCCTAGTCCAAAACCCGGGTTTAGGGTTTTGGGTTTATAGGGTTTCGGGTTCAGGGTTTGTCTGCTACGCAGGAGGACCTTCGGCGTTTCGGGCGTTGTGGCGCTTCAGGATCCAGAGCTTGAAGCTCCGAGTGGATGTGTCCCTGGTCTATTCCTGTCAGCCTGCTTGTCGCATAGGGATACGGCCGAGAAGTCACGCCAAACCCTTGCAGGACGCAAGCTGTGCCTGGACAACGCTGCTGTCGAAGCGGCTGCCACAAATGCCGCAGCCGAGCATGAGCAGGCCTGTGACAACAGGGAAGCCCGTAGCGCAACACCCGAGCCTGAGACATGTGCCCGCTATGCAAATGTTTATATGCAAATAGCATGTCCTTGCTTATTTGTTTACGAAGGTAGTTAAATACTCTTTATCAGTGTATCAGCAAGTATATAATTTCCGACTGCAAGTACAAATGTCGAAAGAAAAGTTGTGCTGAACGTTGTCCTCATCATGAACTACTCTTTAGTCACCTCAAGCAAAGCCAAAATCGTCCTGATAGGCTACGTCTGCGTAAAGCGCAAAGCCTCCCACCACCTTGGGGAGTAACCCTAAACCCTAAACCCTAAACCCTAAACCCTAAACCCTAAACCCTAAACCCTAAACCCTAAACCTAAACCCTAAACCCTTAAGCCACCTTGCCTTCTGTAAGGTAGAGGAACTCCCAGCTGGCAGCTCCCATGGCACGGGATAAACCTCCCACCACCTTGGGGAGTTCTCGCTGACACGTGATGCATTGGGATGTTCCCCTTATACTAACAGTCCTTCATAGGGATTCCAATAGGGGGTACCTATAATTCCTATTAATGACTGCTAGTACAAGGGGGGAACATTACCAAATGATGCCTGCTGACTGCAACATACTGAACCCTGCGCACGACCACCCCACCGAAAACCCATCACCGAAACTACATCTGAACAAGACTCCACTCCTTCGGAGGGCACCTGGGAACCAACCCACTACAGGTCCGAAAGTAGATGTGCTATGGTCACTTCTCTACATTGGGGGGTCCTTATTATAAGGCGGCCCCTCTTATTTGGGGTACCCAAAAAGGGACCATCATGTTGAGAGCTGATCATATGGGACAGGGAAGGAGGAACCTTCGACACAGAGGGAACGAGTATGACGCAATTGAAAATTCTTCAGAAGTAGGGGTGCTTCGGGACAACGCTCCTAAGTCCTAGTTGGGGCTCGTGGCACAGAAGCAAAGGGAATGTCCGAGCAGAATATACAAGCAAAAGACACACACACACACACCACACACACAGAGACGCACGCACACACGCACACACACACACACACACACAGAGAGAGACAGACAAACAGAGACACAGGTAGAGACACAAACACACAGATGGACAGACCAAACAGACAGGCAGACAGACGGAGACAATCAGTGAGAAAGACGGGGAGACATAGAGAGATAAAGAGAGAGCGATAAGAGCGCCTTTTCGTACAGGCTTTGCGAACCGCATGGGGCGCTGGACTCCGAAAGCCAAAAAAACGCTCGGAAAACACAACGTTCGCGCCTCCGGCCCACACTGCACGATTCTGCCCAGATTCAAATCTCCTACGAGGACTTGAACACTTCCAAACCCTAAAAATTGGATCAGGCCGCAGATGATGTCAACCTACAGCCGCCTTAAAAAAACATCGCCCCGACAAATCCCCAATCTCAGGGCAGCGCGTAGCCGCTCACGATCCCCGTCAACAGCATGGCATTAATGCCTGCCATCCACAAGGTGCGCTTGTCAGCAGGGCCATACCTGTCGACAGGTTTTGGGATGTTTGGCGCTTTTTGATCTCGATGTTGGGATGCATAGCTTTATAGGAGATTCAGGGCATCAGCAAGAGAATGATGAGGTAGGGTATCGGGCAATCTGCTGTAGCGGCTGTCATTTGATGAGCATGAGATGAGCTTCTGTAGTGTGTCCCAGGGTTAGAAATGCAGAAAATGCGTGTCCAGGTGTAGTCCAAGCGGCCGATTCACCCAAGTCGGGTAGTGTACAGCTGCAAGGCCCCAGCACAACCCTCCCAAGGCTCGCGCAGCGATGAGTGTGGGCCTTGACAGGACGCTAGTTTGAACTGCATGGACGCGGTGGGGCAGGGTCTTTCAGGTAACGTAGGCACAAGCGACATTCAAGTCGGGACTCTGTGGTAAGAAGAGGTCTTGTTCCTTTCGGCATTCAACACAGAGTAAGTGCCGTTGTTGACAAATCATCTTTCGACAAGCCGCAGGCTGGGCCGAAAGGCACAGAACATGGACACCCCGGCTATGATGAAGTAGCCCGTCGTCAGCGCCTTCGCAGCAACAGGGGGCAGGCTGCACCATTCGATACCGGCCCCTCAACTTCCCTCAACCAAAAAACTCGCATGGCCGGCAGGTGCAGATGCCCACGCGCTTTTTCCAGGGACGTTGGCTCCGAGTCGGTTTTTCCAAGGTCCGAATCGTCGGATCTTTAAAGAATTTCTTCAAGATCTCCACGCAAAATCAAGAAATCTAGCAATCCTGATACGCTCGACCCCCCCTTAGCCCTTTTTTCAAACGGGGGCTGGCTGCTCGCGCCAGCTCAGAGGCCGCTGCCGGCGCCGGAGTAGGAGCCATAGAAGAAGACGGCCAGCCTAGGAGCTCTCGGGTCGTGGGGTGCCGTTTTTGTCAGGGTTTAGGGTTTAAAGGGTTTAGGGTTTAAAGGGTTTAAAGGGTTTAGGGTTTAGTTGTGGGATGTTCTTTTGGGTGCAGACCATGCACATACGCTAACTTCGTGATGAGATTCGTCTCTGCCCTTCTCTGTCAGCTCGCTCTTGCTTTCCATACCCTGTTACGGGCAAGTTGCACGAGAGGAACGAGGCACAAGTTGGCTGATCGCTCTTGCTCTCTCCCTCTCCCTCTCCCCCTCTCTCTCCGCATCTCCTCCTCCAGGCTATGTCATGCTATCAACGGTCTAAAGGCAGAGAGGCTGTTGAATCGGTGCAGCCGCGGAGCAAGCCCACTGCGGCAGTCCCGGCAAGGAGTCCAAGGAACACCAGCGGGAAGCGCGTGGGCTCACCGCCAGTTGCGGCCATGCTCACCTGGGAATTAGGAAGTGGCCCTAAACCCTAAACACTATATTTTGAACCCTAAGCCCTAAACCCCAAAACCCTCAATTTTAAAGCCGTTCTTCGCTACTTTTATGTCCACTGGAAACACTTAGATGAATTTAAGCTGGAGCTTAGGGTTTAGGGTTCTCTGGGGCTTCCAAGGTATTCCAAGAAGTAGCGAACCCTAAACCCTAAACCGCCTAATTAAACCCTAAACCCTAAACCCTAAACCCTAAACCCCAAAGACCTCAGCTCTTCATCCTAAGTGTTCATCCTGCAGCTCCATAGGTCTCCCGAGGGTTTCAGAGCTCGGGCTCAGGATTCTCTAGGGTTCATGGGGTAGTTATAAGTAGGGTTTGTAAGTTCCCTAAAATTGGGTTAGAAGCATAATCACTATACTTCTAACCATACTTGCAACTATCCCACGAACCTCCAAGTCAGCCCCTGAGCCCTTTTGCAGCAGGGTTTGCGTGAGTCCTCCCTGAGCCCTAAACCCTCAACCCTGAACCCTAAACCCCTGGTGGGGTGGGTTCACCCGGCCTGGATGCTGCGGGCTTCCTGAGGGAGATTGCCCTGGGCCAGCATGGATGGGTTCTCGTTGAGGGTCGCGCCGCGCAAGGCCTGCGGAGCCATGAAGCCTTGGTCGCGTTGAGGGCTGAGGTTTAGGGTTTAGGGTTTAGGGTTTAGGGTTTAGGGTTTAGGGTTTAGGGTTTAGGGTTTAGGGTTTAGGGTTGAAGGAGTTCAGGGGTTTCGCGGTGTGGTCCCGGGGCTGTAGGGTTTCTCTTCCCCCCCCTGGAAGCAGGAGGTGGTGAGCTTGTCTTCAAAAGGACTCTTGGGAGAATGAAAAACTGGCATCCAAGAAGCTCTCCTGCACCGGAAGCAAGGAGTACACGGCCGCGGCCACGAGGAGGACGGAAAGTAGGTTGCAGGCACGCTTCGCCATGATGACCGGAGGTTGTCAAAGGCACCCTACGTTTGCTTGCGCAGCGATATACACTTATAGCTTATTGGGTGATCGCAGCCGAAATGCCAACGGTTGCACGGTCCATGCGCAGATGTTCTGCAAGTCGGTAACCCCCCCTTCCTGCATGGATTAAGGGTGGGGGGGATGCCATGACCCTTTTTGCATTGTAAAACCCTAAAAAAAGTCCAATGCCGTGCAGAACACACACCCAAGCCTGAAGACTACAAACCCTAAAGCCCCAAAATCCAGAAGTTGGAAAGACGCCGAAATTCCCAATCCTCCTTAAGCCTTACACACCAGTAAGTAAACTGTCCATGGCGCCGAGAAGGCGGTGAAGCGGCGGAAGACTGCCATGGCCAAAAGGCCGCTGGGAACGATGCCGTAGTCCTTGAACTTGATGGGTTTAGGGGTCCGAGGGATCTTCTAGGGGGTCGAGGGTCTGTCTTACGTAAGACCCACAAGACCTACACTTTGTTCTGAAACCTCTTACAGAAGCCCTCCGAAACCTACAATAACACAACTAACAGGGCCGCATCCTTCAAGGGGAACTCAGGGATTTGCCGTGCCCCTGCACGTGTTGTAAGCACACTTGCAGGGATTCAAGCGGCAGTCAAGCAGCAGGTGCACCAGCAACGTTGCCCTGGCTGGTGTAGGTCAGGTGGAGGCCTGGCTTTCACAGCGTGCGCGGAAAGCAGTGACGGAAGATGCAAGTAAATGAGGTCCAGGTTGAGAATTACATCATTTGGGGAATTCCGAGGCCCTGTGCCTGCGAATTCTCATTCTCATACGGCCTACGCAAACCTTTTGTGAACCCGGGTTTGCGGTCTATGGTAGCCGGGGATGTAAATCCTTTCCTGCATCTGGCTTGGAGCTGGGGGTTTAGGGTTTAGGGTTTCCCGGAACCCTAAACCCCACGCAAATGTTAACCCCTACAAATCCGTCTGGATGCCCAGGTACTCTTTTGCTGTCCAGCACCTGGCATACTTGCTTGACGCCCCTAAACCCTAAACCCTAAAGAGTGGGTCGCCTTAACAAAAAAACGCAACAACAACAAAAAAAACACGGGTTCCCCCTAAATACCCTATATACCCTGTATACCCTATATACCCTAAATACCCTATAAACCCTATAAACCCTATAGACCCTATAAACCCTAACCCTCAACCCGAAACCCACAACCTCCAGCCGACTCCAGCCCAAGTCAGCGGGGCCTGCTCTGATAGATGGCATCATGGATGCCACCACACCAGCTTCGAAACTTCGAATCGCAGTAGACAGGAGAATGAACCTTAGGCCCTTAGGGTTTAGGGTCTTAGGGTCCCCCCCCGCCCCCCCGGACGCGCCAAAAAAACCTAAAAGAGGCCGTTCTAGCAGCAGGGCACTGGAAGGGGGTCGTGCGCAGAATGCAGAGACTTGGGTTGCACTGCAGTCCCTCCTCAAAAAAGGTTCAGAGAGCGCATGAAGGGTGTGAGGAAGGCCATGGCGTGGAAAACTGTAGTATGCAACCCAGAAACCAGTAGTACCTGCCTATTGGGCCGGACACCGGCTGCGAATCGCCTGGCCAGGGAAGCCAACCCAATCACTTCCTGCAGTTCTGCAACCTACAGCGCAACCGCTAGCCTCAGAGCCTATCCAACTCGAGCCCCAAACTCCGAAAATTCGAAACCCCAAACATCCCCCTCATGAAGCCCCCTCACCCCCTTTCCGAGGCATTCCCCTAAACCCTAAACCCTAAACCCTAAACCCTAAACCCTAAACCCTGCCTTCGTTCTTTGCAGAGGCTCGCAGCCGCGGCCGCCGTGCTGCGTGGGCAGCCCCAGCGGAAAGGAGGGCGAGGGCTGCCGATCCTGGGTTTGCATAGGGCTCTTTTTGGCTTCGAGGGGCTGTTTTTTTAGGTGCTTTCTTAGGGCTCTTTTGAGCATTTTTGAGCTTCTTGGGCTGTTTTTTAAGGGTGTTCTCGAGATTTGGGGTTCGCGTCGTCGGGTGACAAGATGCCAGGGCTTCCCGGCTGATGCTCGTGATGCTTGAGCTTTGGGGTGGCGCAACTGCCGAAAAACTGGGCCGTTGCTCATGATGCTCCGAAAGGCTCGGGGCTGTCTTGGCTGATGCTCATGATGCTGGGGGTTTGGGGTGACAAAGATTGCCAGCGCTTCCCGCGTGATGCTCATGATGCGTGGGCTTTTGGGGCGGCGAAGTTGCCGAAAAACTGGGCCGCTGCCCATGATGCTGCGAATGGCTCGGGGCTGTCCCGGCTGATGCTCATGATGCTGGGGCTTTGGGGTGACAAGGTTGCAAAGGCTTCCCGGCTGATGCTCATGATGCTTGGGCTTTTGGGCGGCGAAGTTGCCGAAAAACTGGGCTGTTGCTCGTGATGCTGCGAATGGCTCGGGGCTGTCCCGGCTGATGCTCATAATGCTGGGGCTTTGTGCTGACAAGGTTGCTAGGGCTTGCCGTTTGATGGCCGTTGCCCATGGTGCTCCGAAACGCTCGGGGCTGTCCCGGCTGATGCTCATGATGCTAAGCTTTGGGGTGACAAGGTTGCTAGGGCTTCCCGCTGATGCTCATGATGACGCACTTGCCGACAAACTGGGCCGCTACCCATGATGCTCCGAAAGGCTCAGGTCTGTGAGCTTAAGGTTTGCAAGCCTTCGCAAAGTGTCCTTGTTGGATCAAGCGCACGCCATATTTCCAGCTGCCTACTTGTGTTGTGGAAACTGGTTGGGGACATACGCCCTACACCCCTTCCTAAACGCCGGCCTACTGTTTCTGGCAATTCTTCCGAGGGGCTCTGGAAGGTGCCACAACAAACAGCAACTACTGGTACCTAGACGATAAACAGCCGAGGCACCGTACCGGTGGCATCGCCAGTGCTGGGCTCTGTCTTGCTGTGACTGTGGCGTTGCAGCAGGCGCCAGCTGATCCTAAGCACAGGGCGACGTGGACAAGTTCAACCTTGGGGAGCTTACGATGTGAGGGGGCACATTCTTGGGGTCCTTATGAGAAGGGAATCCTACTATTTGGAGTCCGTATTCGGGGTTCCCTGATTTTCGTAAACCCCCACGTATACCCAGAATCTCCCTCTCCAAGGCTGCGATTGTTTAGGGAGTCTAAAACTTACACCCTCAACCAAGGCGCCCCCACGCCGCGCGCGTGGATGGGCCTTGGGTTCGGGCTGGCGCGCAGCATGCCCGTTGCAGCGGGAGCGCGTGGAGCCGCCATCATGTTGATTTGACAGGCAGGAAGCAAATTACAGCAATTGTACAGCAACCCATAGAGACGTAGAGACAATTGTGGTGTTCTGATTGTTCTTTGGATTTACAGTCGACTCTGACAAGAGTGTACCTAACGGCATGTCAGTAACACGCACTGCGACGGCAGCTGGCTACCATAACTTGAGCAAAACGGGTCAAGCCTTCACAGGAAGGTTAGAATCAAGATTTCGGGCAACCCCTGCTTTGAGAAACCTCACTATCGGGGCTTCAAAGCGTCGGCCAAAGAGTGTTTGAGAAGAATGCCGACGTGGACTTCGATGCGCCACTGCTTTGGCACAGATGATTGTTTAAGGGTTTGGGGTTTAGGGCTGAGGGTTTAGGGCTTGAGCCCAAATCCTGCTACGCGAACCCTACCCCAGGCGTCCAGATTGCAAAATCCCCTCAAACCTCAAGCTCAAAGCCCAAAGTCCATCTCTACGCCCACAATTCCACTGGGATACGCCGTTTACATCTGTTCCTAGAACTATACTATTTGCTTAAGAACCACCAGAAAGTAACAGAAACAAGATCCTATGTTGCCTTATAAGGACTTATAAGGAAGTCGTTCCTTTTTCATTTGTTTTTTTGTTGGGGGGGGGGGGGGCTCTGATCCTCTGAAAAGTGCACGTTGGGGCTGGTGCTCCTGAGACTCGCCGTCGTCGTCTTGAGACCTTCGGGTTTAGGGTTCAGGGTTTCGACGCTCACACTGGTTTAGGGTTTAGGGTTTAGGGTTTAGGGTTTAGGGTGGCATGCGGGGCGAGGCAACGAGTAGCAGGTCGACGGCGAAAGTCATGCTTCAAGATCAGATCAGCCTCGAGCACTGCAGCCAGCAACGACAGGCCCGCACCAAGCCCCCCAGGGTTAGGGTGTGTTTGGGTTTCGTTCTTGTGTTTGGGGTTCAGGCTTTAGCATCGCAACGCAGACCACTGCCTGCAATCCGCTGAACCCTGATAGCATTGAAAGTTTCTGACTACGAACACCTTCAGTCGTACCCAGAGTCCATTTTTGCCGTGCTCTGCAGAGCACGCCCATGCCATTCCCAACATCCAAGCAAGTAAAGATCTGGAAGCCTAAGTGAAGCACTCGGATTTCGCCTGAATTACGTCCCTCACCCCCCCCCCCCCCCCTTGGTGCGGGGCCCCTGCGGCGAGAACACCTCGACACGAAGGGAACAGTGACCCTCCAGAAGCAATTTTTGGTCTGGGAGTGCTTGCTCGGGGTGCCCTGATGGGCTTGAGGGCGGAGATCCCGCAACCTTCATGCTGGCGTGCATGGTGTCAAAGACGACTCTGAGGCATCGGCAGGCGATCCTTGAGGAGTAGGTCTCCTTCCCTGCAAACATCGTCCTGGCAGAAGCAAAGCATCATGGGCACAGCAATGCTTCTGCAGACATGGAGACTAAGAATGCCAGCGCCGTTAAGCAGCTCTAACTGCCTTCTGTGCCTTCAGGGCGCAATCCGGGTTCTCACAAGACAGCTACCTTTTTTTGACCCCGCGAGCTCTGCCACAAACCCTCTCTCTCTCTCTCTCTCACAGGCGCTCAGTCAATGTCAGGCCTGTCTTGGTTTCACAGCCAGCACAAAAGAGGCAATGGCCCGCGACCACTGCACTTGCAGGAATAGTGCCATAAACCCTAAACCCTAAACCCTAAACCCTAAACCCTAAATCCTAAGCCCTAAGCCCTAAGCCCTAAGCCCTAAGCCCTAAACCCTGCACACACTGCAAGAGCGGAACACAAGGCTGCTTCGCCAAAAGCTAAGCTCCCTGAGGGAGCTTGGCTCAAGCCGGTGTAGAGCGCCTCCAAGGCGAGGAGAGCAAAAGAAACGGGAAACAAACTCTACCCATAATTACACCCTTGGGGTTTAGTTAGGGTTCAGGGTTCTAATATAGTTATACCCCATACACCTGAGTAAGTAAACCCCTGTAGTTAAGCCCGAAAGAAGCCCGCACAAGCCCAATAAAAACTTATGAGTCCCGCGGCCTCGGGTTTCGGGAACGGCTAGTTGGGCATTGTGGCTTCGGGAGGGCCCATATACAGCTCGAAAACGGCACCACGAAACCAGCACCCCTGTACCCGAGCGGACCTCTCGCTCGTGCGGCATCAGTGGCCTCAAGGGTCTGTTGCCAAGAAGTCGGGAGCTGTTCAGGGAGAGGGTTCAAGGTTGTTTGGGACATGAAGCTACAGGTTCAGGAAAGCCAGGCACTGTTTCGGACTGCCAGGCGGCACACTGCCAAGACTAACCTGCGCACCCGGAAGCGGAAACCTGCGGGCGCTGTGCGGCGCGTCCGCCGTGATACAAGATGGAGGCAGAAGCCCCACAGCCACAGATTGCAAACGCGAAGGGGTCGTGCTGCAGGGTTGCATGGCTTGCTCAATGCGCTGCTCCTGCAAGCAGTGGCCACTCTTGTGGCACCTTGGAATATGAAAGCCACCCTGAACCCTGAGCCGGCCGCCGGCCGGCCAATCCTAAATCCGAAATAACAGGGAACAACGGGGATTCTTAGTGCACCACAGTCAAGTGCTGGAAAAGCCCGATCTGGGTCTCCAACCGTGCTTGGACCGGCTGGACGGGAGGCCTCCCCCAAAACAGGCAGCTTGGGGGTCTTGAGCTTTGGCAAGTGTTGGGTTCAGGGCTTCGAACTACAGTGACTCTTCTTTCCCTCCGCTCGCTACAGTTCGACGCGCCCTGCACCCTCGAACCGCAAGCACGAAGTCTTATCCGAAGTCGTCCAAAGGATTCATCCTGAAATCAAACCTAGTTGAGCTCCACATCCTGTTGCGACATCATGCCGGTGTTGCTTGCCCAAGAGATCGGCTCCTTACATTTAGGCCGCCACATACGAACTGTGCTAGTCGCAGGATTTCATTCAGGTCTTCTTGTTGTTGGGGTCACTAGAGCCCCTTCTTCCAAGAGACTTCACCCGCCTCCATAATACCCACGTGAGCCAAGCCAAGCCAGCCCTCCAATTGCCCTGCACTCCTGACAGAAAGACTCCAGACCCTCCAGTCCCCCTGCACTCTTAGGCCTGAACCGGGTCATTGTTGAACATCATTTACATTCTTATGAAACCTAAACCCAATAAGGAACAACACTTATAATTCTTAATCGTGCCCCAACAATGGTGTAGTGAACCCTCAACCCTCTTTGGCGAGCCAAGGTTGCGCAGGCGCATGCTGCGGGGCCTTTGCCGACTCGGCTGCGCATTCGTCGACCTGAAACATCAGCCCGATTGAGGCCTGGACCCAGGCCCTATCGAGTGCAAGAAGCTACCGACAAACAATGTCCCTTATCCCTGTATCCTTCTACGACGACGAGGACGACTTCATCGAAGCAAAGTGCCAAATGCGCTGTTGAGGGCGGTGCTGCGACGAGTGGTGCGCCGGGTGCGCCTGATGGCACTGAGCTCAGCCACACCCTGCTGCATCCGCGCTTTTAGATTGCATGTTGACTTTGACTACGCAGTTGGTCAGAGAGACAAAAACTGGCCAAGCCAAGGCACTTTGGAACTGACCGTCGTCTGTGATGGGTAGCCTGAGCCCGTGGGGATGCGTTGAGCTTGGCTTCAGCCCCCTGAATGGCGTCCCCCCCCCCCATTTGTGAGGGGGAGCTCTGTTACATGGTGGTCCCAAGTCGCTGCACGTTGATGGTTGGCCTTCAAGGCTGTCATATCTTGCTCTGACATGAGCAGTGAGTTTAGTGAAGTTTGGTGCAAGGGCCTTGAAGGTTGAAGATTCGGACGGAACTGCACGCCCATCTCAAAGAAATCGGAGCCAATGCCAAAAAAAAACTGTAGAATGCCATAAGCCTAAAAAGCCCTCAGCCCTAACTCTTTGTGCTACTGCGCTTAGGACGAGTCCTATAAACCCCAACCCCTAAACCCTGAACCCTGCACCACCATCCAGCTGGGGTTTCAGCCTTCCAAACTCTGGGATACCTCACACGGAGAAGGCGCCATCTTCCCCACTAAAACCACTTCCCGACAGTTCCGGGCTTTAGTTTTTCAGGGTTTTGGGGTTCAGGGATTAAGGATGTGGGGTTCAGGGGTTAAACGGGACTGGGGTTTCTTGGAAACACCCGGGAAACTCTACACCCTATACCCCGCAAGCCCTAGACCGCAAAGCCCCCGGACCCAAGACCAACAAGGACTTCGGATTCCCAGAACCCCTTTTTTTCTCTCCCCTAAGCCCTCAACCCCCTAAACCCAAGGAGTCTTATCTTGAGGCACCCTGTCTTGCACCCCGGAGCCTCCAAAACCCCCTTACTTCAACCAGATTGCTGAAACCACACGCGGGATCCTGTTCGGAGTAAGTCTTTTTTGAACGGGGGGGGCCCTGAAGTACTCCCTAAACCCTAACCCTAAACCCTAAACCCTAAACCCTAAACCCTAAACCCCAAAAGGGGGGGCTTTGGAGGGTTTTGGGGCACCTCCTGGGGCTCCTCCTCCTGCTCCTCCTCCGCAGGCTTCGGAAGATTCGCAGGAGGCGGCGTGGCTTCCTGGGCTTCGGATCTGCGAGGGGTTTTTGAGGGTTTTTTGGGAGGGTTTTTGGGATGTTTTGAGAGGGTTTCGGAGGGTTTTGAGATGTTTTGAGATGTTTTGAGGGTTTTGAGGGTTTTGAGGGTTTGAGAGTTTAGGTTTAGAGGATGGTTTAGGGCTTAGAGCTTAGGAGGGTTTAGGGCTTAAGTTACAGCGGTATGGAGGGTTTCCAGGCGCTTCAGTCCGTTCCGGGCGCCCAACAGAGGCACGTAGGGACTGAGCTTTCTGAGCTTGTTTCTTTGCTCCGGGCTTGTCCCGTGCTAGACGAAGCCTCGGCCCGGGAGGAACCTAGGAATGAAAAGTGTGCCCTTTTGTGTTTTAAGGGGATTGTAAGGGAACCCCAACCCTAAAAAAAGGAAAGGGAACCCTAAACCCTAAACCCTAAACCCTAAACCCTAAACCCTAAAACCTAAACCCTAAACCTCCACTCCCGGTCCTAGAAGCGGTGTCGATCTCGCTTGTAAGCCCGGCTTTGCTTTCATGGCGAGCACCCAAAAAACCCTCAACGCCTTAAACCCCATAAACCCTATAAACCTATATAAACCCTGTAAACCCTATAAACCCTGTAAACCCTGTAAACCCTATAAACCCTGTAAACCCTGTAAACCCTGTAAACCCTAAACCTAACCCTAAACCCTAAACTGCTCAAAGCTCCCAGTACACGAAGTCCGATTTACATATGTCGGCCTTCCACCACGCAAGCCCCGCAGTAGGAAAGCTGAGGCCTCTGAGAGAGCGACCCTCGAACCTTTGCAACTAAACAACTCCGGTTAGGGTTTAGGGTTTAGGATTTAGGGCTTAGGGTTTAGAATTTAGGGCACCTCCCTCCATCCTACTTCCCTGCTGCACCGAGGGCCAAGCGCGCTCCTGGCCCTCGTCCACGGTCGCCAGAGGTGCACCGGACAGTCCCTTCAGCAGCTGGGAGCCTGGGCTGCCATCCCCAGCAGGGATTTAGGCAAAGACGGCGTTTCACCACGAGATGGTTTAAGGTTTAGGGTTTAGGGTGCGAAACCTGCGTGATGCACGAGGAGGTGCCTATGACATAGAAGCGTGAACATGAACTGCAACACCCCCTTTAACAACTTTCTCAGTGTGCGAATGCTCCAGACCAAGCTAGAGATCTGCTGGCTTCTGAAAAGGGAGGTGTGATGGAGTTGGCCAGCTGAGGCCTGAGGTGGCGACTGCTCCGCCGGACGGCCCCTGTCCGATGGGCCGGCACTGTTGGAAAGAACCAGGCCCCGAAACTGGAAACAGAATTCTCCACCCACTAGCTCCATGATGCATATCCCACGGCGTCTGGCCCTGAGCCCGAAATTTTCGAAACCCTTGAGTCTGTTTGCTCGGCCGTCCGAAGAAAGAGCTGCATGCCGGGAGTACCCAGGTGGACCCAGAACGTCAGCCACAAGGTTACAGGGCCTAGTTGCTAGCTCACCAATGTTCAACATCCCTTGGGTGCGACAGGGGCCTGCGCTCACTTCGACCTGCACTTCTTCGCTGACGACCTGCGTCGCCACACGGACATCAGCTGCTGAAGCGACTCGGGGTTCGAGCAGCGTTCAGCTAGCACAGCATAGTCCAGAAGCCCAAGCTTTTTCTTTATAGAGCCCTTTTGCTTTGCCGAAACGTCCATCAAGTTAGGCAGCAAAGGGAAGCCCAGTCCTTTCTGTATGCCCATGTCGCCAAGAGGTCCCCCGCGCCAAGTTGCAAGGGCCTACAGGGTCTTCATATTACAACTGCCCCAGTCGAACACCTTCGGCGCTTCCGACCTGGCCAAAAAGTGAAGGAACACCCTAAACCCTAAACCCTAAACCCTTAGGCCTAAACCCACTTGTGGTGACACCACTGTGCAGGGCCTCCACCTCCCGCGCGGCGGGTGCTGGGAAGGCCTCACCTCCACTCAGGCGGCAGGAGATAGGGGGGGAAAACCCGAGCACGTTTAGGGTAATTACTGATAGTGTTGCCTTGTGGCCTTTTAGGTTTAGTTTAGGGTTCAGGGTAATTACTAATGTTATTACCTTCTGGTCCCTTTATTTTAATTATCCTATCAAAGCCCTGTTCTAATTGTTAAGGCCCCTATATTACGAGGACCTTCACACGATGACACTTGGTACCACTGGGGAAAGCTTCGGAGCCCCACTCTCTCAGCTGTAACGTTGGAGAAGCTAGATTTTTGGGGGTTCGTCAAACTTCTAGGCTAGGTCCTTCAAGTCGGAGGAGTCTAAGAACTAAACATCTTTTCAGTGGAAATCCACCCACCCAAAGAAGGCCCAAACTTAGATCGGCACCCCGATCGCCAAGCAGCGAACTTTGTGTCGAGCAATCCTGCCCTCCAAACCCATATGCACTCAGCCCCAGCTGAGAGGCTTACACATGCCGTACTATCGCGCTGTTGGTTGGGACCCTAGTCTGGTACCAGTTTGCGCTTTTTTGGGTGCTCTACACCAAACTCATGACTGTCGCAGCTCCCCTGGTCACCGGGCTCCCCACTGAAGGTCGCAAATTGCGAGCTAGGCCTTTGGCCCTGAGAAGACGGGAGTCATGCGGCGCTTGGGGGCTTAGACACCCTATGCCCTCTAGCGCTTCGGGCTGCGTTCAAGATGAACCGGCGAGTAAGAAGCTGAGGTTCTTGAAAGCCTAAGCTATGGGAGTGGGTTACAAAAATGGGAGTTCGCTTAGGGCCTGGGGTTTGTAAGGCTTTTCGCTATGGGGGTTTCTAAGGCTTTTCGCTATGAGCGCGGATGAGTGCGACGCTGACGCAACCCACCTCTATCATTGTTGAAGAAGGGCTGCCGGTGAGTGTACTGCCACCTCGGGTCGTGCACTTCATGTTGCGTAAGAAGGCATGCAAAGCCTTGAGTAGGGCACCGAAACCCTGAACCCAAGCCCGTTCAAGCGTCAAACACACCAGCCCCCTCAGGCGTGCACACTGCACTCCAGCATCACGAACCCAACCAGGACCGGTCTCTGCCTCTCCATCTGCTTATAAACATGCAGTCTGCTTCGCAGTTTAGGGTTGGCTGTTTTGGGCCTCTTTGAGCATCGGTGGATGGGTGGAGCCTTTCGGCGTCCGCACAGGCGGTATCCCGAAGCTCACTACCAGCGAAACCTACCATACACTAGCAAAGTTACAGCACTTTGTGGTCAACAGCCATTGCAGCAAACAGTATGGTACTCCGGTGACATGAATGTTTGCTTCTGCAACTCTTGCAGGAGTATAGTTGTGACTCTGATGCATGGTCTTGCTTAGCCCAAAGCATCGTCACCCGGCGGAGGCGGGGTGCCCACCGGCCTCGTCAGGCACAAGTTTAGGGTTTTCGCGTTAAGGTTCTAGGGTTTCGGGTTTAAGGTTTAGGGTTTTAGGGTTTAGGTCTTACGCTGGTTTACAGCTAAGGCGGAAACCTCCTAGAGAGATGGACTCCCACCGCCACGCTTTGTGAACGGTTCTCGGAGCCAAACTTGGGTTTAAGGTGCTGCTTATTGGGCACTGGATCGTTGAGGCACCTTGGTCGGAGTTGAGGGGTCTTGGGATTTTGGCCCCACTCAAACCCTGTACCTTTGTAGGAATTCGGTGGGAACTGGGCTTACGGTCTACTCCCGAAGCCAGGCAGGTCTACTTCTCAGCATCCGGCCCAAACTCCACAGCGGCCCTCCCGGCTGTGGACTCCTGGTCTCATGACTTTTGGGGGGTTTAGGGGATTAGGGGTTTAGGGGTTCAGGGGTTTAGGGGTTTGGGGGTTTGGGGGTTTGGGGGTTTGGGGGTTTGGGGGTTTGGGGGTTTGGGGGTTTGGGGGTTTGGGGGTTTGGGGGTTTGGGGGTTGGGGGGTTTGGGGGTTGGGGGTTCAGGGGTTCAGGGGTTCAGGGGTTCAGGGGTTTAGGGGTTTAGGGTGCGCAGTGCAGGCAGGCTGAAGGCTTGTAGCAGGTGTTTGCTTGGCAGGTGCCGTGTTGTTGACTGGGCTATCGCTGAGTTGCCCGATGTATCTCCAGGAGCCTAGCCAGGATGCAGAATGGATGACTTGTTCGAGCACTCGAATGAAAAACCTTGGCCCTGAACCCTCAGCCCCCCCAACACAAAAAAAAACCCAAAACAACCTAAGCGGGTTGAGTAGAACCGTCCCTAAACCCTAAACCCTAAACCCTAAACCCTCAAGTGTCCGAGCCCCGGGCTGCTGCTTCAACAGCTCTCTCCTCCCACTGCCTGGGCCACACGACTTTGGAAAACGGCCCTTCCTCCCCCCTTTCCGCCTTGGAATCCAGAATCCAGAGCCAGGCTCTGGCTTCTTGCGGCACCCTGTTCCCCTGATCCCTAAGCTTTCTAATGTAGGGGTCGGAATTAATACTAATACTACTGGTATTCCCTTATGGTGGCTATCATTTTACTATAATGACCCCCCCAAACCCTGTTCTAATTAGTAAGGCCTCTGGGCTGCTTCATTCGAGGCCCGTCCAAACCTGCCAGCCTTTTTCACCGGAGCGGGGGCAGACTCTTCCACTTCCCTGAGGCAACGGAATCTGCCAGCTGCCAAACGTCGCACTCCATTGCTGTGCCTTGCTGGTTTGCGGCTTGGGATGCTTGAAGATTATCCCTGAACCTTAAACCCTAAACCCTAAACAGCATGTTCACAAGGGCTGGAGTTCGGGTCTGGGGATGCTGGGGGTCAGTACTAGCAGCACTGTGCTAGCCTTCTGCCTGCTGCTGGCATCAACCAGTTTTTAGGTGGGCTTACTTCAGGGGCCTGAAGCTTCTTTGCCTGACTCACTCTGCGCGCCACAAGCGTCCGAAGCCCTACGGTCTTATTGCTCGGCATTTGGGATCTTGCCTGTTTGGAGGGAAGGTATGTTCAACCTAAACCCTAAACCCTAAACCCTAAACCCTAAACCCTAAACCCTAAACCTAAGGCCCTTGACAATTGGCCTCTGCAACAGCCCTCAAGGTCCCTCCTCCTGGCCTATGTCATCTGCCAAGGCCTCGCGCACAGAGTAGTCCCAGTTCCAGATACTGCCAGCTTCTCTTGAAGACCTCGCTGAAAGCAGTGAGTTCGCGTTGAGGAGCGCCTCCAGCCTAGCTGGACCCCTTGCTCTTATTCGCAACTCGCCTGCAACGACACTGCCAGGATGAAAACCCAGGCAAGGGGTTCTTAAATCCCAAAGCTGCAGAGGATGAACAGGCGTGAGACTTCTCTCAGACCCCTGTAAGCCCGAAAGACTGCAACTTTCAGTTGAAGTTTCAAAAATCTAGGGGGGCTAGCGCTTTGAAGCTTCTGACTGCAGCTGAAGGGGCGTAAGCAGGTCGGGGGAGGCCAGTGACGCGCACCAGGGCGTGAACTTGCAGTCGGGCCGGTCACCCTGCCTTAAAGCTGGCTGGTTCTTAGTAGGGACTGAGGGAATGAGGGCCCTACATAAACCCCTAAAGGGTAAAAATTACCTAACTCCCTCCTGAAGGCACCACAAACGGGCTTTAAAGAGTTCACAATTTAAATAAACCACTTTGACAAACTGAGCCGTCCACACGTGCTTCGCCTTGCTGGCCACGAACCCACTCATGACGAGACGAGCTTGAAGACTTGCTCCTGTGTCTTGTCTGTGCGATGCTTCAGGAAGCCATATGGCCGGCAAAGAATTTTTGGCCACCCCCTCGCCCCCCACCCCCGAGCCCCCCGAACCTCGTACCCCAAAGCAGCCAGTCTTCTTCCAACGTGCAACGCACATGCCTCGCAAATGCAGTCATAACATAGCTTTCCTTCCAAAAAAAAAACAGTCCGCCCTCTTCATCCTTCAACTCCCCCTGGTTCTTAATAGGGAATGAGGGAATTAGGGCCCTATTTTACCCTTTAAGGGAGTACATAGTAGGGCCCTCATTCCCTAAGCAACTCATTCGGCCAAGCTAAGGCCTGCGTCACAGCCGAACAGCAGCAGCACGAACATCGGCTGGTGAAACCTGGGCTTCGGCGTGGGAAGAGTTTCGAATTCGGGTCCCTTTAGCCCCTAAACCCTAAACCCTCAACCCTAAACCCGGAATCTTTTGAACGGCCTCTCAGCTTTCAGAGTCCATGTGTGGGGCTCTCTTCGTGTTTCCTCACATCGGTTGAAGAAGGGGGGGGGAATTCCAGAGGTGTGGCGTAAGAAACCGGGCAGCTGTGGCAGCAGCCCAACTTGCACTGTGAAGTCGACGCCGATGCTAGCCGACATGGCCTGTCAAGGAATGGCGCTCGGGGGGTTTGGAAGGGCTCTTGGGTGTTCAGGCCTTCAGATCTCAGGGCCTACCTAGGACCTAGTGGCTCTACTCCGCCCAGTGCAGCTCCGTCCACGTCACGCGCCAACCTTGCAGGGATGCCGCCCCCCCGCCCCCCCCACCTCCCGCCCCAAAAGCATATGCAACCATGCCTGAAATCCGTTGAACATACCCCCCGGCCCCCCCCCCGCCCCCCCCCACCCCTCGCCCCTAGCGCTCTAGCAACTTTCATGCCCATAGCCCGACAACTCCGCAAGGTGCCGCGGCGGTTTGCGCCGTCAGCCGCTCTGCCGCAGCCGCATGTCCCGGGATCCACGCCGCCAGCCCGCTGCGGAGGGCAGCCAGGGATCCCGCAGGACTCCTTCCCATATGGGGGGTCTCCGAGATTAGGGGTACCTTATTGGGGTCCCTACGATTATGATATAAGGGAATCTTACTATTTTGGGGTTTTATAGTAGGGGGTCCCCTATTTTATCGTAAACCCCCAGATCCATTTCTGGCGAGGCTTTCCCCTTCTTTCTCCATGCATCGGAGGGTCCAGCACGCCTTCGTCATGTTCGTTCGTTCGTGATTTCTTCCCTTCGCTCTTTCGGGGGCGCTCAGGGCCGAAGTCCTGTGCACGCCTAGTTGAGGTTTTTTGTCAGCTGCTTGGGGTTTAAAAACATCATTGGCTGCAGCAACACGTGTGAATAGGAGGAGTGCTAGTCTAGTGGGTAGGAAGTAGGAATCCGCTTGAAGACTGCGAGACTTGAGTCGATTGGGTGGACCTCTGAAATATGCAAAGCCAACAGCCCGACAAATCGAAAGACATGCGTGCATTCAAGTTGCCTCCCATTTGCCAGGAGGGGCCGCAGCGCGCAGCCGGGCTGCGAAATGACAAAGATCCTGCGCAGGAGCACTGCAGGGCTGCACCTATAATATTATAAGCACTCAGTAAGTCCTTATCTCTACATCCGCACCCCGAAAGGGACCCGATTTCGTCCCATATCATATATCTGAGGCTTCGATGTTGCTGCCCTTACGGCTCCGACACTCTCCGACACTCACATGTGCGGGTCACCTACGTTGCGGATCCGCAATGAGCCGCGCCAGGTCTCTCTCCACCTCCTCCTTTGCGGAGACCTTTACTGAGGTGTGCCAAAGCTGGACGGCACTTTTTTGGATGATTGTGGTATCTTGGGCAGGTCGGAGGGTGTTTGGGGTTTTGCGCGGCTGAAGCTTATCTATATGTAGGACTTGGGAGGCTGTCAGCACCTGCTTCTCCTGTGCAGCTTTTGGTAGCAAACCGAGCTGCGTGGCAAAGGCCGAAACCCCAAACCCGAAAAAGGATTGGAGCCCTTCGATTCCACGGTGTTTCGGCCTCGCGCTTGGCTTCTTCTTTTTGAGACTGTCATGGGCTGACCATCTGCTAAAACCCTCAAGACCCTAAAAGCCTGCTTCGTTTCTTCCCCGAAACCCTGTAAATGCCTTCTCTCACAAAGTGGCAGAAGCAAAGCTTACTGACTTTCGATTTCAGAAGAGCCCCTCAAAGTGAGATCTGGGACGAGGGAACCTAAGCTAAGACGGGCAAACAAGGGAATCAAGGCACCACCGGCGGTCCTACGTTTTGAGCCCGTGGATTAAGGGCTTCAACTCCTGATATTGAGAGTGGCCTTCTTTCTAGGTAGACTTCAAAATAGAGGTGTTTATGAAGAAACAAATGCGTGTCTAGATAGGGGTTGCTTTGGGATTTTGGCATTCGGGGGCGGCCTTGCTGGTGAAGACACCCTGGGGCACAGAGAGGAGCGGTGGCCGAAGCATTCCTAGAAGGAGCGTGGCATGTCGGGGCTTAAGCCTTATGGGGCTGATCCGGGGGGGGGGGGGGGGGGGGGGTTGTGGGGTTTATAAATGGGGCTGATAATATAACATATGTGCGACCCAAAATGTGCATACTCGAATTTGCTTAATTTCTACAGGTAGCTTAAGCCATTAATCACATTAATAAGCATATATTCATATGTATACCCGTATGTATATCTTACAGAAATAGGTATGCGACCTATATATACACGAGGATTCAAGTTCAAGGCCTGAGCCCAAAATGCTAATCTCCGGACCCTCCTAAAGTAGGTGTTTTTTTTTGTTGGCGCCTGCGTAGCTGGCCGAACCACTCAGCAGAGGGTTTAGAGTGTCGAACCCCTAGCTCCTAGGATTTCGGGCTTTAGGATGACCCAGAGTCTACTTAGAGCTTCGGGTTGAGGAAGTGGCCTGTAGGGTCTCGGGTCTAAGGAACCCTGAACCCCTTAAAGGGCATCCAGAGCTCCGGAGATGTGCGCCAGGCACCCGTCCGGAAGCGGATGGCTCCCTTCCATCCTGGGCCCCGCGTCACCGGGGTCCTCGCGGCTTGCACGATTTTGGAGGAGTAGGGCATAGGGTGTAGGGTGCATTCAGGCACCAGGGCCCCTATGAACCCCTAACTGATAAGGGCCTAAATAGGATGGCGTGTAAAAAGGGGTTATAAGGGGTATTGGTCATTTATTTGTGCACCTCGTTCGGGGGTTTAGAGTTTGGTGCGCCGAAGCACCTAAGGCCACCTACCAATAACCCGACCTCTCGTTGCTTAGCTTTAGGACTTGGACTTTAAAAAAAACTCCCAACAGGTCCGGAAACCCGAGCCGGCCAAACCCTGTCCCCCACTAAGTGCCCCACTTGGGTTGGTGCATCCGCGGCTTCGCCAGCGGCTGCATCAGCCACGCCTGCATCTTCCTCCTCGAAGTCGAGGTTCTCCTCACTTGCACCTCGGCTCATAAGAGGGGAGGGGGGGAAGGGAGTTGTTCTGCATTGTAGTCCGTTGGTTGGATCTCTATTGGACGCTTGAAATGTCTTTCTTCCTTGGTGTTGAGAATCTACGTAGTGTTCAAAAACCAGGACAACTCCTTACTTGGAAGCAAGGGCTTCGGGCTTCTTTGCGCATATCACGGTCAGTCGGGTTGTTGAGGGGGGAGATGTCCTGTGGAGAAGCTGCCTCGGGGTTGGGGAGGAACCCTGCGTCTGGAGTCTATAGGGTCCACCGAGCTTCGGCTTCTATCTGAAACTGGAAAACCCATGAAAAGCAGGATCGCCACCCATTTTCGGACCCCCCGGCCCCTCCCGGCCTCGGTTGACACGCGCGTGCAAGTAGGCTCCCACCAACTTTCGGATTCCAGCGCTTGTGCCACGGCATCGGGCAGTGGACACCATGGGCAGCGAGTCAAACAAGGCCCTCCTGCTCAGGTGTTCTTCCGCCAAAGAGGACACCCCTTTGCCCTCTGGCAACCTCTTACCCGGCAGAACATGAGGCAGTAGCAAGCTTATGGTCATGATGGCAAACTCTCTGCAGCCCTTCTGGGAACCCTTGGTTATTCGGCTCTCGTCTGGGAGCCATATAAGCCCTGACCTCTGACAAGGAAGGGCTCCTGATGCCCACCACCTCCAACAGCTCTCTCACAGCACGCGGCGCTCGCCGCGGGGAAGTCTCCGGAGAAGAGCCGGTCCTTGGCCGCGTTGGAGCTTGAGATTTGGAAAAACTCAAAGCCTGACCTCCCGCACAGGTGAGGGGATGGGATGTTCAGAGCTCCTTCCTGCTTAGTTCTTTAGCCTTCGTTTGGGGCCGGAGGCCAGGAGGTCGGGCTTGAGGACTTGGGGGCTGCTGTGGCAGGTGACAGCTTGCACAGCAGAGGGTTGAGACAAGATACGCTGAGTTCTGCCTCGGTGCCCTCAGGCAGCTGCCTTCGTCTAAGCCCCCAGGCCTAAACCATGAAGTGCAAGAACCCCCAAACCCTAAACCCTAAACCCTAAACCCTGAACCCTAAACCCTAACCCTTAGGCTCACTCCGAAGGCGCATCTCCGCCTCCCCGGCAGTCGTCGGCGTCTCGCCGGCCTCTCCTCCACCGCTTAGAGCTGCGGATGAGAACTGCTCCAGGGTTCGGGGCATCATCTACTAATTGCTTAAGAACCCCGAAAGAATAAACCTTTGCCTCCTTATTAAGGGTAGTACAGGGATTACTATTTTTTGGGGTGCCCATGATGCTCCAAAAGGCTCGGGGCTGTCCCGGCTGATGCTCATGATGCTGGGGCTATGGAGCACAAGGTTGCCAGGGCTTCCCGACTGATGCTCATGATGCTTGGGCTTTTGGGCAATGCAGTTGCCCAAAAACTGGGCCGCAGCTGTCCCGGCTGATGCTCATGATGCTGGGCTTTGGGGCCTGATGCTCCTGATGCTTGGGCTTCGGGGCGACGCAGTTGCCCAAAAACTGGGCCGTTGCCCATGATGCTCCGAAAAGCTCGGGGATGTCCCGGCTGATGCTCATGATGCTGGGGCTTTCGGGCGGGCGTTTGGGCGACGCAGTCGCCCAAAAACTGGGCCGTTGCCCATGATGTTCCGAAAGGCTCGGGGCTGTCCCGCCTGATGCTCATGATGCTGGGGATTTGGAGCACAAGGTTGCCAGGGCTTCCCAACTGATGCTCATGATGCTTGGGCTTTTGGGCGACGCAGTTGGCCGTTGCCCATGATGCTCCGAAAGGCTCGGGGCTGTCCCGGCTGATGCTCATGATGCTGGGCTTTGGGGCCTGATGCTCCTGATGCTTGGGCTTCGGGGCGACGCAGTTGCCCAAAAACTGGGCCGTTGCCCATGATGCTCCGAAAGGCGAGCATCATGATGCTGGGGCTTTCGGGCGGGCGTTTGGGCGACGCAGTCGCCCAAAAACTGGGCCGTTGCCCATGATGTTCCGAAAGGCTCGGGGCTGTCCCGCCTGATGCTCATGATGCTGGGGCTATGGAGCACAAGGTTGCCAGGGCTTCCCGACTGATGCTCATGATGCTTGGGCTTTTGGGCAATGCAGTTGCCCAAAAACTGGGCCGTTGCCCATGATGTTCCGAAACGCTCGGGGCTGTCCCGGCTGATGCTCATGATGCTGGGCTTTGGGGCCTGATGCTCCTGATGCTTGGGCTTTTTGGGCGACGCAGTTGCCCAAAAACTGGGCCGCTGCCCATGATGCTCCGAAAGGCTCGGGGCTGTCCCGGCTGATGCTCATGATGCTGGGGCTTTGGGGCACAAGGTTGCCAGGGCTTCTCGACTGATGGTTATGATGGTTGGGCTTTTGGGCGGCGCAGTTGCCCAAAAACTGGGCCGCTGCCCATGATGCTCCGAAAGGCTCGGGGCTGTCCCGGCTGATGCTCATGATGCTGGGGCCTTCGGGCGATGATGCTTGGGCTTTTGGGCGACGCAGTCGCCCAAAATCTGGGCCGTTGCCCATGATGCTCCGAAAGGCTCGGGGCTGTCCCGGCTGATGCTCATGATGCTGGGGCTTTGGGGCACAAGGTTGCCAGGGCTTCCCGACTGATGCTCATGATGCTTGGGCTTTTGGGCGATGCAGTTGCCCAAAAACTGGGCCGCTGCCCATGATGCTCCGAAACGCTCGGGGCTGTCCCGGCTGATGCTCATGATGCTGGGCTTTGGGGCGACAAGGTTTGCCAGGGCTTCCCGACTGAGGCTCATGATGCTTGGGCTTTTGGGCGACGCAGTTGCCCAAAAACTGGGCCGTTGCTCATGATGCTCCGAATGGCTCGGGGCTGTCGCGGCTGATGCTCATGATGCTGGGGCTTTGGGGTGACAAGGTTGCCAGGGCTTCCCGACTGATGCTCATGATGCAGTTGCCCAAAAACTGGGCCGTCGCCCATGATGCTCCGAAAGGCTCGGGGCTGTCCCGGCTGATGCTCATGATTCTGGTTCTTTGGGGTGGCATTGGTTGCTGGGACTTCTCGGCTGATGCTCATGATGCTTGGGCTTTGGGGCGCAGTTGCCCAAAAACTGGGCCGTCGCCCATGATGCTCCGAAAGGCTCGGGGCTGTCCCGGCTGATGCTCATGATGCTGGGGCTTTGGGGCGACAAGGTTGCCAGGGCTTCCCGACTGATGCTCATGATGTTTGGGCTTTTGGGCGGCGCAGTTGCCCAAAAACTGGGCCGTTGCCAATGATGCTCCGAAAGGCTCGGGGCTGTCCGGCTGATGCTCATGATGCTGGGGCTTCGGGGCGACAAGGTTGCCAGGGCTTCCCTGATGCTCATGATGCTTGGGCATTGGGGCGGCGCAGTTGCCCAAAAACTGGGCCGTGGCCCATGATGCTCCGAAAGGCTCGGGGCTGTCCCGGCTGATGCTCATGATGCTGGGGCTTTGGGGCGACAAGTTTGCCAGGGCTTCCCGGCTGATGCTCATGATGTTTGGGCTTCGGGGCGTCGCAGTTGCCCAAAAACTGGGCCGTTGCCAATGATGCTCCGAAAGGCTCGGGGCTGTCCGGCTGATGCTCATGATGCTGGGGCTTCGGGGCGACAAGGTTGCCAGGGCTTCCCTGATGCTCATGATGCTTGGGCATTGGGGCGGCGCAGTTGCCCAAAAACTGGGCCGTTGCCAATGATGCTCCGAAAGGCTCGGGGCTGTCCCGGCTGATGCTCATATGCTGGGGCTTTGGGGTGACAAGGTTGCCAGGGCTTCCCGACTGATGCTCATGATGCTTGGGCTTTGGGGTGGCGCAGTTGCGCAAAAACTGGGCCGTTGCCCATGATGCTCGGGGCTGTCCTGGCTGATGCTCATGATGCTGGGGCTTTGGGGTGACAAGGTTGCCGGGCTTCCCGGCTGATGCTCATGATGCTCGGGCTTTGGGGCGGCGCAGTTGCTCAAAAACTGGGCCGTTGCCCATGATGCTCCGAAAGGCTCGGGGCTGTCCCGGCTGATGCTCATGATGCTAGGGCTTTGGGGTGACAAGGTTGCCGGGCTTCCCGGCTGATGCTCATGATGCTCGGGCTTTGGGGCGGCGCAGTTGCCCAAAAACTGGGCCGTTGGCCATGATGCTCCGAAAGGCTCGGGGCTTTCCCGGCTGATGCTCATGATGCTGGGGCCTTGGGGTGACATAGGGCTGAAGACTTCTAGACGAGGCCACTGGAGAGACCCCGCACTCCCGAAACCCGCACGGAAAGCTGGAAGTCCTGACTGGTCTGCTGCAGCCTCGGGCTGAAGGGCCTCCTCAACAGCCCAATTGCTGCTACAACAAGCGTTGAACGACGGAAGCTCTGCATGCTGGAACAAGCACTACAAGTAGCTACTTCAAAGCACGATCGTGAACCTTCATCTGCCATCAGGCTGCCACCATCGAGGTGAACCAGATCTTCTGACTCAACTCATGAGATTCTGATAACCGGTCGCGTTGCGAAGTACCTTAAGCTCTTACCCAAAAACCCAAAAACCCTAAAACCCAAAAACCCAAAAACCCTAAAACCCTAAACCCGAAACACTTGATTTTCAAGCCTAAGCCCTTGATGCCTGGGGCTGGTCGGCCGGCACCAGCCGTGAGCTTGCCGGGGCGGGTTCATGCACCCTGGCTGTGGGCGTTTTAGGGGTTTGGGGTTTAGGGTTTAGGGTTTGGGGGTGCAGGATCTGGGTAGAGGGGTTTATTTGAGGTCACAAGGTGCAAGGGGGGGGGGGGGGGGAGAATGCCATTGGCTTCCCTTTAACACAACCGAGTGATGTGGCCTCATGTAGCTAGTGCGCACGATGCGCGGGCTTTGGGTACCTTATCTTTGCTAAAGACTTATGCAAAACCCTATCCGGCAACAAGAAGAACCCAGACAACAACGGCTGCATCCAGGCAGGGCATTTCGTGCCAATGGCTTGGCTGAGGGTCAGCAGGGGACGGGGAGCGTGCTAAGCTCTAAGGAACTACTCGACAGCAAGCACGACTGGCCGCAATGATCTTGTGAATGGGTTCCTCGAGCCAGTCAAACAAGCTGGTGCAGAGCCATCACATAAACCCCATGCCAATCGTGCCTTTGCCCACGCGGTGCAGGTGCGAAGTCGCCTGCGAGACCACGGCTAGCCAGAAAGTCCTGTGAGCTTGTCATGAGGCACTCCAGGCAGCTATTGGGGGTTCAGGAACTCCCGAATTCTCGGCACTATTACTCATTACTTTGTCATGGTGTGGACAGTGGCAGTTGGTATCCACACCGGGCCTACTTCGTAGCCCTGCAACTCGAAAACCGCAGACTGCATGTCTCAGTTCTCAGAGCATGTTCCTGAATGGCGGTACCCTTTTTTGGGGGTTGCCTTGTTAGCCTTCACCTACGCTGCATACGCGTAATGTTACAAGCCCTACACCTTGGACTCAGACCCTAAACACTTTAAACTAAACCCTAAACGCCCTAAACCGTAACCCTAAACCCTGACCCCTAACCCTAAACCCTGGACTCAAAGCCCATCTCCTGGAAGCTCGGGCGGGGCGATGACACCATGGCCTTGCAGGACAGATGAGGGATTTTTTATCGGGTCTGGCATGCGGGTCCTTTGGTGACCTTTGTTGCATCCAGGCCTCGAAAAACGACTGCCGGGTACTTGAAACGAAGGGCCGAGCCAGCAAGCTAACAACACTCGTGGCTATTGTGTCACTCTCTGAGCAGATCTCATGCTGCACTGGCGAAATCCCATAACCTGATACCCTCAACACCTCACTGATGGTAGCATACTGACGGTGAATCTGGAGGAAAGTTCGCTATCAGCATCACGGGAGTCTGCTGACATGAGCAGCTGCGTGCAAGGCAATCAAGTGAGCTCCAACACCACAGCCCAAAAAATATCTGCGCAGGTTCGCCTTCTTCCAACAGGCTTCTGCATGGCACCCTGGGCCCTAAACCCTATAATCCCTTCCCCCTAATACTAAAACCCCCCCTAATTTGTAAATATCATTTTTCCCGGACCCTGCCGGTACTCAGCCCAATACTAAACCTGTTTGAGAATTAGGGGGGGAGGGGTTCAGGGCCTTCGCCCTTGAGTTGAGCCATTAGGGTTTCAAGGTTTAGGGCTCAAGCCTGACAGGATTAGGATCCAGGGCTCAGGGCTTGGAGGGTTGAATTATTATGGTTCGGAATTCAGGTTTTAGGAAATAGACCCCCCCCTAATTTTAAATATTTTTCGGGCCCAGGCGAATTTCAGAATTAGGGAGAGGGGGGGGGGGGGGGGGGGGGGGCGGGGGGGTTTTAGTATTAGGGGGAAGGGATTAAGCCCTAAATCCTAAACCCCAAACCCTTTTGCAACAGGCTTGCCACCTCGCCCGGAGTTGGTGCCACTCGATATGAGCAGCTTAACTGCCATCCCTAAACCCTAAACCCTAAACCCTGTGCCTTTCCGCGGGTGGGCGCGTGGCGCAAGTCAGCAGCAGCTGCAGCTGAAGGTGGAGAGGTCCACAAGACGGCTGAGGCGCCTCGATTCCAAGCAAAGGGGCTTGGGGTTTAGGGTTTAGGGTTTAGGGTTTAAGTTTAGGGTTTCGGGGGTTCAGGGTAAAGAGGCTGGAGCTCTAAGCCCTGGATGAGATAAGCCCCACGTTGCTCCGAGTGCCGGACCCTACTGCGAGGTGGTTCTTAAATCCAAAGTCCGGCTTTGGTAAAAGAAGCAGCTTGGGCTGACGGTTGAAGGATTCCTAGGGATAAAGTTTAAGTTGAGGGGTCCATCCCTCCTTGTCAGCTCAGAACTGGTATAAATCTTGCACTCTGCTGATCCCCAGAATCGTCCAAGTCTGATATCCCCATGGACGAGTGTGGTAACCCTCTGAATGTCCGTGTGCGTTCGGGCGCCATGTTGCCTGAATCATGGCAGGGCTCTGTCGAGCAGCACAGCACGGACTTCGAAGATGTAGCGGGATCCGGGCGACAGCTCCAGCCTCGTTGCTCTTTAGGCGGGTTTAGGGTTTAGGGTTTAGTTAAAGCTGTTTCTGGACTTTAGGACTGTAGGATGCTTCTCAAACTTGAGAGGGGTGCAGCTGCTGCACGCGTTGCGTCATCGTGCTGGGCTCCGCATTTTCCGGTGCTCAGGACACTCTGGTGCTCAGGAACTCCAGTCAGCGGGGCTCTTCGGGCTCAAACAGCCATTAGGGACAATGCGTGCAGCTGAAACACCGACTGAGACCCTGAAGCAACGCCTCAGACGCTGCAGAGCCAAGAGGCTGAGCAGCGCCCTTGCTGCAGATCCACCTCGGGAGGGTCGGGGGGTTGGGGGGTCCGAAGCCTCACTTGGTAGCCCAGTAGCCATATGACCATAAGGGCACCCTTTTTTGGTTTGGTGTAACCTTGAACCAAAAAAAAAGAAAAGGGCACCACTGGGCCACCAAGCTCATGAAACAGCCTCCCCACGCACTCTGGCCTTCGCTCCTCTTGGACTTCCACGCCTCCGTCAGGGACCTGCCTTGGCATCGAACCAACCACAAGGGGTTTATGGGCTTACGGCTATAGGGTTCATTCAATTAACCCCTTGGGGGGGAAGGGGGGGGGGAGGGGTGCATCTCTGGTGGCTCTTGCCGGGAATGGGATTCAGGACTTCAGGGCTGGCGGTTGGGATAAACACCTGGCGCCTCGTGCAAAACTGGGCCTCGAGACTTTTGGGAAGACTGCCTGTAGTGCCTGTCACGCTGAATTCTTCGGAGTGTTTAGACAGGATCGTGGCTGGGATTGGCTTTGGGATGAGCTGGGCCAAGTGTAGGGTCTAGGGTCGCACACGGCCGGCCAGGTCAATCAATGGGTCCGATGAGTCCAAACTGGCACCAACTGCAGCAGACACGCCAGACCCAAGGAACAAGACATGTGCAGCAAGCTATTCATCAACCACAAGCAATCCAATTCTAGTGGCATATCACAAGCAATCAGCTTCCTACGGTCACCTGGGCCATTGCGCGCCGGTATTGGCGGAGAGTGACACTCATAGGGTACCAGGGCTTTAGGGCCACAGGAGTTATAGAGCGCAGGGCTTCGGATTCGGGAGGTAGGGGGTCTTCGGAAGCTTTGAGGATCATAGTGTCTCGAATCTTCAAATCCAACTTGCCGAGGCTCCTCTCCCGGCGCTGACACACCTTTCCACGGCATTGGGTGCAGGAGTTGGGATGCGAGGTTGCGCATTTCGAGCATGGCCATAGTAGTATGAGCCTCATTGTCTCTATTTACTTTGGGGTTTGTACTGAGGTTTCGTCCAAGGGGCAGGGCAGACATGCACAGCCCCTCCCGAAAAGAGGGGCTAGAATCTGCGGCTAGAAGCCTCTGTCTTCAAATCCCGAACCCTGAGCCCTCGGCCAAAACGCCTTACTTCAAAATCCTACTGCATGCGAAGGCCCCCCCACAAAAATCAAGGAATCGGCCCAAGTCCTGTCCTAGAATTCGCGTGTGTTTCTGAGAAATAGCTTTCAGAGGGTATCCAGCCATCTAGCCCATCTGGGACCGCAAAAGCCTAAACCCAAAAACCCTAAAAGCATCTAAAAGCCCTCAAAGCGGCGCTCCTCGAAACCGCGCTCCCCGTCAGCACACGGTGACGAGGCCCACGGGAACAGCCATGACAGCCTGTCAGCGCAAGAAGGGCTCAAGACAAGAGGCCGATGTAAACCTTTGTTTGCAACAGGTCTCCTGGGCTGCTCTGCCTGTCACTGAGGTGGAGGGCTCGTGACTTAACCTTTTTTGCAGCTGGCTTGCGTGAGTCACCCTAAACCCTAAACCCTATCACTACATGGGGGGCTGCGACGGGAGAATGCTTACTCGTTGGTGACTATTTGGGCTCCGAGCTTGCGTTGTCCCACTTGCGCGTGTCATCCTTTGCACTGATGCCTAAACCCTAAACTCCAAGTCGTGATCGAACCCCCTTTTGGAAGCACAGCCCTAAACCCCAAGGCTCTGAATTCCTTGGAGTTGCCTACCGCTAGTCTTGGCCCCTGTAGCAACGGGCCTTCTGCAACTTCACCTGGGGCCCCTATTAAACCTCTCCAAAGCGTCATCAAAACCTGTCGCCCTCGGCACCTTTGTTTCGCTGACTAGGGGCTACAACACGGGGGAACCGAGGTATGTCTGAGGTGTTCTACATACGGCTTGACATTGGCCCAACACGTCCAGCCCATCTTTGGGACCCAAAGTTTTGGGGTTTCAGGGTCCAAGGGACATGCATTTTTCTACCTGCTCAGCGCTGCATCCATTGAGGGACTCGGCTACTGAATGCAGGAGCGTGAAACGAGTGTCTAGCTACTTCACAGAATTTTTCGTTTCAGTTTGACACAAAAAATCATCGATGGTTCATGAAATAGCAGAACCTGCATCGACATTCTTGCAGCCTCTACTAGTGCGCATGGAGCGTCCTAAACCCTGCACCCCTCACTATCGAAAAAAAACAAACTTCGGTGAGATCAGGTGAAACACGGAAATTCCTCGACTACGTAAGCCAGGCTCAGCGCCTAGGCTCTATGAGCTGGAAAGGTTGGCGCAAGCTTCCACTGGCTGAAGCTCCGAGGATTCCTACTATTTGCTTAAAATATGATCGTCCCCATATTACCCTCTATGAGGAAGAATGTTTTGTATTTTTCGGGGGGTTCTTGAGCAATTAGTAGATTCAGGGCTGCAAGGCCTCACAAGGCCTCATCACACACTCTAAGACATCGGTGTGAACACCGACATGAAAACCGCTTGCTTCAACATGCGCCAGGTCACACTAACTACTCGCACTATCCAGCAAGGTCCTACCTACGGTCCGTTCACCATCGCCCTATGCGCCCTCTGCGGCTGCATCCGTCTCAACCTTCTCAGATGCTGCGGAAGACACTTGTGGCGTGCGGGGTTCTTACAAGGGAATGTGCCTTCAGCTTGCACCACTATCCCAAGGCCCACACACCCCTTGAAGCTCTCCACCCCCTAAACGCTGGAATGTGCTGTACAAAAATCTGAAAAGAGCAAGTAGAAGAGAAAAAACAATCACAACGATAAGACACGTACCATGTTTATGAACATGACGTGCCATATGGGGCCACCAGTTCTGCTCACTGTCTATCCGAACCTTAAAACCCCCTAGAAGCCATCACGGAGCTCGCAGAACCTTTACGAACCGTCAAAGCCCTGCCTTCAAAAACCTCAGTCAACCTAGACCCTCACCCTTTTCTGAACAGACCCTATAAACCTGACCCTAAACCCTAAACCCTGAACCCTTTGTAAAAATGCCCGCGACTGACGGGCCTTAGCGCTGAGCGCCGAGGCGAAAGCCCCAGCTGCAGCCAGGGCGGCGTATGCTTGCGGCTTCTGGGGGTCCTGGACCGTTTAGGGTTTAGGGTTTATTGTTTAGGGTATCTCCCAGGAGTGCCCGCAGTCATTTTCATGGAATCAACTCTGGCGTCCCCATAAAGATGCCAAACGTCATCGATTAGGGTTTAGGGTTTTTTTTTTTGCCACCCGCCTAGCTGACACTCAGGCCACGTTGCAGGGACTAATACCGGTTTAGGGTTTAGGGTTTGGGGTTTAGGGTTCAGCGTTCAGGGTTCAGGGTTTAATTAGGGTTGAGGTGAGGGGGATGAGGGAGGACGAGGGGAGTGAGGGGGTTTGTTCAGAAGCAAAATGCCACTGCTGCACCCCGATTCTCAGTTCAGCCCGGGCTTTATATACGCCTACATCCCTCTCACCCCTTTCGGTTGCTCGGATTTGCTTAAAGGGAAGCCCCCCTCCAAAACAACTGATTCCTAGAGCCACTTGCAGTTCGAATGATCATTTCCAGAACCCGTTGGGGTTCCTTACTTGAAGATTCATGAGTAGCTATAAGTAAGGTTAGAAGTATGGTAATCATCATACACGTTTGCCCCACTTAGGGTGCTTATAACCCTACTTATTCCTACCCATGAACCTCCACAAGGTAAGCGAATCCTAGCTTGCAAACACCCTTAACACTAAACACCCTAATTACACCCTACGCCCTGCACCCTAAACCCTAGACCCTCCCATCCATGCGCAGATCCCAGCGACGAGGCGGTCCTTCGCAAACCCTGGACCGAGAGGGGCAGGAAGTTCCAGCTCATGCACAGCCTGCGTTGAGGGTTTAGGGGTTTAGGGGTTCAGGGGTTGAGGGGCTTAGGGGTTTAGGGGTTTAGGGGTTTAGGGTTTACGGTTTGGAGTTTGGAGTTTTTTTTTAGGGTTTGTTTGTTGCCACCCGTTCCAACGGCTGGACTTTTGTCTGCAATGTTTGGGCGTCCCAGCGGTTGGACTTTGAGTGCAATGCTTGGGGCAAGTTGTGGGCTTCAGGGCCATGGGAACGAATGGGCGCTGGTTGATGCATTGCAAAGCGATCATCCCTAAACCCTTTTTACTGCTAGGACCGCTGCCCTAAACCCTAAACCCTTTTTGCTGCTAGGACTGCTGCCCTAAACCCTAAACCCTAAACCCTAAACCCTGGACCCTAAACCCTAAGCCCTAAACCGCGAACGCCCTTTTGGCATTTGGGAAACCCCGGGAACACTGGGCCCCCTAAACCTTACAAGCCCTAAACCCTTTTGTGACACTAAACCCTATTGGCTGCCCGGCCTCTGCACCCACCTCTGCCCGCAGGCGGGCTGCAAAGGCCCGGCAATCCGGCGCCAGCATGTCGTCCGCTGCATATGCCTCAGTGGACAAACGCACACAAGCGGTCAGGCCTCATGTGGGTGGCGGAACGCATTCAACTGTTTCCAGGACCGGACTTGAGAGGGAGTTTGAGTTTGGGGGTGTGGTGTGGGGAGGAGGGTTCCAAGATGCCTGGTTTGAGAGAATGCAGGGATCTCACTCTGCGCCCGCCCTGGGATGAAGGGAAGCGACCCATCATTCCTTGAAATAAAGCCGAAACCGGGGGGGGGGGGGGGGGGGGGGAAACGGAGAGGGGAATCCTCAAACCCGAACAAGCCCTGGGCCCAATTTACAAAACACGCCCAAGAAACAGAACAACAAACAACTGAAATGAAATGTTTCAGGAGGTGTTGACATATAAGCATCTCTGCTCTGAAGGTACATGCCGAAACCAATCGGTTTCCAAGCTGATCGGGCAACACATGGGAGACACCGTGCACAATGTGGCAGCAGAGGCTCAGGTAGGATTGAATTCATCCTCGAAGCTACAGAAACCCCAAACCCCCCTTGTTTCTAGCAGCTGGGACCCTTTGCTGTCAGGCTGAAAGCACCCTTTTGCAACCCTAAACCCTAAACCCTAAACCCTAAACCCGAAACCCGAAACCCTTAACCCCAGGCCCGCGGCCAAGAAAGTGCGCGGCATGGGCCGCAGGGACTCCGCAAGGAGTGGCGAGGCTTCTCTTGCCTTCTACTTGGAGGTTCGTGGGGTATAGGGTTTAGGGTTTAGGGTTTTTAGGGTTTTTAGGGTTTTTAGGGTTTTTAGGGTTTAGGGGTTTAGGGTTTAGGGTTTAGGGTTTAGGGTGGTTCAGGGCTTAACCCCTTTTCAACGAGGTCTCTCGCAATTTTTCTGGACCCTAAACCTATAGGGTGTAGTTTGTTTAGGACGCACGGATTAATTAGGACTTTTTTTTTGACTGTAGAAGTTAGGACACCATGTAAGAGGGCGACCTGGTCAGGTTCTTATGTTCCGGAGCATACCCTACACCCTGCACCCTTTGTATCACCTGCACGAACCGCGAAACCTAAGACACGAAACTGAGCACATAGAAACCAAGGACTGTGTTGGAGGTGGCGGGGCGAAAGCGTTCCCTCCTCATCACTATACAATGGCTTGCAACTGAAAAGCGTCGGCATGGGTTCATATGGGAGGGCACCTCCCCCAAGTCTATGACACAAGCATCAAAGCGGGGCCCTCTGCTTCATACGGGTCATACGAGTAAGAATGTGACTTTGGAGCCACATCCTTGGATTGAATACCATCCTCTTTTTTGTTGGGTCCTCCTTCCCCATATCACTGTAACTTAGAACCGCGCCCGTTTGTGAGAGGCCAGGTAGGGAATATTCAACAAAGGTTAAACTTTGAACCCCAGCTGCCTTCATCCAGTCTAAGACTTTCGGCTCGTCGTCCTCCTCTTCCTCCTCGTCCTGTGGCCAAAGGCGATCAGGCAGAAGGTGCAGGGGCGAAGTAGTCTTGGCACCAGCTGGGCGAGGCCAAAAAGGCACCCCCCACAGCTGGGGGTCTTTGAGCTCGAGGTTTGCGTTTGGGGGTGAGGGGTGTATATATGCTGTATATTTACTAGATATATATATATAGTATATATGTAATATACTATATGTACTCTATATATATATATATATGTATATATAGGCTTCTGGCTCGAGTTTGAAAGTGTGTCGACGCGCCATGCAGTCGACATGCCATCCTGCCGCGCGCTCTGCGAGTTCACCCACGCGAACAGGCAAACAGCGCCAGCAGTCCGGAGCTAACGGAGTGGTTTAGGGTTAGGGTTTAGGGTTTAGGGTTTAGGGTTTAGGGTTTAGGGTTTAGGGTTTAGGGTTTAGGGTTTAGGGTTTAGGGTTTAGGGTTTATGTCACTCCTAAAAGCTGATAGTCCATGAAACTCCTCCACTCTGCAGCTCAAACGCCCGCGACCCTTTTATAAACCCAGGACGCCCGCGACCCTAAATTCAGAACTCCAGCATTGCTGCACAGCACTCCAGGCGCTCCTCATCTTCGGGGATGTCAACTTTCGGGCCGTACACCTTTCGGGAAGGTGGGTTTAGGGTTTAGGGTTTAGGGTTTAGGGTTCAGGGTTCAGGGTTTAGGTGTGTGTCTTTCGGTTCCGGCCTTCCCCTTGGGCTTTCATAGGGAAGGCACCCGCGGGCCTTGTTTCGTTTTCTGGCTGCAAGGGTTCAACTCGAAGTTCGGCGCCTAGGAATCCCTGCAAGGTTTTAAGGTTTTGGGTTTAGGGTTTTGGGGGGTTCGGGTTACACCCCGCGCCCAAGAATACCACATCTGCAAGGGCCACCTCGCTGGCAAAAGCTAGTTCCTCCTGCATCATGAGGTGGAGGTCGTTCGTCTCCTTGAGAGGGGGGGCGGTTTCTTCGGAAACCATGAAACCATCCGAGGTTCGGGCTTGTTGCGCGCTGGACCCAGTAGCTCTGAAGCTTAAACTAAGCAGAGACAAGCCCAGGAAACCCCAAGCTCGTGTGGTCAACAGGTCTGATCGCCTGGCAGCACATCCCAGCTGTCCGCTGATGTCCACTCTACATAGCCTTGCAGTACATGAGGTTTCCCAAAATAAGGGGCCCTGAATAAAAAAAACCCAAATAGTATGGTTTCCGTACAATAAGGACCACAACAAGGTACCCCCCTAATCCCACAGGAGTTTCGGTCCCTCACAACTCGGACACTAGCCTCCCTAAACCCTAAACCCTAACACAAAGAAGCACAGGGAACCCATCACCATCCTCGAAGTTGAGCATGGATTGGCTGGTCGGCCTGGAGCAAGGCATGTACGGGACTTCAGCTTCAGTGCATTTTTTTTTGGCGACTCCCGTGGCTAGGGGTCGTAAAGAGCTTCGGGTTAGAGGATTTCGGGTGGGCAATTTGCGCTGCAGTTGCCGCTCAAACTTGTGTGCTGCGATTCCTCATCAGACAGCACGTCCGCACAACGTCTTGCATGCAAGCCGAACTCTCCGCGTTCCACGCGGCCTCACATCCAGCCACGGATAGAAGAGCACCTGCGGTAGCAGAGTGGCCCTGCTCTCATGCGTACCAGGGACCATGGAGTCGCGAGCAGAGAACAAGAGGCAGAACAACTACGGCGCCAGGACGTAAGCGGTTTCGAGTTTAGGGTTTATGTATATATATATATATATGTATGTATATGTATATGCATGTATATATATATATATATTATATATGCATGCCCTTTCCACGCCCACCCACCTGCAGAGCTATTCTAGGTCCATCCACAGCTGCCCGCAGCGCGCAGGCCTCAGCCAGGAGGCTGCCCGGATATGCCAATGACCAAAACACTCCTAGACGGCACCGAAACCTTTCAAACCGTCAACATGTCGCCATGCCGCTATGCCATGCAGACGCGATGTATCTTGCAAGGGGCCTTTGTGGCTGGGCTAAGGGCCGGTGCTGGGTTTCGGGCTTGGGCGGGCCTTGCGATCATAGCCGGGCTTGGGATCTCCTACGCCCTGCCCTAACCTGCCATCAAGCAGCTGCCGCAAGTCCTCCCCCAGCTGCGTCGCCCGCAAGGGCCAAGAAGGGAGGCGCGTAGCCCAGGCCGCCTTCGAGGGCGTCTGTGCTGGGATCAAACTCTCCGTCATGAATGACAGACTTAATTACTGTGAAGGATTGGGATGTTCCCCCGTATACTAACAGTCCTTAGTAGGGATTATAGTAGGGGGGTACCATAATCCCTATTAAGGACTGGAAAGTTCTTGCCTTCGGCGACCCAACAGATCGCCCCGAAGGAGTCATTGAAGGCTCCCGGGAAGCGCACTTCAGGCGGTTGCCGGTACGCTACCGACACAACCTGGGCTTAGAACCAGTTGTGGGTGTCGAGGTTCCGCACTGACCTAAGAAAAACGAACCCTGTTGGGCTTCTAAGGGAGCCTATCACCCCCTTTAAAAAAAGGGAACTCGCACTCCCACCAATCCTGTGCATAAACTTCAGGTTCATTCTGACAAGCAGCCGAGGCCCGGGACAGAACAGCCAATGATTCGCACATCCATGCATGAGTATCCAGATCGCCAGCGACGTAGCTCTCACCATGGAAGAAAACCTTGCTCAAGGCTCAGACATTCAGACATATAATATGACAATATAGTGGCTTGCACTCCTTCTAATAAGGACGACCATGAAAAGCCCGGCACTGCAGCAAAGCATAGGGATATATAGAGCTTTCGCAGAGCTCCGTCAGACGACTCACTCGCACATGCTAGAACGTGCTATGACTGGAATCCTACTTCGTTACAGCAGCTACCCCAAACACACCACGTAAGCCCGTCCTTCTACCAGTCGTGCAGCCCACCCCTTCTAAGCCTTGCGCGCGCACTCTGTACCCAAACCGCTTGCCTCCCAGACGTCTCCAAGCCCCAAGTGCAGCCTGGACACTATCACTGGTGGTTCGCTGAGCCCCTGGGGGGTGAATCGGCGAAGAGACAGCTGAATCTCGCCTTCCTCTTCCTCGCCGGTCCTGTCTCAGTCGGCTGCAGCCAGGTGGTCTGCAGGATCCATGCACAGGGAAAATAACGAACCTTTGTAGCTGAGAGTCTGGGAAAGAGAAAAAGAGAGAGAGAGAGAGAGAGAGACAGAGACAGAGAGAGAGAGAGAGCGAGCGAGCGAGAGAGAGAGAGAGAGAGGGCGAGAGCGAGAGAGCGAGAGCGAGAGAGAGCGAGAGAGAGAGAGAGAGAGCGAGCGAGAGACACACAAAAAAAGTGGCCGCGCTCATCGACCTGTCGGCCCTAATCTCCTCTCCAGCACAATCCCGCCGACTTTGGATTTGGATCTCTCTGTGTCTCTGCGTTTTGGTTTTTGAGGTTTGAAGCTGTGGTTTCGGCAGTGTCCCTGCTATCGTATAGCAGCGGGACAAAGTCGAAGCAACACCGCATCAGGGTGCATTTCCGCCACGCCCTACCCCCCAAACACCAGGACCTTACACCACCACTCTATGCCCAAAAAACATCACTTAAACAAAAGGCCCTGGAAGCCTGACCCCCCATCCTGAACAACCACTTCCAACCCGAGGCTCCACAGTCAGTCCTCTTAGGGTTTAGGGTTTAGGGTTTAGGGTTTAGGGTGCTTAAGCCTCAGACCTTCACCCCAAGACCATAGCACTAAACCCTAGTGCTGAACCCCAACAACATCAGAGACCCAAAAGACAGGGGCCCGAATCGTGAAGCCCTGGCTTGACAAGCGTCGCTGGCCGGGTCATCTGCCTCACTTGGCGCGGATTCCGGTGGGGGATGAGGGGGGTCCCATATATATATATATATATATATATGAGTCCCATATATATATATACATATATATATATATATGAGTCCCATTCCAGGCCTTGGGCTGTTGCGTGAAGGCCTTTTCACTTGTTGCGCAAGCGGGGCCCTGCTCAAGCCGATGCTGACGTGAGGTTTTCATCTCTGGTCCCCTCCCTCCCACGATCCGCGCAACTCTCACACATTGGATGCTGCGCAGCTGCAAGTCATCCACTGCCACACGCTGCCTGTGCGTTCTAGGCTGTTGGGGACTTTGATCCAGTGCGTTCTAAAAAGTGGCATCTCCCGGACCCCTCCACTTCCATGGCACTTCTCCGTGGTCATGACCCTCGTCAAAAATTCAGGCATGAAATTTCTCAGCAGACCCTGAACCCTTTTTTTAACACGGACCTCTGAAGCCTGTCCCTGAACCCTAAACCCTAAACCTTCTCTCTCTCGCTCTCTCTCTCAGGCATTCGAAGCCCTAAACCCTAAACCCTTTTTGCTTCAGGGCTCCTGTGGCAAACCCTATAATTAAACCCTAAACCTAAACCCTGAACTAGGCCGCAAAGCAGAGCCCCACACATCCCTGGAGCCGAACCCGAGGAGCCGAAGTCCAGAATGCTCAGCCAGACCCTTCAAAAAACACTCAGGGTTTAGGGTTTAGGGTTCTTTTGGTTTTGGGGGGGGTTAGGGGGGGGGGGGGGGGGGGGGGGGGGCTTCGCAGCCTGGCTGACTTGGAAGCTAACATCTCATCCCTGGAGTTCCACGTCCTTGTTCTGCCCCTTTGGCCCAAAACCGCCCAGCAGCCCCGCGCAACACCCCCCCCCCCCCAACCCCCCCAAGACCAAAAGAACCCTAAACCCTAACACCCTAAAAACCCCTCGGCCTGTGTACAGGCGAGCTGGGAGTAATGTTGCTGAGCGCGGCATCCCGGAAGTCCTGCAGGCAGGCGTTTGAGGGATCTCAGGGCTTCTGCTGCATGAAGACCGGCTGTGGACCGCGAAAAGCGCGGAACCATGATACGAGCGTCTTCATAAAGAACCTTCCCTGGCGAACTGCGAACGCGTGCTGTTGTTGACAAAGGGTCGAATAAACATAGAACTGGCCGACACTCACCATATCCTCTGCCGACATTTTGCCAAACTGCGCATACGATGCATTGTATGCATCCGACCCATAGGTCGTCATTGGGCACACAGGAGGCATGCCGATTGCAAAGGCTAGCTAGCACCCAAGCGAGCCGTCATGACTCTTCATGAACTCCTGATCCTGAAACTGTTTGGAACACTTTGGAACCATTACGATGTAAATCTGACACAGATATATGATGGCGTGATGGATGAACCTCGTCCTGTCCCAACACGGCCGAGCCGAACCTAAAGGACTCCGTGCAATGTGTCCTGCCGGACGTTGGCCACCTGAACTTTCCATCGGGTGAGAGGATGACGTTGCTTGGTTGGTGTCTAGCATGCGCACCTCTACCGCGGGACCTGCGCGCCCTTGCAAGTTTTCTTCTTCTCACCTCAAACCTCGCAATAAAGCCCGAGAGCATCACAGAGCCATCCCCTGCCCCCACTTCAGCTGCTCTCCGTGAAGCCACTAGAAATCGACTTTACTTTGGAGCTCGTAGAGAAGTGATGCATGGAGCACTTGATGTCCTTTATGGACCTATGCGTGAAGAATGAGGGGTTCCCTCCTTCTTAAAACCTACAGCTTGCATGACCAGGCTGCGCGTTCTTCCAGCGGCATCCGGCTTAGCTGCAGTCGTCTCAGCGCCTGTCGCGCGATCGATCCTCCAGCCTGCATCGCGTAGGGCTTGCTACATCTAAGCCTACATGGGGGTGGCCTAAAATAGGGGGTACCTTATTGGGGTCCTTATGATAAGGGAACCCTACTATTAGGGGTCTATATTTGGGGTCCCCTATTTTCGTAAACTACCACATATCAAAGTGCTCCAGCTGCAAGATTGCAAGTGCAACCCGTGCAGACAGAGGCCGGCTGTCTATGCTGTTACGCAGGGGTTGCAGGACGTGCACTCAAGCAGAACGCTCCAAAGTCTGTGATCCGCCTGCACTTGCACTTGAAGGGTGTGGGGGTCTAGGGGTTTAAGGGTTGAAGGGTTGTGGCTTTAAGACTTTTGGGTAGGTGCTCGTTCTGTTTCACAGTCCGAGGCTCCCCCAGCTTGGAATGCTGCCCTTTATGACCTTTGTAGTAAGAGCCTTGTAGCTCGGAAGATGTGTATGGGCTTAAACCCTAAACCCTAAAACCTAAACCCAAAACCTTAAGAAGAGGAACAGCTGCTGGGTTCCCAACTCCCAGCATTGCTGGCAACGTTTAGAACAAATGGTCCCCTGAAGACCTCCAGCTGGCGGAGTATTCGCTCCGTTTTCCGCTTGGCCTCAGGGACATGCAGGCGTAGAACGCAGATGGGGGAGGGTATGGTGCAGGGTGTAGGGTGTAGGGTGTAGGGTGTAGGGTGTAGGGTGTAGGGTGTAGGGTGTAGGGTGTCGGGTTTAGGGTTTAGGGTTTAGGGTTTAGGGTTTAGGGTTTAGGCTTTAGGGTTTAGGGTTTAGGGTTTAGGGTTTAGGGGAGTTCCGGGGGCCCTGCTTCAAAAACCCAAGAACTCATGTCCAGAGCGCAAGATCTGTGCCATGTCCAGACTGTACAGCACCCTCAGGCCAGCCCCTCTGTTCTATCAGGACTCTCACCCTACAGCCCCCAAACTTACCCTAAACCCTAAACCCTAAACCCTAAACTCTAAGCCCTAAACCCTCTTTGAACCCCAAACCCGAGCAACCCAAACCCTGAACCCCAAACCCTAAGCCCGAAACCCTCTTTGAGCCCCAAACCCCAGCAACCCTGAAACCCTAAACCCGAAACCCAAAACTCCAAACCCCAAACCCTAAACCCTGAAACCCTGAAACCCAACCCTGGAACCCTGGAACCCTGGAACCCAAGAACCCTGAAACCCAAGAACCCTGAAACCCAAGAACCTTGAAACCCTGAAACCCTGAAACCCTAAACCCAACAACCCTGAAACCTTGAAACCCTGAAACCCTGAAACCCTGAAACCCAAGAACCCTGAAACCCTGAAACCCTGAAACCCAAGAACCCTGAAACCCTGAAACCCTGAAACCCAAGAACCCTGAAACCCTGAAACCCTGAAACCCAAGAACCCTGAAACCCTGAAACCCGACCTTGAGGCTCGACTTGTTGGACGCCTGGATGGCTTCCATCTCGGCCTGCGCCGCAGTCATTCCTGGGTGCTCGGACTCTATACTTCGAGAACCATGAACACCTAAGCAAGATCTGCCACCCGTTTGCTACCATTTGCTTAGGAACCCCCCCCCCCTCCCGCCCAAACAAAAAAAACCTATGTGGCCCTAGTTTCGCCTTTGCCCTAAACCGTTTAGGGTTCGGGGAATCAGTCTTGTTCCTCCCATCTCTCCCCCCGCCCCTCAGGAACCATGAAGGAGAGTACCCTCCTGGGCTGCGGGGCTACTTAAGCGAACGCCCCCTGAGAAGAGGGAGCAAGGGCCTTGAGGTCCTGAAGGGCTTCCTATCTGAGCGCGTGCTCCGTTTGACTTGTCCGGTGTGATCCGCCCTTGACCGCAAGAACGCACAGAGCGAACCATGCTTTCAGCGCATGCCCTCTAGGGTGCGCAATAAGAAACAACCTGCAAGTAGAGGCATGAGCAACATCATTCAATCCAAACCAGCTTCACCTCAGAATCTTCCTGGGGGAGAACTGAGGAAGAAAGACTTCTCACGGAGGCTCTCTGCTCAATCTCTTCCTTCTCATCGAGGAGCGCAGTAATCTCCTGCCACGATCACGTCCCGAAGCCGCTTAAATTTGGGAGCTGAAGCTGACACTTTGATTCGCTTAGGCTCGCTCCCCGTCTGGCTGACGGTTTGCCAGGTTTTTTGGCTGGAATGCCCGATGTTGCTCGGGTCAATGTTTCAGTTCTGAAGAGGGCGGGGGTGTCTTATAGGTCTCAGAAGTTGAAACGTTATGCTTTTGAAGGGCTCTGATGGGCATGGACACGCCCTGAACTCAAGGTACAATATCGGGCCTTCTCCACAATTTCGCGCTTGGCTTTGATGTCCTCAAAGGTGGTGGTCATCTCATCGTAGTAACCTTGCTGCACCAAGGGAGTTCCTTAAAGGCTGCATGGCTCGTTGAATATTCGCCTAGGAAATTAGTGATCTCGCGAACCGAAATAAAATCACAAGGACACCGTTAAATTCTAATTGATGACCGAGCGAACAGATGAAACATAGTTTTAACAGCCTCTATAATTACAGTATATGTGGGGCCATGTACTCTCTTTATGTGGATTGTTGACACGCCCGAATGCTCTTTCAATATCTAATGAGGGCGCTGGCCCTTATCAAATATAATATCTTCGCTGGCAGACTTCGTTTCTCTTGTATAGCTCGTACGCGAGAACGCAATTTAAAATGAGTGAGAGTGGACAAAATAACACCCCCCCCCCCCCCCCCCCGAAACCCTATCAGCTACTCAAAAGGGTGCCGATGCCCTTGGTTGTGCCCCAGAACAGAAGACTCAGCATCTTTGCAAAGGGCCCTTAAAGTTTGGGCTTAAGTAGTTTGGCCCAATGCTCACGAAGTAGTCGCCCCTGTGGCTGGACGCGTAGCCTTTCCGTGCAAGCACGTCCATAACCTTGGCTGTCTTGGGCGGATCTCTTTACTCAAAGTCAAGCTGGTGGCTTGGCATTGCAACGAGCTTGGAAGGCTTTGGCAAGCTCAAAAGCAAGAACAAACTCTCGAAGAAAGGCCGGGGAACCTCTCTGTGCCTAGGCTGCTTGGGCATGGCTGTCCAACTTTGGGACCACGGGCCCTTTTGGAGCCCCTCTCAGCCACTCGGGTGGATGGCTGGTGTGCTGCAGCCGCTGCGGCACGCGACGTGCGCACGGAGGAAGCAAAAGGCACCCCGGGTGTCGGGTCTAAGCAAGGATGGGGCTTGGGGTTAGGGTAGGGTTAGGGTAGGGTTAGGGTAGGGTTAGGGTAGGGTTAGGGTAGGGTTGGGTTAGGGTAGGGTTAGGGTAGGGCCCGACTAGCCACAGCACAGCGGCGTTCATGGGTCGGATTTAGGAGAACCGGAAAACCCTCATAGCTCGCGCCTTACTGGGGCTCTGCCTGAGCCATTCACATTGGGACATTGATGGGATAAGAGCGGCCTCCCTCCTAAAACCAGGTTGAGGTGTTAGGGGGTGACTCAAGGGACTCAAGAGTAGCGAGCTTAAGGTTGGGAAACTGCATCTGCACAAAGGGCATCTATCTCCCGATCAACGTGATGGCCCGAAAACATGAGAGGCGGCCTTTGCGGTACGGTGAGCAACAGGGGAAGCGCTCTCCAGATACGACCCCCCCAGGCCTGAAAAACAAACTGCAACCAGGTTTCCAGCCCAAAGCAAGCTCTAGGCACGAAGTGCATGAGCCAAGCAAAGTTGGTACCACAACCTCCAGAACTACCAAAGATACTCAAGCCTCTGCAGCTTGCAGCACCTACCCCCCAGAAACCTCCCGGCCTCACGGACCCCTTGCTCAGGGAAAGGATTTGCACCTGGTCGTCTAAAGGATTGGGGGCTGCTCGGGTTTCGACGCTCACCATGCTGGGGTTTAAGGCTTAGGGGTTCAGAGATGCTGAGTGTTCTGGGCCCCTGCTGGCTTGACCCAAAGCTTCCCTGTTTTGGTAAAAGGTACTGCGTTGGCAGGTAATTTGCACAGTACCCCCTCACCAAAATCCATACGCTAAGCCTGCTAGCAGGGGGAGCATCCAAACTCGCACCCTCAGTCGCGCTGCACCCTATTGCGAAGCATCACATAGGCGTTTCCAAAACTAGGGGCACCTTGTTGGGGTCCGTATTATACGGGACCCTAAACCCTAAACCCTAAACCCTGGGAATCCTACTATTTGTTTTTTTTAGGGTCCCCTATTTTCGTAAACTCCCACACGCTGGCCAAGGCACAATGAGCGAATGCGGGGCAGCTGTTGCTTCCGTCATGGCAGAGTTCCAATCGAACGGCTACTGCTTGTTTAGGGTCTAGGGTCTAGGGTCTAGGGTCTAGGGTCTAGGGTCTAGGGTCTAGGGTCTAGGGTCTAGGGTCTAGGGTCTAGGGTTTAGGGTTTAGGGTTTAGGGTTTAGGGTTTAGGGGCTGGCGTGGCTGTCACGCGCCTGGCTTCTGAATCTAACCATGCTCAGCAACACTGCGCAACGCGTGTCGAGTCGAAAGCCTGCAAACTCCTGACTCATGTCATGCGCTGTTTAGGGTTTAGGGTTGAGGGTTTAGGGTTTAGGGCTGCAGCTCCTGATGAAGAAACTCATTGTGTTTGCTTCGGTGCTTCCAACACAAGCACTCAAGTGATCAGTGTAGGAGGTGTAGGATCCACACAGACGGAGACGTCTTCGGATGCTTCTGCTTGGCATCCCGACTCTAAACCTATAAACCCTAAACCCTCTTCTCCTGAACCCAAAACCCTAAATCAAAACCCTAAACCCTAAACCCTAAACCCTCTTCTCCTGAGCCATGGCCCGCACATGTTCCCGGTCGATGCGCCAGAGGGGCGATCCACGGCCTGCCGCACAAGGGCCGTCCTTTCGTAGCAGGCTTGCAGGGATAGTGGCCTAAGCCTTCTGAACCCCTTAAACCCCTTAAACCCTAAACCCTAAACCCTAGCCCTAAACCCTAAACCCTAAACCCAGAACCCTTTAAACCCTGTTTTTCACTGCAACCAGCCCAAGATTCGCAACTTACCCCTCGTATGAAAACTCGATTCAAGTTTCTTAAAGGATATCTTCAAATTCTATGACACGATGTGCTGAAAATTCAAGTTCGTACATAGTTCACGATGTGTGAGGCAGACACATGTATGTGACACGCGATACTTCACTGCTCTGACCGTGACCCACGGTCGTTTCTAGCCTTTCCTCTCTCCCCTCAAATTCAAGTTCTTAACAGCACCCCAACGGCACTTTCAGCATCGGAAGCATACGTGTGGAGCTCCCCTGAGCTCGGCACCGCTCGGGCAGCGGCGATCATGGCCTGAGCCGCTGGCGGGCTCTTGCTATGACACGTAAACTATGTTCTGAAAATAAGGCCACCCTGTTCATCTCTATATGGATAGCACGTATCCATATCGCGATAATTTAAATGATGTTCCTTAGCAGCAAAACCCGCAAACTTTAAAGCTCTTCGACAGCCCTGCCCCATCACCCGGTCACCCTGCTAAGGCTCTGAGCTGTGTCGTGCACGTAGAAGGGTTGTGAGTTTTTGCATTTTTGTATGGATGTCGACGAAGGCAACAGGTCAGATCTGCAACCCTTTTTCTTTTTTTGCATCCAGGCCTCTAACGGGTACGAGTAGATCTGGAACCAGATCTGAAACCCTAAACCCTAGAAACCCCCTGAACCCTATAAACCCCCTAAACCCTATGAACCCCCTAAACCCTAAACCCTAAACCCTAAACCCTAAACTCTAAACCCTAAGGCGCGCGCCGCAACCTCGTCCACCTGGGGGGGGGGGGGGCATCTCGAGCTTGGAAGCAAGGGCCCCTCTTTGGTCTCCAGGTTTAGGGTTTAGGGTTTAGGGTTTAAGGTTTAGGGTTTAGGGTTTAGGGTTTTTTTTTGCCACTCGCCTAGCTGATACTCAGGCCACATTCCAGGGACCAATACCGGAAACGACCAATGTCCAAAGGAGAAACGAAACGCTTTTTAAAGTTAGCGCAAAAAGGGGGCATCAGTAACTTCAGGGCCAAAGGCCGGAAGAAGCTCAAAGTCAGCACCAAAACCGCCAAAATTCTCAAACCCGGACGTAGTCATGTGACAACCCCCAGGATCCGTCGGAGAAAGGGCTTTAGGACTTCAGGACACCTCAGCTCGGAGGGCCCCATCCCTACCAGACTGGGCACAGGGACGTCCCTCCTGGGAACCTGGACTCCTTCGATCAAGCCCAGCCAGAACCAGCACACAACATTCCAACCCCATTACACAACATTTCAAACCCAAAATCAACCCCAAAGCACTGCAGGGTCCCCGGTCCCCAGGGGGATATCCATCTTCGCAAGGCCCCGAGCCATGCCACCACACCAACCCACACAGCCACGTAGATCCTAACAACTGCAGAAAGCACTTCCTGCCCCGCAATGTTGGCTGAGAAAGTGCCCAAGTCAAGTGAAAGCGCTGGCCAGGACAGCCATGCACTTCTCCACGAGGTCGGGCGAGAAAATGCGGAAGGTGTCACATAAGGAATGGGCAGGGCGCGCTTTCGTGCACGGGCCATCAACAACCCTGCGGGATTTGGGCATGAGGCTGGGAGCGGGTGCTGTGTAAAAGTTGGGGCTGCTGCCGGGGCAAATGCTGGAGGGGTCCGGGCCGCAAAATCAAAACACGAGGTGGAGCACCGGCTGGGGGGACGGGAGATGCCTCTTGGCTGGAAGGCGGGGGCAGTGGCGGCGCATGGGCTGGTGGGGAATGGGCTGGGGGGGCCCTCTTGGCGCTAGATGGAGGTGCTGGCAAGGGGACAAAGGGCGGAGGTGGGCAACAGGCTATCGGCTTGACCCTGGGCGTGGCCAGGGAGGCCGCCAAAAGGAGCAGCAGCCCAAACTCCCAGACCAGCTGCCCCACTCCAGCTCGAAGGTGCACGCTGGGCCCGCCACAAGAGCCTCGCAGTGAGGCTTTGCATGGCGTCGGCCAGGGGTCCAAGCCCACCCAGATTCGATATGCGGCAGGAGAGTGCTCACGCAGGAGGTCGGCGGCTCGTAACCACACGATGTCCTCCTCGTCGGGCTGAATGTTGAGCACCGACCCTGAGGACATGTTGCCGCTGCTGAGAATCAATTCAGCCGCTTCCCAGTCCACAACCTCCGGCGTCCTCATTCTGAGCGGCAAAGGGATGACCCACACCAAGATCGACGAAAGACAAAACACCAAAAGCAACTGCTCGCGGATGCTCATGGTTTCAAGGATTAGAACCTCTTTGACTCAACTCGCAAACTATGATCCGTCAAGTCGCAAACTTTGATCCGTCACGTGTTTCGGCTTGTAGCCATTTGGTTTAGGGTTTAGGGTTTAGGGTTTAGGGTTTAGGGTTTAGGGTTTAGGGTTTAGGGTTTAGGGTTTTAGTTAAGGTAACGACATGAGATAATCATCATCCGGGGTAGATTAGACAAGCTGAACACTGGTGCCCAGCTCATGCTGAGACTTGTCCATGTCGGTCTCAAGACTAAGGCTTCGGTTTCTTCCTAGATTCAAGACCTTCAGATTCAAGGTTCGCGTGATTTGATTCCCCCTCCTCCACCAAAACGCGCAGGTTTCAGCGCACGGGATCGTTTGAGCTTTCGAGCTCAGAGGGTGGCTCAAGACGGGGCAGGGGCTTAGAATTCCTGAGCCCTCAAGCCAGAGGCGCAATCGTGATAACTCCAATTGCAGGCTCTCGACCACGTCCCCATGCCATGTGGAACCACCCCCCCTCCAAAGCTCCTGAAATTCCAAAACCCGAATCAAACCTTCGGCTGTCATGAAAGTGGAGGAAGCCGCACCTCCTCTGCCGGGCCTGCCTCATGCGCGGCCTCAACCACGTGTGCAGCGCAGCAAACAAGACAGTTGTTTGTCGGCTAGGATACCATTCGACCGACAAACCGACTGAGGTGCAGTAACGAACTCACAAAATTGCCGGCGAGATAAGTTGCACTACCAGCTACCAGAGAGGCTGGATGCAAAAAGCATTGACCGTGCGTGTGAGGAGATTGGCTCGCGAGGCGCTCCTACAGGCCCCGTCGCCAAAAACACACACCTGAACAACATGCAGCACTTGAACCTGAAACTGCCACTGGGCATCGCAGCACTCTCGCAACCAACACTACACCAAACTGCGCGGGCATCTGCCGAAAGAACGGAAGCCTGGCAACCGAAAGGCCAAAACCATCCCCCAACGAGCCGACGTCAACTTACAAGCAGGGGAGGGGCCTGCAGCTGCTCCACGGCTCTTTCACCCAAACGCTGCACCTAAGGCTTGAGGGTTTAAGGTTTTGGTTTTTCGGGTGCACAACGCCTTCAGAGCTCCACAGAAGCAGGGAGGCACGTCAGAGCCCTCGGGCTCTCAACCACCTTTTGGAGGATGGAGCGTGAGTAAGGGAATCTTCGTAAGTGGAGCTAGACGAACCCTCTCGGCTACAAAACTTGTACACTACACCCTTTCGTAAGCTGCACCCTTTCTGCTTGGCTGCGATAAATCGACCCCCAAACATCCCCCAAGTCAAGGAACGCCTCAAGTCTCAAGCAACCCCCCCCCAACCCGGCTGCATCACCCTTTTGCAACAAACTTGGAGTAGCGCTGTTGGGTTGCCCGACCCTTCCAGGACTCACGACTTCTTGCCACCGACTTTGTGGGTTCAGGGTCTCTGTTGAAGGGTTGCTCGGCTCCATGAGGGCAAACTGCCTTCCCTGTGGTCCGCGAAAGGGGCGGGATAACCTCAAGGGCTCGGAGAGGAGCTTAAAGGGTGGAGGGAAGCCGTGCCTCTGACATGGCCCCACCCCGGTGTTCTGCCTTGTGGACTTTTCCCACCCTAGAGGTTTCAAGGGCAGAACACGAAAGCAAAGCCTTGAGCCCCCCCAAGTGTCGCCAAACTGCCTCCTAAAACTCCAAGACCCCTGTAGACCCGGACTTGGGGGGCTCGAGGCAGCTGAAGAGCTTGGGTTTTCCAAGCTTTTGATTTTGCCACCCGGCTTTGGGGGCAGAGGATGACATGGTTTCATCTTTGCTGCAAAGAAGACAAGAAAGGCATCCAGCGAAGGGCGGGAGGCCTCGCTGATCTCATAGGCGCTTGCGTCAGGACAGAAACGCAACCGTGAATTAGTGCCTCACTTGGAGGTTCAGGGGGTAGTTATAAGTAGGGTAACAAGTAACCTAAGTGGGGTGATAAGGATAATTGCCATACTCATTAACCCTACTTATAACTACCCATGAACCTCCAAGCAGGGGCAGAAAGGCCAAAGGACAAGCAACAGCGGTTTGCACGGCGATGAAGCATGTATCGGAGCATGGCACCCTAACCCTAAACCCCAATGCCTGGACAGGGTCCCTTGGCGCATGCAGCTTGAAACAGAGCGGCATTTCTGCGCTGCATCGCAAGCAAAACCTGAAACACTGCTTTGGAACATGACCTGGCTTCCCCGAAGCCCGAAAGAAGCATTGCATATTGAAAGCCTTTCAGACTGCACACACGCGACTTGAGATTGTCGGGGCAAGGTTGACAGCCAAGCTTAGAGCGCCTGTGCGCAATACTGTGCATGAGCAGCCGGGGCCCACTCCACAGGTCTCCGTCCCAACGATCACCCTAGTTTCAAGGTTCACTAGATGATGAGCGCGTGCGCATCGCAGCGCGTGTGTTCTCACTTCAGCCAGCACGGGGTGCTTTGGGCGGCTATTCTGCGATCTGCTGTTGCACTGAAAAGAGCAAAGTGCGCAGCACAAGTGCCTTGTTTAGTGTACGTACTGTGAGAAACGACCAGAGCCATCTACACAACATGTACCTGCAAGGGAACTGGGTCGCGTTGTAAAGCTGTTAACGGGTGAGTGCTGGCTAGCAACAAATAATGAATAGATGCCGCAGTACATGGATGCTCGTAGTCAGGAGACATTCCGGTTTTCCGGGAAATCTTAAGTGGGGCCCTAAAGGCTACACTTCAAACTTCAAGTTCATGGTGCCGACCTGTGTCGACAAAACGCGAGACTCACCGCTTCATGCGAATTCTCTAGCCTAGACAATCCCAGTCAAGCCATCGGGCGGCGGCGGCGGCGCATCATCTCGAGAGTTTGCAAGGGGCGACGGGACTCCTGCCTTGGCGTTGGCTTGTTCCTGTTGCTTCCTTCTTGCTCGCCTCTGGCGTTGCCACTCCTGGTCTGGCGGACACCAAAACACAAACCTTGCTGGGCAACGCCTTCTCTTAAGAAGTCTACGGGGAATTTAAGGAATTAAAGGCGAGCCTAGACTCCAAAAACGGGCCGCAGCACGCGCAAAGCACCAGCAGCCCGCTGAGCACTGCAAAGCAGGCCACCACCGGGCCTGGACCCTTCTCGGGGCTTGGGACATCCTCCACGCTGCAGAGCAGCACGAGGACATGCAACTCCTCTTCCAGCTGTCGCACCGTGTCATGAATCGTGCCTGGGCTGATGTCATCGAAGATCGCCTGCTTCTTCAGGGAAGCCCAAATTGGATCCACTTTCTGCCACTGCTCGTACAAGTCTGGCCGCTCTTTGATGATTGCTGGGAGTCCTCCGCCACCATGCCTGAGACGTTCGTGGGCGTCCTCAAACTGTGCCAAAGTTGCATCCAACCCATTGGGCCTTCCAAACTTCTTTGAAAGCAGAACCTCCTTGAAGATCTTCTTGGCAAGGACTGTCTGCCAGCTCGCCACCTGCACACGAGTTCCTGGCCACGTGGGGTGCCTGGCAACCGCCATACGAACATAATCCGCCTGAATGCTGGTCACTTGCACCAAGAGGTCCTCACCCGCAGCAAGGACTGCATCCTCGTCAGCCTCCACGATGGCCGCCTGGAAGGAGTCTAGGCGCCGCTGCAAGTGGGCGCTCTTGTCGAACAGTTCTTGGCTGGGTGGCGGTGGGAGGGACAGGCTTGCAGCACCAAACTTTATGCCCAGAAGGGCACTGTGCATCTCCTCCGTCTTCGCCTGGAGCTCTCTTTCGTATGCGCTGCTGGCACGCAGCAGGAAAGCAGCCGAAGCATCTTCGCTCAAACCCGCCAGCAAGGCGATGTGCTCGATCAGTCGCTGCCAGTCCGTGGTCACCAGAAGCGGCTCCTCGCAACCCACTGTCTGGTTCCTTAGACAAATCTAAGAGAATATGACTGAATATGACCAATCTAAGAGCATCTAAAGAATCTACGGTCATGCTCTCAAGCAATATACATCGAAAATGTTGCTGAAGGCTCCCAGGCTCTCGTAGTGTTGCAACAAGGCTTCTGAGGCCAGGCTCATGTAGGAGACGCCTTCCGCACTCAGCGCCATCCTTGCCAAAAATCCACAGCCCCATAAAGAACACAAGCTCGAGATGGGGCTTGGGATCTCAATTCAAACCTTTCTGCACTGGGGTTTCTTGCCACCGGCCTTGCTGACCCACTTGCAGCCCCTTTAGGCCTGCCCCGTGCGTGCGAGTCGTGCGAGAATCGAAGCCGGGACACGCACAAGACCAAGACAGGACATCTTCGCAAGGTTCGGAAGCTTCGTCAGGATTTTTGGGGTCTAATTACGGGCCATCCGCACTTCCGTGGAGTGATTTCAAGGATTCCAGGTGTCGGAAGGTTTGGCTTTTCAGTGCTTCTCTTGCCACAGAAAAAATCTTTGGCACCCCTGATTCCTCAAAGGTAATCAGGATCAGGATACCCTTTCCTCTGTTGCTACGGGGTACCCTAGGCTTCAAAGCTCTCCAGCGTTTGGGGCAGGGAGATTGAGAGAGGGAGAGAGAGAGAGAGAGACAGAGGGAGAGAGGGAGAGAGAGAGAGAAAAAAAGAGACGAGTGCAAAGACATACCGATTCATGCATACGCATAAACGCATATACATATATACACCAAACATATATACATATATATATATAGATATACCAAACATATCTACATATATATATATACATATATATATATATATACGTATATGATACATATCTACATATATACATATATACATGTATACATATATACATAAATACATACATACATACATACATACATACATACATACATACATACATACATACATACATACATACATACAGGCATATATACATATATACATACAAACATATATACATATATACATATATACATATATACATATATACATATATACATATATACATATATACATATATACATATATACATACATACATACATACATATATACATATATACATATATACATATATACATATACATATATATATACATATATACATGTATATACATATATACCTATATACATATACGTATACACATATACATATATTCATGTGTGTATGTATGTATGTAGGTACGTAGGCAGGTAGGTAGGTAGGTAGGTCTGCGTGTGTGTGTGTGTGTGTATCTATGTCTACGTCTATGTCAATCTATGTATGCAAATTTTCTGTGTGAAAACATACGTATTCCGAAGTTCTGCATGGCATAAGAAAACATCCTACAAAGCCACAAGTTTCTCCAAGACTCATCCTCTTCAATCCCTCCGCACCGGTACCGCCACCAGCCACGGCCAAAGCCTCCTGTTCTACAGGGTTTTTGGCACCCACATAGCTGGACAACCACTCCACAGGATTTCTAGGGTTTAGGGTTTAGGGGAAAGCTCTCGGAAAGGTTTGATCCCTAGTGATTTTGCCATTGAGTTGCTGAAGGGCTCAATAGGATCTCAAAGGCTGGAAGACAGGGCTGCAGGCGGTTGTATAAAATTCCAACCTTACAGTACGTAGGGCTTAGGTGTGGGAAGGGGGAAGCTGCGATCGCTGTCGAGTACATGGCGTCCTGCTCCAGAAGATCGAAAGCGTGTTCGACCAAAGCCAGTGCCCTCACTATGCATACATTGTCTACTGGCTGCAAGGAGGTCCCAGTCTCATTGGCGGAGCCCTGCAGCAACTGCTTCTGCCCTGCATGGAAAGCCCAGCGGGTATGATTGAGCTTGTCCCAATTCTGGCTGGCATGGCCGTAACTGATCAGAGCAGCTTGGAAATACATCATGTCAAAGGCTGCAGATTGATGGTTGGTGACATTTAGGACCTCGAGGGTCGGACAGCCATGCACGGAAGAGAGTAGCTCCATGCAGATGTCCGCGTCAACCTGAGGGAGGGCGAGAGCAGACAGAGAGAGAGAGAGAGAGGGAGAGAGAGAGAAGCAGACGAAGTTTAACAACACATAGATTACACTGTGCACGCACCCCGTGCACAGAATTTGTAGGCAGAAATCAAGCCTCCATTGCGTTTCACCCAAAACCTACACGCCCTAACGCCAAAGGGAGTCCACAGAGGCTCCGGAACCCTCAACCCTAAACATCCTATGTAAAGCCTTTTCCACAGGTTTCCGCATGCCGCCTGGCAAGCCCCAGTGCCCCAGTGGGGGGACCCTAGGATTGGGTCAAGCTTTCTGCAATTCCAGAAGTGGGGGTTTACGATAATTATTCGGGTACCTCATTGGGGTCCATTTTTTTAAAGGGGATCCTACTATTTGGGGATCCCTTATTGGGGGCCCTTATTTTTGTAAACCCCCAAGTGATTTTGAACAGAACTTGACAAAAATGACCCGTCTGAGACCGGCGCCAGAAACTCTTCATTGTAAATTTCCACCTCTGTGACGTCCACCTCAGGGATATCATCTTGATGCACAGTATCTGCGAGCACCGCCTCCATGTGGTCCCAAGCCACATGGAGCTTGATGAGCTGGTCGAGCAACGCCTGTGTAGGAGGCGCGGGAATTCCCAGATCCTTGCTGCCTTGCACCAGTCCCAACAGCCGGTTGCTATTTGTTGACAACATGACGGCCAGGTCGACCTTACTGGCAGCCACCTCGATCCCATGCACCACCTGCATGAAGAACCGGGCAACCTTCTGGCTCGAGACCCGCTGTCGCGCCAGCCCGTACGCCAGTTGCATCCATTCCTGGGCACATCGACCATGCTTATCTTAATTACGTGCCTCACTGTTGATAAAAAAATCTACAAGCAAGGCTACTCAACTGTGCACCAGATTCCTGGCGGGTGGTTGTGGCAAGGTGATCGCACTGGTTTTCGTCGTGAACAAAATGGTCCACAGCCACGGAAATGGCCTCGGAGAGAGGGTCTACCACCGAAGACATTTCGCCACGGAAGCTCTGGGCCACGCGAATGCTCTCCTCAAGCGTGCGTGCGTTTATGATCACTCGGACATTCTGGCGCAGCTGCTGGTAATAGTGCGTCACATCCCGCATCGCATGCATTGTGCACATGTTCCTCAGCCTTGGGATGTTTGCAGCCTCCAGTCCCAAAACCAGTGTCGTGTGCGACGACTCATACAACTCCTCGGCAGTCTTCAGGTTTTGTCGAGCCTTGTCCACCGCAATGCCTGCCGCGATGAAGAGGCTCTCCTTGCAAATCTTTTGAACAAGCATTTCCTGAGACTCAGCGATTTCTGCCGACAGGCTCTGTGAAGAGCTGGCAGCCTGCGCGGCTTCCAGCAGGGAATGAAGAACCTTCTGCGCAGCCTGGAGGATGAGCATGTTCCTGAGGGCCGAGATGGGCCCATTCCAACCGCGAGCTAGTGAGGGCCGAATCCATATCCACATGTACTTAGTCTAGTGTAACGCTGCTCGGTCAGGCAACTTGCAACACCAACTTCTGAGCCTTGAGAAGAAAAGCGTTCCTGAGCATCTCCGACCCTGTTGTGGATCAGAAAACTAAAGCTCAGCTGAGGGCGACCAAGCAGCTGATCAAAAGCGGCTTGCAAGACGCTTTCGGTGGCAGGATGGCTCTCCAGAACCGCGCTGAAGTTTGCCCATAGGTCCTGTGTCCTGGATTCTTGTGCTACAGTACGGCTTGCAACAGTGCAAGCACCGAAGGACCAAAACTCCTAAGTCTCCTAATTCCACGCCCTCTCAGATGCGGGGGTGGAAGGGCCCAGGAGATATCAGCAATCTTGGCAGGCATGGACGAAATACTGGCCCCCCTAACAGTCAGCCTATGTCGTGCTCCAAACAAGAACTGAAAATGTGTTCCCAAGAAGGGCCCCGAGTCAAGGACAGAGCCTCGGTGACCTCGCTGGTCGGGGCAGCTATGATTCCGTGGATGCTGTTGCCCGAGGACAGCGCCTGCAAAGGCTAAAGCTATTGCTATCGCTATTGCTCGCTCTGCTACCATTACTATTACTATATCCACTTCACTCTGTGACTATTGCCAGTACGATTTCGGCCACTATTTTGATGACGAAAAATGATCACCACTAGGAAAGCTACCTGCTCTATATAACCCATTACTCTGCTAGAACTCGTACTCGTACTCGTACTCGACTTGTTGTAGTAGTTGTTGTAGTAGTAGTAGTAGTAGTCGTCGTCGTCGTAGTAGCAGGAGTGGTAGTGGTAGTGGTAGTGGTAGTGGTAGTGGTAGTGGTAGTAGTAGTAGTAGTAGTAGTAGTAGTAGTAGTAGTAGTAGTAGTAGTAGTAGTAGTAGTAGTAGTAGTAGTAGTAGTAGTAGTAGTAGTAGAGAAGTAGTAAAGAAGTAGTAAAGAAGTAGTAAAGTAGTAGTAAAGTAGTAGTAAAGTAGTAGTAAAGTAGTAGTAAAGTAGTAGTTAAGTAGTAGTTAAGTGGTAGTAGTAGTGGTAGTAGTAGTAGTAGTGGTAGCAGTAGTGGTAGTAGTAGTAGTAGTAGTAGTAGTAGTAGTAGGAGTAATAGAAGTAGAAGTAGAAGTAGTGGTAGTGGTAGTGGTAGTAGTAGTAGTAGTAGTAGTAGTAGCACTAGTGGTAGTAGTACAAGTCATAGTAGTAGGAGTAGTAGAAGTAGAAGTAGAAGTAGAAGCAGAAGTAGTGGTAGTAGTAGTAGTAGTAGTAGTGGTAGTAGTAGCAGGAGTAGTAGCAGTAGTAGTAGTAGTAGGAGTAGGAGTAGGAATAGGAGTAGAGTAGGAGTACGAGTAGGAGCAGGAGTAGGAGTGGGCGACTGACTCACCACCACCACAACAAGAACAACTGCTGCTGCAACTACTAGTAGTAGTAGTAGTAGTAGTAGTAGTAGTAGTAGTAGTAGTAGTAGTAGTCGTAGTCGTAGTAGTAGTAGTACTACTACTACTACTACTACTACTACTACTACTACTACTACTACTACTACTACTACTACTACTACTACTACTACTACTACTACTACTACTACTACTACTACTACTACTACTACTACTACTACTACTACTACTACTACTACTACTACTACTACTACTACTACTACTACTACTACTACTATATTAGGGACTTACCAAAGAGACAAGAACTGCATCCGTTGTTGTTGTTGTTGTTGTTGTTGCTGCTGCTGCTGCTGTTGTGGTTGGAGGTGGTGGGGGTGGCGGTGGTGCTGTTGCTCTGCTAGTAGTACACTTGCCCTGCATTGGAAAGAAGGATAATGAGGCGAGTTTTGTTTGACATGTCAGACATGGCTAAAGCCATCCCGTGCTTACAAACAGTCTGGAACTTGTTGCAGCAGGCAGAACTATGCACAGCCTGCCGGAAGGTACAAAGCCGACACCCGAATCGGCCATTATGGGGCAAGTCAAGGGCTTTATTAATGTTGAGACTTAACGCCAACACGTCTGCCTCCAGTGTCCAAGAAAACCTTGCCACGTCTTGATGCAACTTTGCTCGGTTCTCCTCTGCTCTTACACCTGCAGCCACAAACAAGAGCTGCTTCGGCAAGCTTTGTGATAGCTCAAGCAAAAGCCCGGCGCTATGGATGCTCTCCTCCCACTCCTTCTTCGACGGCAAATGCCCCACCACTCGGCCATCCTCACAGATCTCATCCATGGCACACTGAACACAGGATCCCTGGTCAAAGCGAGTGCCGTACGGGCAGATCAGGCAGTGGCCAAGCCACAGCCAGCCTTTGCATGTGCACATCGAGGGCAAAGTGGCGCCTTCATACTCCACACTCTTGCCCTCGGGACATCGGATGCAACTGGAAAGGCCGCGGCGATCCCCGTAAGTGTCACGGGGACATTTCCTGCACTCAACGGCACCAGTACGGTTCATGAAATACCCAAGGGGGCAATCGATGCACCGCGCAAGCCCTTCGATGATGCCGGAGGTGCCCTCAGGGCAAGCCTCACACCTGGGCATTCCGGGTGCACTACTGAAGCTGCCAAGAGGGCAGGGTGAGCAGGCTGTGGCTGATGGGTGGCCAAAGGTTCCGGCTGGACAGTCTGTACAACCAAGTTCGTTGTCCCAAACAGTGCCAGGCGGGCAACGACTGTCCTGATCGGCTGGCACCCAGCCTGCCTGGAGGTCACAAACCCCCGCAGCACAGGGGACACTCTGACTGCTGTTCATCTGGTTCCAACGGATGTCGGAGAGGAAATGGAGACCGCCAGCCGACCTATGTGCAAGGACGGTGAAGGCATCCTCAGCCGAGCCTGTTACCTGTCGCAGCAAGATGATGCCCTCCCTGTCTCCATGCGAGGGTGGGTTCGCGACAGGTTCGATGGCATTGAACTGCCGGACCCTGCCGGTCAAACCCATGAAATCTTGCTGCAGGGAAAGATTGTACAAAGCCTCCCGGGAGTAGTCTGTGCCCAAATCGCTGATTGACTTGTTCTGCTCCACCAAGTAGGCATGCAAGATGGAAGCGATGAGCCAGAGGCCGTCGTAGAAGTAGCCGGCCCACTGGTGGTTGCAGGCGCCCACGCCGTTGGCGTAGAGCTGGCAGCCAGCCGTATACCTTTCATGGATGTCCGAGAGCAGTCGCCCAGACAAGCCGTGCTTGTCCTGCAAGTTTTTGCTGAGGCTTCACCTAGACCCAGTGAGGCTGGGTTTAGGGTTTAGGGTTTAGGGTTTAGGGTTTAGGGTTTAGGGTTTAGGGTTTAGGGTTTAGGGTTTAGGGTTTAGGGTTTAGGGTTTAGGGTTTAGGGTTTAGGGTTTAGGGTTCCCTGTCCCTCACACCCTTGGCTCCTGCGTGCTTAGCATGGGCCCCCGGTCAGCCGCCACAAGGCCTGACGAGGCCCTTCGCAACTCCTGGCTGCTGCAAGGGCAATCAGGAGTCCTTGGTGCGCAAGGTTTAGGGTTTAGGGTTTAGGGATTTCGGAAAGATGCGAGGGCTCCAACCCTAATGGAGGGCTTGGAAAGTTCAAATGAGAACTGAGGACTGGATAGGGGGTGCGGGAGCGTGAAGCCTGCGACTTGGGCTTGTGTCACATAAATGCATGTGAAGCACTCGGCAAGCAATGGCATGTAGTTCGCATTCCACCATCCTGAAGCGACCATCCAGTTGAAATCTGGCGGCATGATGTCATGCCGAAACGCCTGGCACAACAGAACTGAGCCGAGATCCTCGTACCTTACATGCTCTGCTCTGCGGACAACCAATGCAGACAAGACAGTAACAAGCAAAAAGTGCTCGATAAGCCACGTCTCGAAATGCGCAGTCGCAAAACGAAGGAATCTGATGTTTGGACTGTTGAAGACTTGGCCGCCATCCCGGAACAGTTCGACAATTCTAGCGAAACATTAACCCAAACTCTGCGAAACACTGAGAAACGGTTACAGCCCAGGTGCAGGGCCACGAAATTGATTCGAGAATCCCGTTTCTTCAAGAGCTCGACAGAACTACTTGCGTCGGCGCGGTTGCTGATTTGGCTTGTGAGAAGGATAGTCCATGAATAGCTACCTGTCTGAAGATCGGCCTCCACCAGTTCCAGGAAGCTTTCCTTCATCATGCTGTTGATGCTTCGGTACCCGTACAGCACCCCCACGCGCAGAAAGCCAAGGTATTTCATGAACTCGTAAATCGCGACGACGTTGAAGTGTGTGGAGGGCGCCATGCGGGTGAAGTACGGATACCGGCTTGAGTCGCCTGCCGGAGAAGGGAGGTGAGGAAAGGGGAGGAAGTCTGTTCAGGTTGCTTCGTAGGGTTTAGGGTTTAGGGTTTAGGGTATAGGGTATAGGGTTTAGGGGGTTTGCTTGTTTGGCATGCTTGCTCAGGGCCCACATAGCTTTGTGGACTTCCGAGGTGGCCGGAAGAAAGCCTCGAACACTGCAAACTGCAAGCGTCAATATTCCAACTTATCTGTCAGCTCCCCCGGGGTTTAGGGTTTAGGGTTTAGGGGTTTAGGGGTTTAGGGGTTTACGGTTTACGGTTTTTGGTTTAGGGTTCAGGGCCCCCCCCCCCCCCCCGCCAACATGAATCAAGGAGCTCCTTCCTCCCTCCAGCCCTTCATTCTTATCCTTGAAAAGGCCATGCAGAAAATGCACATAGGGATTGGCTTCTTACACAAACATTCCAAGGAAAGGGGGAAGCCCACAAAATACACCGACAACTGTCAGAAAATGCAAGGAACCCCTCTTGCGCCACAAGAAGGTGTGTAACAGAGAAGCCCAAAACAAAATTCTCTTCGTAGGCCCTTCGTTCTTGGACAGGCTGCACGCCCCACCTACTGCCTGGCTGGGGGCTTGAGGCGATAACCTCTGTTAGGAAGCTTTGGGCACTGCCCTGCATCCCTAACCCTAAACCCTAAACCTCAACCCTCAACCCTAAACCCTACCCTTTTTGCTCCAGACCCTAAACCCTACCCCCAAGGTCTGAACTTGCAGCCCAGTCGCTGAGGGTTGTGGAGACACAGCCCGGTGACACTTGCATTACGTTAAAGAAGCGCAGGGCATCGTTGACGGACTCGCATGCCGCGCTGCATGAGTCCGCCATGATGATGTGCTTCTTCGGTCCTCAGCTTGGCTACACTCCCTATTTAGAACCTCAGGGAGAAGACTTGGAACATGGAGACTATAGCTCAGGGAGATTCTTGTGTTATCTTGGGGCTTCGGGTGTCGGACATACAGACTGTGAAAGGCTTAGAGGTACGTACGCATGACCCGGCAGGGAGGCCCGATGAGAAGGCCGCATATACTGCTGTGGTCGCATCGGGCTTGGTACACTTTGAGTCCACAAGGTGAACCCTGATGCGGTAGCCTGGCAGGAAGTCGCTCATCTCAATATCTTGAGCTGCTAGCTCAAGAGCCGGTTCCACCATGGTCATGAGATCCCCAAGTGCGCCCTGATAGGGCCCTAGGACTGCCACGTTGATGTCCTCCACCATTGGGCGTGCTATGCTGGGGCTGATCGGAATGACGCAGCTGCTATTTGCATATCGGCAGGGCCAGAGAGAGCTGTCGGTGGCCGTGCATGTTTCAGGACATAAAGCCCCAAGTCCGTTCTGAAGCGATAGGAGCGCCAACCACAGGCACCCTCGATGGTTGCGCCATCGCATACTTAACGAGTGAACCAGCTGGGCCATGGGACTGGTTTCGACCAGGACAGGTAGCTTGTTCTCTAAACATCTAGACTTCTTGCACATCACATGATGTCAACAGGTGTTGCGCAGTGCCCGAGAATGAAATAATGATGGCAATTGACGAGCACGGTGCAGGTTTGGGTGGAATCTCTGCAGCTGCGGCGCAGGAATGCAGCTAAACGAACAAGCAAAATCAAAGGAGCAACCTCTCAACCCTAAACCCTAAACCCCCTAGCGCCTGGAGAACAGCCTCGCTTCTTCACAAGCCATGTGTGAAAGCGATTATTTTGATGGCCGGATTTCTTGCAATCCTGAGTCCTGGGGGGGCATGAGAAGGCTTCTGCCAACCTACCGTGGCGGACTGAGCACTACCAAGTGAGAGCAACACAGGGAGAGCAAGAGAGAGAGAGAGAGAGAGAGAGAGAGATTATTATTATTTATAGACGCATGACCAGAAGGTACCCATGAGTGAGGCACCCGTTCCTAATTTGATAAATTAACGTCGGGCCATGACGGAAGACATCGACGTGCCTCGGCAAACCTGCCTTTCAAACCCAGAACGTCTCAGGCCACCACGTAGCCGCGGACCTTTGCATTCAGGGGGGCTTCGCTAGAACTTGGGTTTCTGGCGCGGGCTGACGAAAATTGGGGACCCCGAAAATGGAGCCCCAAAGAGTAGGATTCCCTTGCAATAAGGAGCCCAACAAGGTACCCACGAATTTCGAAAAGTTGGGTTGAGTAAACCAAATACATCCTAAGGTACACAATAAAAATATTAACCATATATTAACCAATAGTTTATGGAGGTGCCAGTCTTCCAGGTCCTGAGGCTGGAAGCCCAGGCCCTGGTTCTAAGCACGGGACATCCAGAAAGTCCTGGCAGCTGTAGGGTTTAGGGTTTAGGGTTTAGGGTTTAGGGTTTAGGGTTTAGGGTTTAGGGTTTAGGGTTTAGGGTTTAGGGTTCAGGGCCATTCAGTTGCATGCACAGCTTGCCTAACCATCCTTGGTAGATCTGTTCCAGTGCGCTTGCTTGGGCCACTTAGACCAAATATACATGAGAACTGTTCTACCCTTTTGGGGAAAGGGCTCGTGCGAATCACAGGCGCCCTCAAAAGGGACCATTAGTTAGAGAACTGCCCACATCATAAGCCGAATCCTAAACCCTAAGCCCTATATAAACCCTAAACCCTAAACCCTAAGCATTGCCACCCTCGAGCCTGCGGCGCGTCCTCTCCGCTCGCGCCGGCGAAGTCGGTCGACCCTTCTGCAGCCTGGAAACTCTCACAAGGGTTTATAGGGGTTTGGGGGGGAGGTTTAGGGGTTTAGGGCTTAGGGGTTTCGGGGTTCAGGGGTTTAGGAGTTTATTGGTTTAGGGTTTGAGGGGTTGGGGTTTAGCTGTTTAAGCGTTTGTTCTTGGCTCGGATGGCCGTTCAAAACCTTCTGCAGATATCCCTAGATATGACCCCTTTTTTTTCCCGGACTGAGCCTCTTAAACCCAAAACCAGGGAAATCCAAAGGCATGCCATGGGACTACCTAGTTGATCAAAGCCAAAGCGGACAGCGGGTGCCCTTCAACTTAAGGCCCACATCCCTCTTCTGATCTTTGCTTCGGGCGACATGCAGGTCTGGCTATGTAGGAGTTCATGCCGACTCAAACATATTACCTTCATTTGTAGAGATCTGCCTCGGTACTGTTCGGCGGTTCGGCCGCTTCTTGCTGAGATTCGGATCTGCTGGCTGAACGTGCCCGGGGGTCCTGCGCGAAAGCGAGCCACTTCTAGAGCTTGGGCTTATCATGTCGGTACCTTGCGAACTGACCTGTGCACAACCCCTCAACCGCTATTCAGGGGCTGCGTGCCACGTGCGGCTTTGTCCTCAGTCGGATCGTCCCCCTGCGCATCGTCTTCGTACTCCTCGCCGCAAGGTTCAGGGCTCGGGGTTCTGGCTCGGACCGTGCTTCACTGAACAGGACATCCAATCCATGGAGCCCATAAACACGCTCGCAGAAAACCCTCGCAGCCTCATCGTCGTACTCATCCTCCTCATCTCCGTCTACCGCCTCGCTGAGTTCCGGCTATACATACCATCGATAATTAGAAGTCTCCCTGCATTTCGGCAAGTCCCCGCTTCTTCATGCAGAAAATGGAAGCTAGTGCCCTTGAGCTAGCTTGAACAGGTCGTAACAGGTCTCAGGAGTCGGGCGCCTTCAGTCAGAAACTCCTCAGAATCCAACTACAATCCCTTAACCTTTCAGAAGTCCCAAAACAGCCCGGAAGCCCCCTTGCTCTCCTCCCCCCAAAATAGCCCTCGGTAGACCCAAACGAAGCCCAAAAACCAACCAAAAACCCTTTGATAGCATCGAGGCCGCCACGAAGTCTTGCAGTCCCGGTGCGCGGGCCGACTCTTCGCGGACGTCGCTCCTGTGGGGCGAGGCCTCGACGGAAGGGTGCCATGTTGCCTCGCACTGTCGTGCCTTGTGCGTTGCGGGCGTGCGTGCATCTCCGCGTGCTTGTCTGCGTACGTCTCTGCGCGCATCTGCGTGTGCAGCTCGTGTGCAAGTCTGTGTGCGGGTCTGTGTGGGCGTCTGTGTGGGTGTCTGTGTGGGTGTCGGTGTGGGCGTCTGTGTGCGTGTCTGTGTGGGTCATGGCTTGTGGGTGTGGGTGTAAGTGCATGTCATTGCTTTTTGCATTCTTGTTTTTTGTTGGGGGGTTGCTTTGGTGCGGTGTCGCTCGCTTGAGGGCTCCGACCTGAGAATGCGGTGCGGTCCTGGACACACACACACACACACACACACCCGCACGCGCGCGCGCTCTTGGCTTCTCACTGACTCGCCCTCTGTTTCGAAGTCGCTGTAGTCGTCATAGTTGGACGCTTCATCTTCACCTTTGCATTGCCCACTTTGGCATTTGGGGGGGCTCATTTGCGTGTACCGCGTTTGTGCACATTCGGGCATGCTAGGGGTTCTTAGGGGTCCAGGGGTGGATTGGCATGCCCTTCAGTACTGTATCATTGAAGATGGCTGCTGTGGGCGAGATCTTGAGGCAGGCCGCCTTTGGCTCTTAATTACAACTTGTGGGACTGACTTAGCGCTGAAGGGTTCTGGAAACTCGGCTGAGGGTATGGGACTTCAGCTTTCTGGGGTGCAAGGTATGAACGCCACTCGAATGCCAACCCTCAACCCTCCGCAACTCTACGAATGTGGCGTGTGATTCAGTATCTTCAGTCTCCTTCCTCTGGGCTGAAGAGGTGCAACTCTAAAGCCGCATCCAGTACGCCGGTGGCTCCAAATCCTCCGAAACCCGAAGGCCAAGCCCTCTCTAGTAGATGTTAGCCCTTGCAAGACAAGCCTCCCCGGAACCACGAGAGTAAGTAAACCCTTTCATTGGAATCCTCTAGCATCCGAATATCTGCCTCGCCTTATATATATATATATATATACATATACATATCAATATGAATATATATATATATATATATATATATATAATGTGTTATGCACACACCTCATGCTGCTGCACAAAGAATCTCACCGGAAGCTTGAGTAGGGCGATTCTTGGTCCCTGATCCCCTACTGCACAAACCCTAAAAACTCCTCAGGACCACATACTCACCCGGGTTTAGGGTTTAGGGTTTAGGTGCCTGAGACGAAACCATGCCATTCACCCGGAACCCGAAACCCAAGACCCCTCAACCCCGAACCACCCCTAAACCCCGGAACCCTCAACTCCTTAGGTTTGTGGTGGGAACTGAGCTCCTGTCTGTAAGCCGCACTCCTGGCCGTGATGCCAACTGGGCTCTGGGAAGCCTGGGCCCAGGTGGCAGACGAAAACCAAACTTTATCGGGGGTTAGAGGGTTTTTACAGGGTTCTGTAGGCTTCTGTAGGGTTTCTATGAAGTTTCCATAGGGCTTCCTTAGGGTTTCTAGGGTGGGAAGGGCTTAAGGCCAGCAAATTCAGTTTAGGGACCCAGAAAGCAAGGGCCCCTGAACTGGCCCAGAAATGCTTTCGCACTTTGGAGCACGCGCGGGGGGGGCCCTGGATTGCTCGGCAGCGACTTCGAGTTCAGGTATCAGTTATTGCGGTTCTCCCGTCATTGGGCCCGTGAGGTTTCTGTCTGCAATATTGGGGGGCTTCCGAAAATAGGGGACCCCCAATTAAGATCCCCAAAGAGTAGGATCCCCTTGAAATAAAGACCCCAATAAGGCACCCCTAATTTCGGAAACCCCCATTTCCGGCTGCCATCATGTGCATGTAGCGGCTACAGCGCTCTTGGCCTAAACCCTCAACCCTAAACCCTAAACCCTAAACCCTATCCAGGAGCTACAGCCCACCTGGCTGCTGGGCTTTTGGGGTCCCAGCCTCGTCGTGCTGCGTGTCGCTCACGCCACGCGAAGCCTGCGGGGGCGTAGGCGCACACACAAACAATTTTATATCTTGACATGCATGTCCATGTATTCTTATATATATATATATATACATATCTATCTGCACATATGTATATATATATATATGTATGTATGCATGTATGTATACGCATGTACAAGTGCATGTCAAGAATACATTGCTCAGGGTGGCTTAGGCTAACACGTCGTGGGTGGGCGCATTACTTCATTCGGGATGTCGTGCTCCGTGCTCCTTACCCCACCTCCTGCTCTTCTCCCTTCTCCCTTCTCCCTAAACCCTAAACTCTTCAAACTGCCCTAAACCCTAAACCCTAAACTCTCCTTCTGCACTTCTCACGCTCCTTCTTTCGCTTTCTTTTTCGGGCACAGCCCCCTGTTCGGCAGTCTCGATCCCTCTCTGCAGAGGGCGAAGCCGTTTGCCAAGCATTTGCGTTTAGGGTTTAGGGCAGTCTCTTTGGTTCGCAGAGCATGGCTCCCCCAGGTTCGTCCCTCAACACCACAGACCCGCTCCCTGACATACTCTCCCCCTAACCCCACCGGCCTGCACCCTGAACCCCTTGGGTTTTGTTGAACCGGGTTTAGGGTTTAGGGTTTAGGTTTTAGGGTTTAGGGTTTAGAGTCCCTATAGAATGTGAACCTATCATGAATACATGAAGTGGGAATTAGTATATTCGGCCAGCCTGGGGGTCCCGGTCCAAGAGCCGGGGCTATGTCTAAACAGATCTATCCTGGGGGGACGGTGAGAACTATCAGCGAGTAACAATTCTAAAAATCGGCTGGCAGGATATTTCCAAAACTTTACTGAAGATTGCTGCAGAGCCGCCAGAGAGCAGGCCAGAACCATTGAACACAAGCCAATGCACACCCTTCTGGCAACAGACCCTCCCCAGACCCCCAGACCCCAGAACACCTTAATTGCAACACCCCTTTTTCCACCCTCCAACTCCCCGGACACGGGGGGGTCATTGTAGACACCCCAATGTTCACAAAACCTGAACCCTAAACCTTCTAAACCTGAACCCTAGCATAGGGGCCTGAATAATTAGAAAAGGGTTTTGGGGGTATACTGACAAAGGGACCAACAAGGGAAGATCATTCGTAATTACTCCCACCCCTTCTTAAACTCCCCGGGCCCCTAAAACCCTGAAACCCTAAACCCTAAACCCTGAACTCTTGCCCACCTCGGAAGGGCTCGGGCTCCGTTCGCCAGGCGAGTTGGCCTGCTTACAGTAGGGTCCTGGGGTTTACGGGACTTAGGGACCGCAGTTGACCTCTTTTTTTTTTTTTGGGGGGGGGGGGGGGGGGGGGGGGGGGGGGGCTAGGGCAGCTAGGGTGACAAAAAACGATGAAATGCGAAAAGTGATGAGGTTTCGGGTGGAAATTCCTTAGAATTCGCACATTTTTTGTGTGCATACTGATGGGGCGGAACCCCCATCTGAGGCTGAAGGCTGACGTTCGAGATGCCTATACTGCTACAACTACTGCGGCGACCGTACGACTACTGCTACTAGTACTCGTACTTAGTACGTAGCACTAGTACTGCTACGAGACGACGACCACCACTGCGGTGCCCCTGCCTCTGCCCCTGCCGCAAGAATGTTGTACTGAAAGCTGAGTTTATGCTTCGGGTTTTGGGGGCTGGGGTTCGGAGGGTGGCAGCCAATTTTCCTCGCTGCGAAAGCTTCTTGCTACTACAAGGTGGCACGTTGCCCCGCGGAATCCATGGAAATCGCACATCAGAAGCCTAATCCAGAGTCCTACAGCGTGGGGCCAGGGTGGATGATGCTGAGATGTCTGAGATCTCCAGTCTCCGCGATGCAGGATGAGTTATGCCGCAGCCCGACTTCAAACTCCAACTGGTCTGCCGCAGTTCCCTTAACCCCACGGATACTGCAGGGCCACTTGCGAGAGCTGCTCGGCGCTGAGGCTACTCATACCGCCATCACGTAAGCTGCAAGGGCGGCTCTCCCTGGCGCGGTGCTTGCTCAACTTATTTCTCCGGTTTAGGGTTTAAAAGTTTAGGGTTTGGTTTACGGTTTTGGGGTATGCGGTATGCAGGTGTTGTCGGGTGCATGCAAGATTTGCCTTGTCTGAGCAGAACCCCGTCACCCCAGCAAACTGCTGCAAGGAAGCGCCATGACATGGGTGCCCCAGTGCACCACACAGGCAACTTCCAGGTTTGAAGAGCACCTGACCCCCAAGGACTACCGAAGAACAACATGTGCCCATGGTCCCGCCGATGCCCTGATGTCCCAGCCTCTCTGCTGGCAGCTGTGCATCTGAGACTGCCTCACCCATCCCGCAGAGCCGCTCATCTTAACACACGAGCTCTGTAGCTCTACGTCCGCAATTGAAGCAATGCATCTACTTAAGGTCTAATCCAGCCTCTCGGTGCGTCCACCACGGTGCTTTACAAGGGCTACAGAGGCACGACGTCGGCAAAATTGGCACCCAAAAAAATAATAACAAGGCCAAGAAGCTGGCTCTGATGCCTGCTCGCCAATGCCTGCCGCGGACAGCTCCTCATCGTCAAAGTGCATGAGCTTCAGCTGCTTCCGAGTGTAGCCTGCCTCCCAGAGCTCCTGGGCGCCGAAGCCGGCCTCCCTTAAGCCCATGGCGCTTAGGGACGTGTAGCGCATCTGCTGGGCCCCAAAGCCGGCGTCCAGAAGCTCAGGGACACTGCAGCCGGCCTCCTCCAGCTGCCAGGCATCGAAGCCCGCAACCTTCAGCTGGGAGGTGCTGAAACCCGCAGCTCGCAGAGAGCCTGGAACTTCGGGCCCCGCGGGCAAGGCCTCGCGCAGCTCTTTGGCGCTGAAGCCCAGGGCCCTCATCTCCCCAAGCTCCACAGAACCGGCCAGGAAGTCCTCAGCCTGGTAGCCGGCCTCGGCCGCGAGAAAGCAGGAAGGGTGCAACGCAGCCGGGCGAGCAAATTGAACGCTTCAGCTGAGAGAAGTTAGCCTGGACATGCAAGACGAGGTGGAACACATCCCACTTCAGTGGCTCCGAAGAAAGGGTGGAGCGCATGCACTTAAGTAGCCTTAGCCCGCGCACGATGTGCGAAATGCTCCAAAACGCATGACCAGGCGGTTTACGAGAATAAGGGACCCCGAGAATAAGAACCCCCCGGTACCCCCTAACTTCGGAAACCCCCACTAAGACTGGAAAGTCCAGCCGCATGCCGCAGCTCGAGCAGCGAGAGGCCAGCTGCGCGCAGGGCGGCCCAAGCGAAGCCCGCCTGACACCCTCACCCAAAAAGGGACTCTCGGAGGAAACCAATTCCAAGGGACCATCATGTGAAGGATAGACATATATGTGTTATACATGTGGGAGCAACTTAGGTGCAAAGGGGCTGTATTATTTTAGGTATATTACCAGGTAGATACACACACACGCACATCTACATCATCTATATGTATCCAATATGCACGGGCTTATGGGGTTGTATGGTTCCGTGGAGATCAGCGCCTGAATCCAGACGCAGACCCCTCCCAGACAACCTCCGGCCTCGCGGAGGTCTCGGGCCCGAAATCCTGCCTGCAACAGCAAGGGGGAGTTGGCTTTGAAAGCTAGAGCCTGGCGAGGTTTAAGGTTTATGGTTCCGGGTTTAGGGGGAGATTTCTGGGCAACCAGTCGTCAGTGATGTCTGCTGGGATGGGGATGTGGTGCCTCCTGATTCCCCATCCACCCGAAAGAAGCCTATTCCATGCAATATGCAGCACAAGTACATGCCCTAAACCCTAAACCCTAAACCCTAGCTGATCTGTCTGTCCACTTCAACTACAGGGCCCTCACAAAACCACTCAGATAAGGGTTTAAGGTTTAGGGGTTCATGGCTTTCCCTCATCCCCCATCCAGAGATACTCCACAACAGCTGTCAACCAGATAAGGGTTCGCGGAGCTTTAGATCTCAGGGGCCTGGAATGACAAGCTTCCCTGTTGAGACCCGTGCAAAACCCGAAGTTGAACCCAATTCTAAAAGGACTACCACCCAAAACCATACCGGCCACCGTAAGCCCTACTGCATACACGGGAAAGCCAACAATAAGTCCTTCCATAGACCCTATAATAAACAACCCCTGCTGCAGAAACAAACCATCACATCCCAAACAAACAGAATACACCTTATATGTAGCCACCTATAATACGGAACTCTCTTCAACCAAGAAACGAAATATAACCAACCAAACTTCACTTAAACCCTAAATAGCACCCCAGAAGCCTGGAGAAGCTCAGTCGGTCCCGCCCCTATGAGCGCGAGGTTTTGCCTTGGAACTTGCAACAGCGGTGGTTTCGACGGGAGGGTGCGGCGGTTTAGAGTTTAACAGTTTAGGGTCTGCTTGCTGCTGAATCTGCCCACCGCCTGTGTTTGAGCTTGAGAGCTTAGGATGATTTCGTGAGCGACCTGATGAATGGTGTGGCTCGGAGCTTGAATCGCGCGAAACATGCCGCCCTGGAGCCTCATTCAGCAATCAGGACATGATAAGTCACGCCAAGACTGGCACCCAGCCCTCCTCCCTGAACCCTAAACCTCAAACCCTCCAAGAACAGAGTCGGGAAGCAGTGAGTAGGGGAAGAGCTTCATGAGCTGCAGCAGAGACTGCCGATAGTCCTCGTCCACCTCAAGTCTTCGAGCCGCTTGGAGAGGCACGTTTGTGCACTTCCGCAACCTTAAGAATATTAGGGTTTACAGGGCTTTACAGCAAGGTTGAGGTGCCTAGCTTGACATTCCATAGTCAAAACCTCTGCATCTCTTCTGCGAGGTCCACATGGATTGGTGGAACTTGCTCTTCCGGCTCCGTCCGCAGCAGCTGCCCTGTCCAGCGAATTAGCGGCGCTAGGAGGTTCAGCGCGTGGCTCTGCGTCCTCGGAGGCGGGACCCATTTGCGACCCTGCACCCAAAGACGTAAACCTCAAGTGAGGTTGGGGCGGGGGTCCCTTTTGGGGTTCTGATGCAGGGGGGTTGACTATATTTGGGGTGGAAAGGAATACGTCGTCGATGTGATTCCCTTTTGTGGCGGGGGGGGGGGGGGGGGGCGGGATTCTACTGTTTGCTTTACACCCCCCCCCCCCCCCCCAAAAAAAAAAAAAACTATGAAAACAAAAGCCTATTCTTCCTGATAAAGGTAATTTAAGCATTGTTATTTTGCACGTAATTAGTGAGTTTTACATGGACAGCAGTGAAGCAAACTTGTCAAGGGCCGACAGTCCTCGCATAACCTTCAAGAATTCGAGGCTGCTAACATCAGCCAAATGTCTCGCTGGTGGGCCTCGAGGCTGGCGTCGAGCCGAACATGCTGGTCACCTCCTGTCAGCTCTTCAGGGCTTAATGTTGCACTGGCTTTAGTTTTATGCGGGTTCATAAGCCATTTTTCGAGCTTTTTCTGCGACATCCGTTTGTTGGGGTGACCCGCTATTATCACAAGTTTTTTGTTCCGGATGTTCGTTCTTTTTAAGGTTTGTGTTCAGGGTGAAGGGCTTACGTTGAGGACCTGAGGCCTTGAGGGCCTGGGGCTCCAGGAATCTTGAAGAGCCAGAGCCCGGAGAATCCAGAAAGCCAAGCCCGGCCAGTTCCATGTAAAGCCTCCAAACCCTGCAGAGCGAGCTTCACAAACACGCACGCATTTATTGAACCCTATGCAGAGGGCAAATCTTCCCTCTAAAGCCACAGCAGAGCCTTGGGTTGAGCCAGTTCGATCACAGATTATCATATTCTGTATATAGTATATGACATCTGTACTTCTTTTATCATATCATATTCTGGGATCCTATTGAGATTTTACGGTCTAGTTTTTTTGCTTTTGCATCGCATGTAGTATGTTATCTGTTATAGTTACTAGAATGCCGTCTACTACATTCGCCTCGGCTTCTGGCCGAGAGGACTTGGCTTTCCTTCGTCTGCGATGCGCACGCTACACCCCCTCGGCCCAGTTTCGAGCCCGCGAGGAGCTCTTCGCAGGTCCACTCCGCAAACAAAGAGACCAAGCTTACAGAAGCACTCAAGGATCAACTACTGTCATCAACCCTTGCACTTTCGCAAATGTGTCTCTGTGTGTGTGTGTGTGTGTCGGATGACTCGCTTCTTGGCGTTTCTGACGCTGGGCCATCCTCTGGGCACAACTGTGCTGCATCAGGTTCAAGAGATCGGGTTCTGAAACATCAGCTTCTTGCCCAGAATTTAGTGGCAGCACCCAATAGGCTTACCAGGATCAAGCACGCCAGATGACGCGGCTTGCATGATGTTCAAAGCTCTCTCTGCCTGCCCGCAGAACCTTTGGAGGTTCCTTGGCATCCTATAGGTTTTAGGGCAGAGCAGCCACTTTAGGGTTGTTTAGTGCTTGGGTTTGACTTGAAGCAAGGCCTTCAGGATTTGGGATGCCGGGCTTTATAGGGCGCGGATGATGTGGGGTTTCCGAACATAGGGGTACCCTTTTGGGGGCTCCTATAATTACATTAGGGGTATCCCTATTTTGGGGACATGCCCATGGAACAGCGGGTGGCGTCCTGGGCGGCCGCGACCGCTGTCCGCATCTCATCGTCGTCGGAGCCTCGAGTGCACAGGAGCAGGCGACTGCAACTCATTGCTAAGTTACCCGGATGAAAGGTAAGGTTCTTGAAGAGCCACTTGTTTAGGGCTCAGCCTTGTCAAAGGCAGGGCCCTATACCCTCAAACCACCCTTTAAATGCAGTCACCTGGGTCCAACTCTTCCGTGGGAAGCCAAAAGTACACCTTTCAGATTCCTTGTGTTTGTACCATGGTCTGGTAGCACCAAAACGGTGAAAAAGGTTACTTCCTCGACCACTACCTGAACCCGGAGGCCTACCCGCTTAGTTGCTGAGTTCACAAGCCCCCAAAAAAGTGTACACTTTGAGTTCTATATGGGAGTAAATAAAGTATCCCAAAAAGTGTAATGTGCATTCATTCTGCTGCTGAACCTAGTACTGCTTGTGTTTGTAGTAGGGGTGCCCCTTTTCGTTGTTTTTTTTTTTTTTTTTTTTGGGGGGGGGGGGGGGGGGGGGGGGGGGGGGGGGTGCCTGAAATGCCTTGGGATGTTTCCCGTTATACTGCCTCGGTCGGCCCTCAGCTGGAGCGGGCCAGGCCCGATCAGCGCAGCAGCCATCGGAATGGGCATGGGATAGAATTCAGGGTTTAGGGTTTAGATCTTCTTCGCAGTGATTTTAGGGGTTTCGCTAGCACACAGGGGCTTAGGGAACTGAACCCTATAATCCCGTTTTTTGGGGGATGAGACTGGCTGTAAGTTTCGGGCTTCCGAGCCAAAAAAAAACCAGACACCTCGCTCAGGCATCGAGAGCCTTGAGACATTTGGAGACACGTCGTGGGTACCCAAGCTGGCTTTTCACTAAGCTCGCTGAGTTTGGAGAGCCTGGATAGACTGTCTGTTTTCGCGTGATGCCCTCTTTCAGGGCCAGGTGGCTGGAGGCGGATCTTGGATGGATCTGAATGCGTTGAGGCAACGCAACCAAGAGAGACCTCCTGACCCAACAGCGTTACACTACTTGATAGGTCAGACTACACCAGCCACACTGTATGCTTCTCAGTCTTTCCAGCAGTGAAACAGACCACCTTGTTAGGCGGCGCAATGTACATTTGCATGCCCATCACCCTTGGCTTCAAGCAACAGAGTCGCACGACAGTGACCCTTCTTCAACTAGAATGCGCCGCTGACTCGGCCCCTTGTGCCACGAAGCCGCTGAGTGATGAGGTGCTTTCAATTCAACACCACCTCACATGACAGCTTCCAACCCTGAACCCTTAACCCCCAACCCACTGGCTTAGTATAGACATTATGTCATGGCCAAAAACAAGCAGCCCTGAGAAAAAAAGCCGTCAGGGAAGATGCTGAAGCCCATCCCAAGGGTTCGCCTCAGCTTGGTGGGTGTGGACAGGACCCTCAGGCCCGCAACGTTGCGTGAGTTTTGGGTTTTTTTGGGGCTATCCTGGTCCGGCTTCTGTTGGCCTTCTGGTCACACATAAGGTATCCTTTGGGTGTTCCATATGGGTGGTTGTCAAAATGATGATCCCTTTTGGGGTACTCTAAATTCTAGGCGCCGAAATCTCATAGGGATCCAAAAAGGGACCATATAATTTTAACAAAAGCAGCCATCTGTCTGTTGCACGTTTCTCAGGAAGGGAAAAAGGCCCGGCATCACTGGCCAATGCACGGAGAGCAATATGGTTGGGAGGAGCCTTCAGGAGATCAGTATCTCAGAAAAGCTCTGCCCCGCACGCCAGGCAACCTAGCAGCAACAGCTCCCTTTTCATACTAAACCACCTTAACCCTCGAATTCAAGTTGCTTGGACCCTCGTCCGTTTGCCGCACGTCCTTCTTCATTTCTTAGCTGTTTGTGAAATTGCTGCCATGGGAGGTTCTCCGGGTTTTAGGCTGGCTATGCCGTGAGGTCCAACTTTGAACATCGGCTAAAGCGGGGTTCTCAATGGCTCATTCAAAAACAACCTTGTACACCAATGGTGACTTGCCAATTTAGCCCTCCCTCTCCCCCGCAATTATGACCCGACCTCCGCCTCATTTTAAAAGCCCAAGTTCATGATGGGACAGCTCCCGGCTGTGCGGATATCGCCCTACTGCTGAAAAGTACAAACCATGTCCCAGCGGATCTGCTACTGCCACCACACCCATAAGCGCAGGCACAAGGCCACTGTCAGCTGTCAGTTGCAGATAGAAGCCAATGCTTGCCGCAGATATATCATGCACGCAACCCTGGACCTACACGACAATGCTTCCCTCAACCGCAAGTACGAAAACCAACTTCCGAACTCGAGCAGCTGCATTTGTTCAGGCTTCGCCCAACATGTGCGGCAAGGAGGCTCCAAGAGGGCCCGAGAAAGTTCTCACGTTGAGAATGTGGAGATGGAGTCCGCAGTGCTCTGCTCGTCGACCACGACTTCAAGTGCTGCTTCTTCGAAGGCAGGCTCTGCTTTGAGTTTGTCTCCGACAGACTGTACTTGCCCCGCGGGCCCATCTGAAAAACGAGAGAGCAAGATGTGCAACCCTGTCCCGATAAGGAAAGGTAGCACAGGAAGCAGGCTCTCATTGCTTGTGTTTATCATACACAGCTGGAAGCTGAACCATTCAACGGACAAGGGTATACAAGCAGGAATCCATAAAACTGCAGAGACGACCACGCGAGAGAGGCGGCTCGTGGTCCACAGCGAGGCATAGTGGAGAAAAAACAGGCTGACCTGCACCCAAGAGAAAGTCAGCAGAATAGGCATGCTGTACTCCATGAAGGTGCGCAGCCTCCAAACCACTCCACCGATTCCTGCCAGCCCTTCAGGGGGTCCAGCAGCCAAGGCCACGATTGCCCGAGACAGGCCAGGCACGCCGGAGAAGCACACCATGCTGATTTTGTATCGGATGGGCAACCAGCCTCTACCGAGGCTTCGTATCACTGTGGGAGCCAGGCCCTGCTTCACTTGCCGGTCAAACAATCGCAGGTGCTCATCTGCCTCCCCATGTGGGTTGCCGTACCACCGCTTCAGCATGCCGAAGATCAGCTCCCGGTCGCAGGGCAAGGTCGCCCCTGTCTGAGGGTGTGTGTGGCCGTTGGAACAGCAGAAGCACTGAGCACGCTGGACGCTAAAGTTGGCCAGCTGATGTGGCAGCTCTTTGAGGTCCTGCATGAGGCCAAGGCCAACGTAGAAGACGACCGGGACAACCAGGGCCAAGGCAGGTGCGAAACCAAAGAAGAGAGTCAGGAGATCCAGGTTGCTGTCTGTGCCAGCCACGTCATGAGCTAGCCAATACCAGTACATGATGATGTGCTCGGTGACGGCGAAAAGGAAGAGGATCAGAGCCATCTTCACGGGCATCACCAGGATAGGCTTCTGATTCCCCGGATCTCTCAGAAATGTGGCCACCTCATACGTACACCAGATTCTAGAAAAGTATCGCGGCGACCATAAAATGGTGAGCTGCCGGGAGCGATCAAGAAAGCCTGCAAGGCCCAGGATGCCTTTTTGCTTTAATTCCTCCACGTGCTGCGCGATGCAAAGCCGATCCAGAAAGATGGTTGGCGGCTTGAAAAGCAAGCTACGCAGGCGCTGCCAGAATAGAAGCACGATCCAGAATGACAGATGCAAGAACAGGAGGAGCCTTACTGTCGGCTGCTCTTCTTCTAGTCCAAGCTGGCAGATGCTTTTCTCGAGGCTACAGGCAAGGACTTGTGGGCAAATGACTTGCAGCATCCACTATACTCCCCTTGGAACAGTCCTCATAAATCATTTCATTCTTATTAGCTAGAAACAACAAGCGTCCCTGAAGCACTTTCGTCCAAGAAGCAGCCACCATTCTATCGCCAGCACGCCGAATGCCTGCAACACCCCGCACGCCAGGCTCGCCAGCAAAGAAGCGGCAGCAGCAGCTCGCGAGTTGTATATAATCCTTGCTCGGGTGGATTGTGAATCGGGTCATGAGTCTATGGAAGACCCGATTATATAGTCCCGATTAAGGACTGTTCGTATAAGGGGGAACATCCCAACCTATGGGGTGTTAAAAACTTCTTCCCACCGTCCCTGGAAGGAGCTGCATTGTTAGGATTTGTTAGGGCTCGCCCAGGCGAATCCCCAAAAAAAAACGCGCCAGAACTTCGCCAAAGATCAGCATGGACACCAGCTTCAGCCACCGAGATGTCCCCCAATCGTGACTAAGAAACTCGTCGTAGTTCTCGGTTGGGCGGCTGAGCTCGTAGTCCGCGTGATCCACATTGAACCTCGGGTTCCAAGATCCCGGCGGTAGTGGGGATGTCTACTGTGAATTCCTTGGTATGTTGAGGTTGTTTAGATGGGGCCTCTAGCATCTACAGAAGAGAGCCTCTCGGCCGAAGAGGTGACTTGTTGCCATTTCAACTTCAGAGAGACATCCCAGGGTCGGGTGGCACGAAATGCTTGGCGAAGCCGCTGAGGCACACAGGCAGGGGCACTCCTCGAAGCAGTTCCGGCTCCAATTCTGTTTGCAACTCTCGGCCCCCACTTCTGTCCATTCCAGCCATCTGCAGTTCGGAGTCAGCGCATGACCAGCAGAAGACCGGGACGTGTCGCAAGGCAAGCAGTCTGTTCGGGCCTCAACCCCTGCAGAAATTCGGAGGTGCGTAACAAGGTTTCTGAAGCCTGAGAGAGGTAGTCGCTATGCCCACCTTCGAGCATGAACCAACAGCCCACATCTGACCCCGCAACGCTGCAAGCACCCTAAATGCCGCAGGGGGTCTCTGGGACCACTAGCTCAGGCGACTTCACGCACGTCGGCCTTGCCAAAGTGTCAAGTTGTTTGCTGGTTAAGTAGGTGTTCTGCCTGCTCATCGCTGGCAGGTGTCGGGGGGCTACGCATGTCAGACTTTATAGGGGTTTCCCGAAATGGTGTGCTTCGTGGGACTGCGTCAGGTGTGCGCCCTTAGTCAGAGACCTCAAAGGCCATTCCTGGCAATCAACCCGACAAACCAGCCCAAACCCCAAACCTTCTTGTCCCTAAGCCCTGACACCGACCCAAGCACCAGAACCCCGATCCCGCCCCAAAGCCAAGAAGGTTCGCTGTTCAGTGTCTCGGAGCCTCAATCTCGGGACGTTCACACTTATGCTAGGAGTCCTTAATCGGGATTCTACTAGGGGGGACTATAATCCCGATTAATGACTCCCCCCTATTAGTATCCCGATGAAGGACTGTTAGTATAGGGGGGAACTTCCCAACCTCAACCCGAATCGAAGGCCCAGGCGCCAAACAACCAAGCCCGTAGCCCCTGCTCCAGTTTGTTTTTGGCCCAAGAGTTTTGAGGTCTGGGTTTGGGGCCCAGGGCTTGCAGAGGTCGCTAAACCCTGAACCCCTAAACCCCTAAACCCCTAAACCCCGAAACCCCTAAACCCCTAAACCCCTAAACCCCTAAACCCCTAAACCCCAAACCCTAAACCCTAAGCCCTAAACCCTTAGCCCCAAACCTCCAGTGCCTCCTGGGTCCGGCGGTGACTGTGGCCATCGTACCATTGAGGAGCTGGGTCCCCGCGCCTGGTTTCTTGGGCGCGTGGGGGGCCCTAAGAGGGTTGAGGGTTTGGTTTAGGGTTTAGGGCTTAGGGCTTGGGATGTTTCCCCTTATACTAGCAGTCCTTAAAGGGATTGTGGTACCCCCAAAAAAATAAACCCCTACTAAGGACTGTTAGTATAAGGGGGAACATCCCAAGCTTGTTCTTGTAACCTAGGAATTTAGGGTTTTAGGGTTGAGGGGTTCTAGGGTTTTGGAGCAAACGGGTTTTGGGTTTTAGGGTTACAGGGTTATCGTAGGTTTCAGGGCCATTAGGGCTTGTATGGGCAGGGCTGATAGGTGTTAGGGGCGGCTTAGGGATTGTAGTTAGGGGTTTAGGGTTTACGTTTTGGCAAGCAGACCAGTTCAGGGTTTGTAGGGTTGGGGGTTGAGGGCCCGCTGCGTCTCTGGACTCTGCAGCCACTTACAGGCTTTTAGGGTTTGGGGACCTGCTACCACCCTAAACCCCGAACGGCGAAGGCCTCCGATTCGGGTTCACTGTGCCCCCTGCGAAACCCCGAACGCTAAACCCGACGTAGCCGCACGCTAGGATGAGGAAGAGCGCATTCGAAGGAGAAGCACTAACAGCCACCAGGCACTGGATCTGCACATAAGGCTTGGCACCTTTTTTGGGAACAACTTTTCCCTGAGGAATTTCATTCATTTAAAAGTGTATATCCACGAAACCTAGTGTAGAACAACCCCCACACAGGCTCGGCTTGGTTTTCGGAAGCAACGTTGATGAGAAAAGGACAGAGTGGGCCCAACGCCTTCCCGAGAGGTTGCAACCATTTGCCAAACCCACGCGCTGCGAAGCCATCCCTAAATCCTGCCTAAACAGCAGCTTGCCCACAAACCCCAAACCCCAAATCCTAAACCCTAAACCCCAAACCCCAAATCCCCAAGCCCAACGGAAAAGCCCCATGGACCATGCGCCAAGGCCCTCGCCTCTCGCGCAGCGAGGCCTTTCCTGAATCCGATAGCCACGAGTACCAACTCTAGGTAGCTAGAAGAAGGAAGCAAGTCAGGTTACGGGTTCGCAGGATTTTGGGGGGGGCAAATGGCTCACGGAGATGGTACGTTTTGAGGGCACGTGGCATTTGGGTGTTATTGTCTGTCTTCTTCCGGATGCTGCCCTCTTCCCACGATCGTGATTCACCCTGTGTTTATACGCAGGAGTGTCATGTTCTGCAACCAACACGTTGGGGTGTTTTGCCCTCCGCATGGAGGTATCACAATACTCAACGTTACCTTGACTACCTCCTCCTCCTCCTCCTCCTCCTCCTCCTCCTCCTCCTCCTCCTCCTCCTCCTCCTCCTCCTCCTCCTCCTCCTTCTGCTTCCCCCCCCCCCCCCCGAATAGAAGCCCCAAACCCCAAACATGGAGGCCAGCGGCTTCGACTGGCAGCAGCCGAAGCCCGTGGAGGTCTCCACCTGAGCATGGACATCTGGGCCTTGAACCCCTCCGAGATATATATTCCCCAAGTAAGATCCTCCTCTGGGGCCCAGGTAAGGGCAACCGTGAAATATCCGGAGGTGGCAAACTTCAAGGCGTTTTGTTTTGCTTTTTCTCCATGCTGAGTCTCAGCTTGATTGGCGCCACGAGCTTTCAGCCGAAGCCAGTCCTGCTTGCTCTCCGGTTTAGGGTTTAGGGCTTCTGCAAGGGTTTAAGGGTTTGGGATTAGGGCCTTCAGTTCCACATTCCCAAACCTGCGCACGCGCATGTCGGAGTCAGATGGCCTGGAGAACAGCTGAGATCGCCACCGTCTGCAAAGAGTGAGTGGGTGGAAGAGTGGCACAAAACTATTGCTGAGCAACAGTGCCCATGTATACAAAGTCTTGACGTGCCACCAACTGTGGCACATCCAAAAGGTCGGATTGGGTACCATAGTACCAACTGAGGCCTGCAGGTATTTTTTTCTAGAGGCGTTTCCTCTCGTGGTACTCCTGGCCGATGAGCACAAGATCTGCTGCAACAAAACTACGCAAGAGGAAACTAGAACGACTAACGTGGCCAGGAGTCTTGCGTGCAGGGTCACGGAGCAATCCTCCTCAGCAGAAGGCTAGACAGCATGCCATCAGGGACAGCATGCTCCAAGATACGAATTACGTGCATCGAATCTCAGATTAGGGCAGCTACACTGCAAGTACCAAGTCTTCCCTTACCGGCTGAGCACAACGTCCCCGGAGACTGCGCGGTGGTCGCTGCCCGCGGCGCGCGGCCAAATCTGGGACTGCACAATGGATTGGCCCACAGAGAAAGGAGTCTTCTGGAAGTAGACGTAGTCCAGTCGCACCGGGTCGTCGTTGATCGTCGAAGGGTCCGGATTGCCGGGGTGAAGCTCGGCCCATGCATCTGTGAAGGTCATTGGGATTTGCCAATGGCGCCCGAAGGCATCAACATGCCCCTGTCTCAAAAGCTGCTGCGAAGGCTGGAAGTAGCCAGTGTTTAAGTCTCCCATGAGGACAATGGGGTACGGGTGTCGGTTCTGCACCTCGCCCAGGGTCTTCGTCACGAAGTCGACCGCTTCTGTAATGACGTAGTCGCCCTGGCAACACAGTGGATGTGTTCCTGACGCAATCAGCGAGTAGCCATCGGACTTGCGTCGCAAGGCTGCCCAGTTGATGGCCCGGCCGGCCGAGAAAGGCACGAGGTCGCTGGCAATGTGCTCCCATTTGTCAGACCTGTACAAGATGTCCGCATCATTAAACTGCTCGGTCGCACCTCCTGTGGCAAACGCCCACACGTTCCCGGACATCTGGTTGAGCCGGTCAAGGATGGCACCCTTCTCGTGCCACATCTCTGGAATAGCTGCGATCTCTGGCTGCATGCGGAGCAGCTCATCCACGACGGGATAGATGCGGCCCGCAAGTGTAAAGACGTAGAGATTCCAAGTCACAAAGCGCGTGGGGGAACCCTGAGAGTTCTGATTCCAGTCGGCCGACACCTCCCTCGCCGGAGCCCCAGCGGCCTCAGTGGGCCAGGCACAAGGGCTGCCGCCCAGGGAGCACCATGCATCGGCCTGGAGGTGGCAATCCCAGATGGGATTTGGACTGTCTGAGTCCTTGGAGCACGCCACGGGCTCCTTCTGCTCTCCACACCACGAAGCACGGGCCAAGTGGAAGTTGGGCTTCTCTGTGCAACTCGGCAACTCAGCAAGGCCGCGTGATGAGCCACGGAGCATGGGCACCGCAGGCACTGAGGGCCCCGCACTCTCTGCGAACGCCTGCGGAGCGAGAAGCACGAACTGCAGGAGGGAGGTCCAGCCCAAGTGCGTCATGGCGAGCATTCACAGGCAATGCTGTGGCCCGGGCCGTGTGGAGGCTAGCAGCGGTCGTTGAGACTTGAGTGGGAGTGCGGCAGGAGATGCAAGCACGGATTCGCCAACTCTCAGCACCTGCTCTCCAGGCTACATCTCCAAAATCTGTAAATCACATAATTATGTCGCTATTCTATGTCCATGCATCACCTACAGCATGCTTGCTTCTTTTGTATGAACTTTTTAGCTGCTCGTGCAGAAAAGCATTCCTACGGCGTACGAGTCTTCTTATTCCCCTCCCCCGGATATTAACCCCCCCCCCCTACCCCCGAATATTGAAATCCCCCAATATACCTTATTATAGCATTATCACCCCCCCCTACCCCCGAATATTGAAATCCCCCAATATGCTTTATTTTAGCTATAATGGGGGGGGGGGGGGGGGGTATTTGATATATAGTGGGGGGTATAATTCTGGCCGCCAGGTCACGATCTCTGCCGTGAGCGCCTCGGGGCTTCGACCCGGCTGGCGCATGGCGCGGCTCAGCGCCTGGACTTCACAGAGCTGCTTCTGTTTAGGGTTTAGGGTTTAGGGTTTAGGGTTTAGGGTTTAGGGTTTAGGGTTTTGGGTTTAGGGTTTAGGGTTTAGGGTTTAGGGTTTAGGGTTTAGGGTTTAGAGTTTAGGGTTTAGGGCTCAGGGCTTTCCTATGAGAAAGATCATTTCTTGTCAGTCGCATGATTCCTATGATGCCGATTATTTTCGCTACAGTCACCAGCGGGACTGCGTCGGCGGGTTTTTTCCGCATCAGCGTCATCCGCATCAGCGTCATGATCACTATCATTGTTGTTCTTCTTGTTGCTGCTATAGCTATGGAGAAGCCTTACGAGTTTAGGGGCGCATGAGGCATCTGGGATTGGTGCCTGGGATTTGGGGTTTTCAACCAAGCCACCCTGCCAGCCCTTCAACCCCAACCCCGAACTTCGGGTTTGGGACTGTCACCAAGATCCCCCCCCCCATATCCTGAAAAAGTAAGCCCAAGACTCAAACCAGGTGAGGGCTCAACCCAATGGAATTCTCAATGTTTTGCCATGTACATAAACTATACTCAAATATAGAATAGGATAACGTCTTCGTGTTTTGAACCAGTTTGAGCATTTCCGTACAAGTCAAAGAAGTTCAAAACAGCCTATGCCTATGAGCTTGTTTTGCATTTTGCACCACCTTGTTTCTTGACGCGAAGGAATGTTTTGTTTGTGTTTCCCAAATGAAGTAATTGCCTTAAGTATCTCTTTTTTCAGCGAATGTTGAAGCGATCTGACTTTTGGCCATGGACGACCTGGATCCTAGATCCAATAACACCCAACACTTCGAAAGCTGTACCTCTACAACACGATGGTGCGAGAGCCCGAATTTTCGAACTACTCTCGCCATGGAACACCCAAAATGACAGCTGCTTTAACAATAATTTTCTGGGGTTTCCCAAAACCCTAAACCCTAAACCCTAAAACCCTAAAACAATCAAACCCTAAAACCCTAAAACCCCAAAACCCTAAGCCTCTTATAAGTCCGTCCCGTGGAGGCCTTGACAAACTCCGCGTCCGAGCCCTGCGCCGTGGCGCCCTGGGGAGCGCGGGAACCTTGGGATGGGCTGATTGTGAGTTTAGGGTTTAGGGTTTAGGGTTTAGGGTTTAGGGCTAGCGTTTAGGGTTCAGGGCTTGGGTTGGGATGTTCCCCTAAAACTAACAGTCCATAGTAGGGACTATGATCGGGGGTACTATATTCCCGATTAAGGACTGTTAGTATCAGGGGGAACATCCCAAGGTTTGGGGTTTAAGGTTTAGGGCTTGTTTTTCTTGCCACCTGCCTAGCATTCTCGCAACCACACCGCGGGGATGCAATCGATCCACACTTTTCCGCAAAACTGGAGAAGGCGTTGGATTCAGATTTTGGGGGTTTTTATGGCTCTTTACAGAGCAGAGAGTTACATGCAATGTTAGCTCGCTCTCTGCGTGGTCTGCCAACTTTATAAGCCGTCGGGCACCTTCATACCAGCTGGCAAGGTTGCCCCTCCCCCCCCCCCCACCCCCCGAAACCTGCAAACGGCCGCTCCCGGCCTTGGTACAGGGCCGACAGGGCCATGTGCTGCGAGGTGTCACTGAAGTCACCTCACCGGTTTGCGGCTTCGCTCTCTCAATCGCTCCCCCTGCTTACCTCCGCCTACCTCCCCTCTCCGGCCCGTTTGGACCCAAGCGATAAAAAGCCCTGAATGCCAACATGTTGAGTCCCAGCTACTTCCCTCACTGCGGCTCGGCGAAACGACGCCAAGGCCCCGCCAGTCCGCCTCGCGCGAGGCCTCGCAAAGTAGCTTTCAACGGCCGGTTTTTCGTGCAGGGTTGCTTGAGGGCATTTCGGGTTTTGGGCGGCAACTGGCGTGATGAGGTGTTGAAACTTTGAAACTTTCTTTCCAGCTGGGGGGGGGGGGGGGGCAGCTTTCATTCAGTACGATATCGTACGATTTGCTTGAGATCATGCCCTTCAAGACATATCGCCTCGTCGAGGTTAGTGTCTGTTTTGAGCTCCTGTAGCCGTAGCTGCTTGCGTTGATGGGGCCTAGCAGCTTGGCAATCAAAGGCCGCCGAGTAGGTTCCTAACGAATCTCTGAAGTGAAAAAGTCGCTCTTGCATGCCTTGTTGACTAGACTCGGCTCCTGTAACGGATAAGTAGAAGTTGGACCGAGCGAAGGCTATCGCGAACGCCCATGCTCCTCAAACCTCTGATCCCTATGCCAGTTTATCGAAAGCCTGCCGCCACAGTGGAAGCTTTTGGTGAGAACACCAGAACTTCGCTGAAATCCAGAAATCGAAGCCTTGCGGCTCCTGAAAGGTTAAAGGGGCTCGAGCTCAAGAGCCCCAAAGCCCAGGATTCGCGTTGCCGGCTTTCAGGAAGCCGACCCCCAAAACATCTGGGGCCTAAAGGCATCTTAAGGGCCTAAAGTTGGGATGTTGCCCTTTATACTAACAGTCCGTAATAGGGACTCCAATAGGGGGTACTATAATCCCTAAACCCTAAATAAACCCTAAACCCTATTAAGGACTGCTAGTAGAAGGGGGAACAGCCCAAGCCTAAAAGTTCTAAAGGCATCTTGCTCTCAAGGGGGCCCCACCACGTGAGCCCGCGGCCCGTGGATGTGCTTGGGGGGGAGGTTTAGGGTTTAGGGTTTAGGGTTTAGGGTTTAGGGTTTAGGGTTTAGGGCTTAGGGTTTAGGGTTTAGGGTTTAGGGGGAGGGCCCCTTACCCAAGCTGGTCCCATGTCCTCCAACAGACTTTTAACCAACCTAATTGCCCCAAAACCTATAAAAAGGGATCAGAAAGCAGAAACTAGAAACCCTAAACCCTAAACCCTGAACCCTATTCCGAAGCCCGAGCACCCGCAAGCCACTGCGCCTCGACCTGCGCGCTGCGGTAGATCTGAAGGAGCTCCCGATCCTGGATCCAGGGTGGCCCCAGAAGGGTTTTGGGGTTTACTGTAGGGTTTAGGGTAAAGGGGCACCCTTCTAATTCCAGGTTTCGTCATGATTAGGTTTATAAGTATGGTAATTATACTTATAACCCTACTTCGGGTACCTATTTGCTTAAGAACCCCCAAAAGAATAAAAATGAAAATAATATAATAAGCCCTGTATTAAACTTATAAGGAAGAGTTTGTTTTTTTTTTTTTTGGGGGGGGGGTTCTTAAGCAATTAGTAACCCAAAAGGGGGAATAGCGACTTTAGAAGGGTGTATGATGGGAGTTAAGAGTCGGGGGACCCTTAGGGATGTAGACCCTCTCAAGAAGGTCCCTGGTTAAGAAGTGTCCCCTTTAAGGTCTAGCCTTATTCGAACACACAAGGGTACCCCTTTTGGGGTTACTTTATATGGGAACCCTGAACCCCGAAAAGGGCAAAAGGGTACCACTGGGCGACCAAGCAGTAGGGCTGAGGCTCGAGTTTTGGGGTTTCGGTTGGTTTGGGAAGCTGAGGGTTCAAACCTCGGAAGCCATCATCAACTAGTAACTTTTTGGGTTTAGGGTTTAGGGTAACTAGCCCCGCACCTGCACCATTTCGGGAACCGGCCAGGCCTTCAAGCGCAAGGTTGATCTCTTGCGGGGCTCAGCGCTGGTGGCCTGGTTCTGGCCGCCTTGCACGATGACAGGGTGCAGGCGTGCTCCCCTAAACCCTAAACCCTAAACCCTAAACCCTAAACCCTAAACCCTAAACCCTAAACCTGAATTTTACGCAAGCCACCGCTGAGCAGAGCACGCCGGGCAACCATGAACCCTATGGCCCTACCATCGGCCTCATCATGTCACTGCACCGCAGGAAGCTTCACCCTTACCAGTCCCTCACCGTCGAGCCCCCACAAGCTCTCCCATGATCTAACTTATATGGGCTCCGACTATCGTATCCATGCGTCTTACAGTTACATAGCGGCTACGCAAAATCGAAAACCATGAGGGACGCGCGCATCGAAATATTCAGCACTGCACTCTCGGGGGTTGCAGGGCTTAGGAAGCCTCACTCTGCCAAGGTGGCGTATAGCCTCCACTTCTCTAGCAGCCGAGGCCCTAAACCCTAAACCCTTAACCCTAAAATACCCTAAACCGCAAACCCCAAACCCTAAACCCTAAACCCTAAACCCTGAGCCCTAAAACCCAAGAAGATGTCCTTCAACTATCGGCTCAGCCGCCTTGGCCACCACCACCCTCCTCTGGCAGAGGCAGGCTGCCAGCAGCAGGGCCTTCTTAACAAGGGTTTAGGGTTGTTAAAACCCTCTGAAAATAATTCCTGAATATGATCCTGTTCACCCAATAAAGGAAAATATAAAATGTCCCAAGGTCCTACCTAGTTTAGTATACATGCTGTGTGTGTATGTATGTATACACAAGAACTGCGTATATTTCCCTTCCGAGAAGTCACGCACACGGATTCAAGGAACCCGAACAAGAACATCCATGCTAATCTTGGTTCACAAGAATGAGATTTACATATAGTGATCTAATCGTGTTTCAGTAGAAACTAAAATGGAGATAAATGAAGTGCAAAAATGACAAAAAAGTAACACAATCAAACAATAGAATCACGTTCTAATGTAATGACGTAGCAAAGTAGTAATGACGTAACAACGCAAGAACGCAACAATGTAATTAAACGATGTAATACTGTACTTTAATGCAGTAATGCAACAATGCAACTGCCTTAGCCGTGTTTCTCGTCCAGCAGCTCTAAAATTCGGAACCAAAATGTCGACTAGATCGACAGCTTGGACCCGCTGGGTCTCTGAGCGCCAATGACCTTGCCAACTGTTGCTGGCGGGATGATCGCACTAAATCGGGAAACCGCGGAATCTTCTGGAGGCGTGCCTTGGGCTATCTCCCCACTTCTGTGTCGAAGGACATCGTCCGAGGAACCTTGTGGCTGCAGCGGAGCCGGGCGTGCCGGTTCAGAAGAGACATTGCTCACAGCACTGCTCAGGCGAACTACGGCTTCGGACAGCGACTGGCTACCCTGCTCGACGCCGCTCATGCGAGCATCAGGGTCGATCGCCAGATCGAAATAGATGAAGCATGCAGTCGCAACACTGAGCAGGCTACCCAGCATGGAAAATATGGCCAGTATGTACGCGATACTATTCGTCGTCAGCCAAAATGTAGAGTACATCTGGAGCATGAAGGACAGCGGGGCTTCGACGAGCCTTTCCTTCTGCAGCAGCCGGAGGAAGTCGTCACTCCGTAAATCGCGCTCAAGGGAGCGACACACAGACCGGTAGATCCTTCGAGGGCCAAGCTGGCAAAGCTCCACCAAGGAGAGGGAGATGATAAAGGCCTGGCAGGCAGCAAAGTTGTAGAAATAAAGGCTCAGGAACTGCCAGAAAAGCAGCAGATCCGAGACGCAGTCGTAAAGCCAGAAGGCGAACTCCCCACGGATCCGCATGCGACTCAGCAGAGGCCACCTGCTGGGGGCCTTGCCTTCTCGCCTGAGCTCCTGATGTGCTTTGCTTACTACAGGTCAGGGTTTCGGATCCTCGGGTGTCGGTCGTAGGGTGTGGGACTCTTAGTTTGTAGGGTCTAGGGGCTTAGGTCACCTCGAGGATGCCTCGCCCCACCGGTCATCCGCCCACAGGACTTCTCAAAACGTTTCAATCCCTTAAGCTCCTGCAAGATGTGTTCTTCTTGGTTACAGATGCACAGTGCCAGGTCAGCAGCTGTGCGGGAACAGCCGCGGCGCCGTGCACATCCCAAGGCGATGTGGAGGCAAAGCTTGGCCAGAGGGGAGATGAGAACCAGTGAAATGGCACCCACCAGGGTCCAAAACAGCCATCCCCTCTTAGAGTCCAAGGCATCTTCATACCCATACCCGTACCTTAGCTGTCCAGTACCTAGGGGTTTTAAAGGTTAACCTTTGAGATAATAAGGGGAATATACTAACCCAAAAAGGTTAAAGGTTACCTACTCTACTACTAAGGTACAAATCGGGGATGTAAGAATAGCTCGACGCCCAAGTGGTGTACTCACCGTTCCGGTTCAGCACGGTCTCAGCGACCCAGGCAGTAGTGCAGTAGTCCTCTATGCTCCCCTTAGAACTGTAATAAAAAATATTTTTACTATCCTCTGGGGTTTTATATAAACAACAATGAAAAATAATTCCCAAAGGGGGATATAGTCCTCCCTCCACCAGGAAGTACAGACCTGGCATTGGCAGAAGCCGCGCAGGTCGGTGCCCAGCAGACTACGCATCCACTCCGACAGGACTCGATAACCTTAGTTGTCCAGTAACCTGGGGGAATTAAAGGTTAGCCTTTGGGATTTTAAAGGGATTGCTACCCCAAAAAAGCCCTAAACCCTAAACCCTAAACCCTAAACCCTACTCTGCTACTAGGTAACAGTGCAGCCGACATCGTGAAGGGAGCTCCCTCACTGCAGAGCCTAAGCCCACGGCATCGATGTCAGGCAGATCGCAAAGTTCAGCCCCATGTTGCATGTGACACCGCATGTCAATGATTTCGGAACCTTCCCCGCAAGGGCCAGGAATCTCCGTGCTATTCTGCAAAGTCGTCCAGAAAAAGGCATCGGACGTGATCGACTCTGCCTCTGTAGAGTTGCACTCGACAAACAGCCCATGCGAGCTGTTTGCACAAAGGTCAACGCGTTGAAGGCCAAGCCCTGTTTCGTTGACTTGCGGTTCGCAGGGCTGGCGCGACACTTCGGCTGCCAGGCGCTCAGACAAAATAGTTAGCTGGTCGCTGCACTGCTGCTCCACATCCCGAATCACCTTGCACCAGCCATCGACCCGACCCTGCAGCTTGCAAAGGTGGAGCTGGGAAGCCAGCAAGTCGTACCCGTACACCTGCCTCGCCTCTGGGAAGAAGTGAAAGTAGGGGTCATGACACGTGGGCCCCGGACCCTCCACCATATATGCCATTTCCCAGGCCATGAAGCCGGAGCAGAGGAACTGAAGCAGCCACAATCCAGCCATCTCAGGCACTGCCGGCGTTTGCTTTCCCAAGCCCAGTCGTGAGCAATGGATAGGGCGGAACCTAAGGAGTCTGAGTGGAGGGGGGGGGGGGGGGGGCAAAGGCAAGGGGGGCGAGGGGAGGGGAGGGTGGAGAGGAAGGCCTTTACCCAAAAGGAGAAAGAAAGCGAAAGAAAGGGATGCACGTGCGGAAGCAAAGCAACAGGTGTGCTGGGCATCTGAGTGGGCTCAGCGGGCTGCGAGCTCGGAAGGCACACATGGCAAAGACCAGTACCAGAAGTGCCATAGACACATACGCTGAAGTGACCAGATGCACGGTGAGCAAAGGGCCCATGGAAAGGATGTCGACCACTGCCGCGCACCAGGTAATCCACCCTTGGGTGGACTGCATAGTCTTCTGCGCGGCGAGATATCGCACGCCCCACGGGAAGTGCTCTTGCAACTCCAAGGATTCTGCTGGTACATTGCGCCGAACTGCCATGGGCGGGGACTCACGAGTTGAGGTCAATCAAAGTGCTCGGCTGTTGTTGGAGCTTCATGGTGTCATGTAGTCGTGTGAAAGGCATATATAAGTTGTCCCTGGTGTATGCCCAAGCTCATCACAAACTGCTTACCTTCCATGAATGGGAGCTGACCATGAGCATCTCACATCCCAGTCCCAAACATCTTAGGGTTTAGGGTTTTAGGGTTTAGGGTTTAGGGTTTAGGGTGCCATCGGCCTCCCTGGGTTCTTGGCCTCCTGAAATTACTACTTCCATCGTTCTACGCGAGAATATTGCGATAGGAAAGCAGAAGAAACCGAGCACTGAAAGCAACCACTGCATCACAGCCACCCCTGTATTCCATTTCAGAAAACCAGCCCCCTAAAACCTGCAGCAGCCGTGCATGGGAGCAACATGGACACGACATTACCTTTCCGAACAGATCAGGCGTAGCGACGTACCTACTGCTTACTAGCCGCACCGGACTTCTCTGCCGTGGACAAGACAGCCATGAGTCGCCGACTTTGCTCCCCTCCCGCTGGTTGCGAGGACAGGAAGCGCGTGGCAAAAGCAAGGGTGTGAACCTCGGGTCGGAAGGGCTCTCAGCCCCGTCAAGGCGTCGTGGCGACAGCGCGACGCCTTTAAAACTCCAACCCTGCCAAGCTCTGAGAGTTTTTTGTCTTCTTTTCGAGCGAGAACCTCTGAACCTATGAAAGCTCCACCACCTTGACAGCCCCTGACAGTTTAGGGTCTGTGCGGCTCCTGAACCCTAAACCCTAAACCCTAAACCCTAAACCCGAAACCCTAAACCCCAAATCCCAGCCACAATCTTCTGCGCGTACGAGGCCAGCCGCGAGAGGTGATGCTCCAACCTTGGCGAGGGCGGCATGCATGCCACCACCCAGGCAGTTGAAGAGCTCCTGCCTCCTTTGGGAGTCTGCTCTATTATACTATTATACTATTATTTTTATTATCACCATTATTATTATTAATCTATATATAGGATTTTACATATGTGTATATGTGTATATATATATATGTAATTTGAAGATTTCCGGTCTGTCGGGCTGCGGCTCAGGGGCTTGTAGAGTTTAGTGGGCCTTCGGGGCTTCAGATGAAGCAGGGAAGTCTGGATTTGGAGGTCTCCGAAATTAGGGGTACCTTATTAGGGTTCTTATGATAAGGGAATTCCTTCTAGTTGGGGGTCTATGTTAGGGGTCCCTTCTTATCGTAAACTCCCATTTGGGGTTTTTAGCTTCACGCCGTTTTGGATTCTAGTCAAGTCGCCTTGCCCTAAGGTCCTGAAGTCAACCCTTCAGGGCTTTGGATTTAGGGCTTAGGGCTTAGGGCTTAGGGTTTAGGGTTTAGGGTTTAGGGTTTAGGGTTTAGGGGGAGTGGGGAAATAGCCATGTAGACCCACTGCATAGTCGAATATATTTTGGGCATGGTCTGGTTTAAAACGGCACGCCACTGGAATGCATCCCAAACGGGACCCTCATTTAGGGGATCCTGCCCCAACCCCAATACCGGACCACTCCCTGCGGTGGAGATGCAACTCAGCCTGGCCCGTAGTGAGGCTGATCTGCTCCTTGTCGCTTGGTTGGCTCTACAAGGTCAGAAGTTTGATACTGGGTTTGATACTGGCAAGCAAGCTCCCGAATCAATGAGGCACTGCATTCAGGGAGCTATTCCGAGTTTTACCATTAGGGATCGGGGCGCATCAGCCGGGTCAGGTCGAGTCTTCATCTGATTTGGGAAATGGAGTCCCTTGAAATCCCCAAATGGGCCCCCTTGCGTGTTCCCTTCAAGCCTTTCCCAACTTCCCAAACTAGCCGACACTACCTGTACCCCCCCCCATAAGACCACAATGAAACTTCATGACACGTTTAAACACTAGCAAGAAAAAGACAAAACAAAAAAAGGTTATGTTTAAAAAAAAATTGGGTCCCCCTTTCTTTGCACCAAGAAACAGGATCCCCCTCACAAGGAACCCCTCTAATCCTCGGAAACCCCACAAAATTTCTGGGGGCCTAAGGGCACCCTCTTCCATGTCCTAAACCCTAAATCCTAAACTAAAAGCTTCCCCCTTCCATGTCCCTGCGCTCCGTACCGGCGCTGGTCTTGAGATGATGCACCAGGAGCAGCCTCGCCCAGCTTCGGGGCTTGGGGGGCTTTAGGATTTGAGGTTTCGGGCTTGCGCCAAGTACAAAGATGTTGTATGTATGTGTTGGCTTGATGTATGCATGTATGTGTGCTTATATGTAAATATATATATATATATATATGTATGCAGATGTGTGTATGTGTGTATGTGTTTTCTGTTCTTTTTTTCTCCTATTCTTGGCGGTGTGGGGGAGGGGAGGCCCCTTGCTCTGGGCTCTCACCTGTGTCCAAAATCCATTTTTTTATAATTTCCTAATTATATACATATATTGTTAGTTTGATGCTGTATTCTTTCGAACGTTCTGTACATTTGTACATATATTATACGTATATTAATTAATGTTAATTATTATAAGCATACATTACCATATAATATATTTAGCAATGGAAAGCATTAATTACTCCTATCGGTGTTTTTTTGGAAAAAAAAAACACCCATAAAAAAAGGGGTTTTCAAAAATTTGATTTAATCAGAGTGAGATCAGACATGTAAAGTTATAACAAAGATATAAGAAACATATAACATACATTTTTGACACAAAAAAACATGAACATTTTAAATATGATTCATAATATTTTGATTTTACAAAAATTGGAAAACATTTTCTAAACATTTTTGACATATTTTTCAAAACTATTTGTTTAAACCAACTCTTTTTTTCGAAACATTCTCATTTTTCGATCTGATGTTCTTTCCCGTGGTAAATAAAAATTACAACTAGTTGTTAATGTATTTTCTTCAGTAATTGGATCATCTGATAATTCTGGTGTTTTTTCAATTGATTTTTCTCAGATTCAGCCGGCAGGCCCTTGGGCGGAATAGCACGGGACTTCAAAGAGCTCCTGACCCTTACCCCAAGACCTATAGAGCATCCGCGAGTGTCTTTGGGACTCCAAGTGATGGACTGCTGCAGAAAGGGAGGAAAATCGTAACTCTCTTGAACCCCTAAACCCTGCTTGCAACTCCAGGCAGGGTCTCGACACGTTCCACGGCACAGCGTGGGCTTCGGCTTTGGGGCTTCGGGCTTCGGAGCTTCTGATGTCAGCTCCCTCATGCTACGGGAAGGTTTCTGGGAAGAACCCCTTTTTTGAACCCAGACTTTGGCAGAACCCTTTTTCCCCTAAACCCTGAACCCTGAACCCTAAACCCTAAACCCTAAACCCTGAACCCTGAACCCTATCCCTGAGGACGCAGGCGCGCACCTGAGGCCGTCCAGCAGCGAGGAGCCTCCTGGAACTACCACGTCCGAGGATCCCGGGCAGGGCTCCTTCACATGAATGGGTGTGGGCTTCTCAAGGCTTTGGCAAGAGTTTAGGGTTTAGGGTTTAGGGTTTAGGGTTTAGGGTTTAGGGTTCAGGGTTCAGGGTTTAGGGTTTAGGGTTCAGGGTTTAGGGTTTAGGGTTTAGGCTCTACACCATCATTTGCAGGCCTCTGCTGTGACAGACATGCTCGCGGCTCCGTGCCGGCAACTGGGCGGACAATTCGCCGAAACTGCAACGGAAGGGAGCCTAAACCCTAAACCCTAAACCCTAAACCCTAAAGCCTCTGCTGTTACGGAGCATCGGAGGGCTGCAACGAAGCGGTACCGGCTGTAGGGGTGCTGTAACGGAAGCTGTAAGGGAGCAAGAGGAACTTGGAGAGTTGAACAAGAAGAGCGGATACGAAACTTTATACGTGCACATCACAGATGCCTATGTGTATTCTGCTAGGGTCAAGGGCGGGGTTGTGTTTCTTGTGTCAGTCGTGTGTTTTGTGGGGCCATGGCCTGAAAGGACGGCGACAGGACCATGTCAGGTCCCCTAAACCCTAAACCCAAACCCTAAACCCTAAACCCTAAACCCTAAACCCTAAACCCTAAGCAGAAACAGCAGCTCCACAGGCAGCTCCAACTAAAGAAGTATGGTTGTACAGGAGCCTATAGGCAATTGCCAAAAGAAACCCGCTCTAGTCCTTAGGTCCTTCGGACCTAACGTACCCATACCTAAAGCCTATACCCTCAACCCTAAACCCCTTATGATCCAAACTTAAACTATCCAAAGGTACCGGTTCTGAACCCGATGCCAAGCCCCCAAAGCCCAAAAGATCTCCTTCTGGGAGTAGGAGGCCACCGTACCTGACGGCAAGCGAGGCTGCGCGAGCGACGGCTGCTCTGTCTACGTCCTAGCATCCATCCACCTCAAACATACCAGTAGCAGACCTCAGCAGAGAGGTTGCCGGCTAGCTGACGAAATGCCGCTGACCTTACCTCTTACCACTAATTGACTCACTATGAACCCCACGATCCCCCAATTTATGCTTTGGCACATTCCCCTCCTGTGGCAGTAATGGCTGACACGAATCGCGAACAAGCATGCCACAGCAAGAAACAACACGTCCGGATGTTTGCGCGACCTGTGAGTGCATGAAGAACGCATCACCTTCACGCACATACACATGCACATACATGTGTGCAGTTTTACATTTTTTGAAGTCTACATATGTATACACATATACAACATCATTCGCATGTGCATATATGCGGCGCGTATGCGCTCACATCTCTCTCATATGCATTTGAATCTGCATGTACGATCGCGTGCATAAGCCTTGGCATTTGAGTATACATGCAAGTGCCCACGTACATATACAAACACATGTACACCTAGAAACATAGACAAACCTTCATCAATACATATACAAACTCAACCCCTCACGAAGATATTACAAGTACACATACAGATGGAATATAAATACCTTTGCGAACATTCCTTCGTCCTAAATTGGGGGGGCTTGCGCCGTGCTTGCACGGGCTTGCGCGAGCTTGCTTACGTGCGGGACTCGAAATTGCTTTCGTTGACGCTTATCATAGTGACAAACTGAGACAGCTGGTAATCCATACCTTGCGCTATTTGCGCTATGCTTGCGCGCCTGGCTTTTGACAAAGTTGTTGCTGTACTTCTTCCGCTGATCTGAAACGTAGCCAGGGGTCTTCGTACAACCCTGATGTGTATATAGGTATATACATGCCGATCATGCAAATAGACTTATACAACTAAACAACTCCATATATGTATGTATGTATGTACTACGTGCTTCGTGACGGCAGTGCTTGAGCGAGGGGTTGCCTGCAAGCAACCCTAGCTCCCGCCAAGCCAGTCTGTGAATTGAACAAGCCCACACATCAAAGCCTCTGCTGTCGGACCGATTTTTTAACAGGATGCAGGGCTGAAATATCACGAAAGCCAAAGCTGATCACACCGTCGTTCTGAGCTTCCCACTGGTGCCTGAGCGCGGGGATGTGCCCGTGGCAACGCCGGCCTCTACAAACTGGCTGCCACTGGCTGCGGAACAGCACAAAACCACTAGAAAATGCACTGCCTCTTGACTCGTGTAAGACTGAGAGTCGCTGCTCACTCTCGGCTGCCAGGCGTCCGAAGGCCACTTCAATAAGCACAGCTTGGCGGCCGAGGGGCTTCGTATCTGCTGAAAGCCCTGTGAGGCTTAAACCCCCCCCCAATCCCCCCCCCAAAGCCCTCAGCGCCCTCAGCAAGGAACCGGAGCCCCCCTAGACCGAATCGGGACGTGCCTGGGTAGAAGGTGCAAGGCCAGCGTGGGAGGATCGGACCTACCGCACAGAAGCTGTCGTAGGCTTTTGCATAACTTGTTGTGCTTCAGCTTCGTACTGCGAATTTCTGCGGCTACTACTGCTGCTTAGAAAGGGTCATCCTGCTCAGGCTCCACACCGCCGTATTGAAAAACCGTGCCTGCAAGATCTCATCCTCACCGCTCTCCTCCTCTGCCAGGCGCCACGCCCCACCGTCGTCCCTCAGTAACAACAGGCTTGTGCGGGTACATGCATCTTAGAATCTTCCCGAGTGGTGAAAACTTCAGCTGCTGTCTACGTAAGCCAAGAACGTTAAGCTGCTGCAGGTGGAAAGCTTTCCTTCCCATCCTGTTGCAATCCTGCGGCGAAATCCCTAACTACTGCCTAACTCCTATTTAAGACCCCTTAAAATCCCAAAGCCTTGTTTGTAGTAGGCTGCCGGGTTTAGAACAACAGCTACCAAAAACTAGTTTCTGTTTAAGTCTCGCAAGCGCTTTGGCTTTCCAGCTCTTATCCTGGGATTGGCGAATGAGGGTCCCTCATCCCTTGAAATGCTACAAGGCTATCTATAGGTGCTTCTATAAGGTAAACCCTAAACCCTAAACCCTTTTCCCTAAACCCTAAACCCTAAACTAGAAAGCTAGGTCCCAGGTGCCTTTCGCCACTCGCCCGCGCCACATCGACGTTGGCCTCCGGCGGTGGCTCCTCCTCCGACACTTGGGGGGGTTCAGGGTTTAGGGTTTAGGGTTTAGGGTTTAGGGTTTAGGGTTTAGGGTTTAGGGTTTAGGGTTTCCCGTCTAGCCACAGCACTGCGGGGTCGTCTGGTCGGGCTTTGGAGGTTTAGGGTTTAGGGTTTAGGGTTTCGGGTTTAGGGCCCCTGCACAAAGCCAACAAATACTCCCTCCAGCACCCTAAGGTGACAGAAAAACAGCCCAGTTGCCCACCCATGCTCTCATCTTGTTCAGAGGTCACCCCTCAGATGCTCCCAAACTACAACAAGGCTCACGATATACACCAAACAAGCCCTGACAGATGACTGCTAAAAAGGTGGGCCGGGGGGGGGGGGGTGTACCCAAAGGTCTACCGTACCACTGACAAAGTGGGCCACATGGTCAGCTGCAGTCCCTCGCGCAGCCCTTCTTCGATGAGCTTTTCGACCGAAGCCTGGGCGCAGTTCTTAGTATGGCAAAAACTGTAATTTTGATTCTGATCACTATGCTATAGCTATCATTCACTTTGGTTAGTTATTCTTGTTTTTTAATCAGCACTACAACAGCTACTACCGATGCCACGACTGCTACCACCACACCAGTACTGCGATGGCGACTAGAAAGCGTTCAGAACAAGCGTTGCCCGCCGGCATGCCGCCTGAGCCCCATGACACCCACAGCCGAGCCGCTTGCTTCCGAAAGTACGTACTCCCGGATGCAAAGCCAACCTTGACCCGAACCCAAATCCTGCCTTTTACCAAGCCCTAACGTGCCTCTCCAGCATTGTGCTCATCTGCAGAAGCAAGAGCACCTGGCAACCCCCAGCTTCAGCGTTTTGACGGCCACAAGCCTGTGTCCGACCCTGGATTCGTAGCTTGTACGGATCGGCTACACAGTAGATGCTGGCTTCAACCTCCCAAGGCGCGTGGAGGCCCCCAGATTACAGCTCCAAACTCCTCTTCCCAAAGCCCTTGAGCAACTCCTCATACATAGAACTCTCGGCGCTAAAACCCAAACATCCCAAAGCCCTAAACCATCAGAATTCAATTGTTCTGGAGGCCAGAGGCACCTCAGCTCAGCTGGCTGCAACATGCGAGAGCCTGGCGTCACACCCCAACACTTGCCATGGGTGTTGCGAAGGCGGTTTTCTGCTCGGGTTTGTCTTGGCGGTCAGGGCCTAGATCTCTGGGGTGCTTGTGTCGATGTGTGTGCGGCAGCCTTTCCAACCAGAAGATGCTCCAAAAACTCCAGCTGACTCGCTTGTCTTAGGTCTCGAGGATTCTCTGAAAATGCTCGGGCAGTTTGCTGCCTGCCTCGCATGATGCGTGGAAATGTAAGATAAGCAGACAATATACTCTAAACACCCTTTTTGAACCCAAACTCCTGAAGTCTTAGCCTCCTAAACCCTAAACCCTGAACTCTAAACCCTCAGTTGGTCTTGTTGCCTGTGGGGCTTCGGCCGCTCGCAGCTCGTCCGCCCCAAAGTTGAAGCAGGTTCAGGGTTGAGGAGTTTTGTGACTTCTGGTTTTCCAAAGTTCAGAGTTTAGGATGTTGGACTCTCAGCCGCAACCCCAAACCCTGAGAGCTTGCAAGCCTAACCCAAGCTTGTGGCCCACTTCCCCGCCTGGACGGCCACAAGGCCGAGCTCTGCATGGAGCTCGAAACTTTAGGGCTTTTAGGGTTTTATAAGAACTTAGGGCTCATAGAGCTTTCAGGGGGTTCAGGGCTTTTATGGCTTTAGGGCTTGGGGTTTCAAGAACGTCGTTTTGCTGCTAGGGGCTGGGGAGACTTGTGCTGCGGGCTTCAGGTCAGGAGGCTAAAGGGGTGTGGTTCCTTTGAAGCTGTGGTCCTGCGTCGGGCCCCTGTAGTTGGCTAGTTATTGTGCGGGCACCTTGAGTTTGATGGCAAAGCTGTTCCGATGGAGCGGGCTTGAGCCCAGAGGCCGGCGTAAAGCAAAAGGGAGTCTCTGCGCTGCAGTCCCTGACTGAGTTGATCATGAGTATCAGATCAAATAACTGCAATATGTATATTAAAAAAAAGCTATATATCTGTATATACAGGAAAAATTGTCAGTATATAACCATAAAGATACGGCACATAGCCATAGCCAAAGCAACATGTCTTCAGCGACACGCTAGCCTGTGTCAGCGGCTTGGCATCGGCAGAGTAGGGCGAGTCCGGAGAAGCTTCAGTGTCCGACCTCGCCCACGTTGGTTTCGGAAGTCCTTCGGAGTCCTCAACCCTCAACTTGGCGGTTTAGGGTTTAGGGTTTAGGGTTTAGGGTTTAGGGTTTAGGGTTTAGGGTTTAGGGTTTAGGGTTTAGGGCTTCTGGGCCAGCACCGCTGAGGCTAAACTTGGCCCTATAAGCTCCCTATAAGCTTCAAGCCCTGCCCATCTCCCGACACTGGCATCGCACGCGACAGGCCCAGACCCTGAACCCACAACAGCTCTTATGATAAAACCATAACACAATATAGCATAACATAGTATATAATATAATATACTGCAAGATAATATACGATATAATATACTCTCCTGATCTTCCGACAAGGACAAGCTCCGTAGCAGACAAAACCGTCGGCGCTGATTGCCAGCTATCTTGTACATGCAACTACCATGTCCCGAGTCGTCTCGCCGTCGCTCGCGCCGGCAGTCCAAACACTAAACAAGTGAGCAACAACAAACCCACAGGCCAACATTGGCCCAAGCCCAACTCCTGCAGAAGTGGGTTTAGCTTGGAGCCCCGCTCAAACTCGTAGTCGGTGTCTCTGTACTCGAACATTGCCGACTGCACCATGCCACGCGCGTCCTGGTCCGATGGCAGGCGAAGAGTCTTGAACCGCTAAATCGGCTATTCTGAAATCAAGGGTGGCCCTCGAAATAAGATCCGCTTCAACCCAATAGCGAAAATATCAATAAATGTCCCAGGGCCTCCCTAGAAAAGAAGTACTGTACCAGCAGCACTGCCTCATTACGTCAGGGAGGTTCTCAGATTGGAAATGGGGAAGTAGGACCTACATTTTCCGAAAAAACTTCCCGACTACAGTTCGCAAGGAATGGCGTGCGATGCCCAAACCCTTCTTTTTCCATCTGGGTTGGGAGGGGATGCCAGAAAAGCAGCATGCATGACCTGATCAGCTCTAGGGACTGACACGCCACACACGCCCTACACATTTCACTGGAAAGCTCAAACATGACCACCGCGAGACTACAAAGACTCAACCCGAAAACTTAAACCCCTGAGAGGAGCCCCCCACAACCGAACCGAAAGCTGCGAGACTCCCACCTCAGATTCGGCTTCGGACCCTGAGTTATTCTCAAAGTCACCATTGTTGCCTAGGCAGGGACGCATTCTCACAGCAGGTGGAGCTGCGGCTCCTTTTTGGTTGGACACCCGTAAGTCGGCTTTTGGATTTGGGTTTTCGTTCTCTGCCTACAATTGCTGAAGTCATCCACCTTTATGCAGCGAGTTGTTCGTTTTCCATTCACCTTTGAGAGTCGGCCAGAAAAGTGTCTAAGGAACGACAGCGATATCATGTCACAGCACTCGGGCAGCGAACCCGACAGTCAAAGGTGCCTGGGGGCTCAAGGGCTACGTAAAGGGTAGTTTCAGAGGCCTCAGGACTCAAGGAATGGAGGGTTTGTACAAGAGTTTCCGGAGAACAGCAATTCTACGGGACCAGAAACCCTTGCCGTAGCCTCGTCCTTAGTCCCACGAAAGATCATGCAAGCGAAGGTCGTGGTTGTGGGTAGAAAGACGCTACCATGGAAGCTACAAATTCTTCGTTGGCAACCTCGAAAAACTCAGCAGATGGCGAAATAACCTCAGGCATAGGTTTGGGAGAGGGAAAGCGGCAGAATGTGCAGTGAGGTAAGCGCGCGGCCGTAAGTGGGGCTGACACTGCGCTGACTGCCAGCGCTGAACACCGGCGAGCCAGACTGCGCGGGCACGAGACTACTGCCGACTTGCTGCGGAATCTGGGGAGCGAAATGGCCTGTATCAGGGTTCTAGGCTCAGAGCTTGGGATGTTCTTTGCTACCTGTGTTGCCCACCATTTTTTTGCGGGCTCAGGGGTTTTAAGCTCGCGGACAGCTGGCACCCAAAACTCCACTTCAACCCCAAAGCACCGAACTCCACTCCTCGACACTGACACCTGCAGACATGGGTGTGACCTCCGGAAGGCCCCCGGCCTCTGAACGATCCGACATGCCAGACGGACCACCCTGCTGCAGAATTGGTGTGGGCTGTCGGGCTCTGAATGCTTGATGTGCTAGGCTTTCTGGCTTTGGGGGCATGGCTTGCCCGTGTCCAGTGATTGGGCCGTACTGGCACGCTGTTTAGGCATGGCTAGGCGGGCCGCATACCTGCGTAGGTCTGGTTTAGAGCTTTGTTAGGGTTGAAGTGACAATCTCAGAACCTCAGAAACACGACAATGGTACAACTGCCGACAGACAGCGCCCACGATCAGCCCTTCCCCAACCATGAGGACCGTACATGTATAGCTAGAAGATACTACGAGACTGGGAAGTCTACCCCTAAACCAAGAAGAACCTGCGGTTCCTTCAGCATGGAACGATTCCGGGCTGAGGCCATGCACTCAGGCCAAGATCTGTTCATCTAAAAGGGTATCAAGAGAGTTCTTGCTGGAGTTTCAAGTGCCGCTCAGGCGGCCTCCAAAGCCCGCAGAAGGAGCCATGCCCCCGTCTCCCCTTTCGCTGTGAGCCGGTGAAGTTGCGTTTGGTTCTGCGCTCCTGGTAGGTTTAAAGTTTAGGGTTTGGACAAGAAGTAGGCAACTGAACGAAGCAGGCAAAAAGCTGCTGCAGCTGCAGCGTCCGGGCCCTATCATGAGCCAATTAGAAACAACATGTCGGAGTATTGCCTGTTGCCTGTTGCCGAGCATGTATGGTGGTGACCGGCTAGGCACTAGACACAACGGGGCCGCATATCCACAAGCCTTAGGGATTGAGGCTTCCGGGTGTTTCAGTGTAGTGGTTCAAGGTACTAGAACCTGGAAGTGGCTCAACTGTGACCGTGTTGCTGGTGCTTAGGGAACTTAAGAGGAAAGTTTGGGAGGTTCGTGGCAGCTATGCAAGGATGGCGCCCCATTTTCCTGCGCCGACGCACCACTCCTCCATCTTCGGCCAGGTGGCGGCAGCTCGGCCTGCCAGCTAAGATGGTTGACCCCAGATCTCCTAGAACCACTCGTGAACCCAAAAGGTTCGGCCCCGAGCCCAAAAAAAACACCCTACTACTACTACTACTACTACTACTACTACTACTACTACTACTACTACTACTACTACTACTACTACTACTACTACTACTACTACTACTACTACTACTACTACTACTACTACTACTACTACTACTACTACTACTACTACTACTACTACTACTACTACTACTACTACTACTACTACTACTACTACTACTACTATACTACTACTACTACTACTACTACTACTACTACTACTACTACTACTACTACTACTACTACTACTACTACTACTACTACTACTACTACTACTACTACTACTACTACTACTACTACTACTACTACTACTACTACTACTACTACTACTGCTACTACTACTACTGCTACTACTACTACTACTACTACTACTACTACTGCTACTACTACTACTACTACTACTACTACTACTACTACTACTACTACTACTACTACTACTACTACTACTACTACTACTACTACTACTACTACTACTACTACTACTACTACTACTATACTACTACTACTACTACTACTACTACTACTACTACTACTACTACTACTACTACTACTACTACTACTACTACTACTACTACTACTACTACTACTACTACTACTACTACTACGACAACTACGACAACTACGACAACTACTACAACTACTACAACTACTACTGCTACAAACGTTGGGGACCCTGCCACGGCATCGCCCAGCAGATCGCGCCATCCAGGACACAGCCTCAGGGCGAAGCAGCTGAAAGCTTTGGATGCTTGCCAAGGGGGTTGTGCAGCATAGGGCATAGGGTGTGCTATCAGGCGTGGCGTGAGGTTGTGCACGTTGGAGTAACAGGCGAGTGACGCGTATATTTCCTCAACCACACAGACTCAAAAGTATGTGAAAAACTTTCTTGCTCGACTCGAACTGCGCTACTCCACTCCCGAAGACCAGCCTCGAAAACTGGCTGGGGCGTTTCATCATGGTTTCTTTTGTTCAAAGAGGTTTGGTGGCAAAATGTTCGTGGCTTCAGGCTCGTTTTTTCGGCTTCATTAGGGCCTATTCGGGCTTTAGGTTTAGGGATGGAGGGACCGGCGCTGATTCCGTTGCGTTCTGCTGCGGGATGAGGCACCGGCGTATCTGCATCCTCCGGATATGCCTGGAAGACCTGTTGAGGAGGGCTATGCGGAAAGGCAAGCTTGTCACTTTACTACCCTCTTGCACTCCAGGATTCGGAATGTAATTTTGAAAGAGGTTCCATAGCGCTTTGAGCCTTTCTGGAAACCCGAGGCTTACCAGCACCACTCACTGCCATGGTCGGAGCCCTGAACCCTGTAACCGTATGGCCTTGCAGCTCCCAAACCCCTAAGGGCGTTGAGATGGATTTTGCACAATTCAAACACGAGTGCCTTCCTCCGTGGCGATTTCTCTGAACCACGCTCAAGCACCTCCGATCCCCGCCTCCAGAAGGGAGGTGTCGGTCCTTGCCGCCCAAGTCGTGTGAACGGGATGTATCAGATCATGCCATGTCAGGCAAAACGGCAAAAGCGATTTTTTGTCTCCATGGCGATTGGACTGACGGGGCTCGCGCCCTAATCCCATCCCATCTGACTCCTCGGCTATAGAAACTATACATCCCAGGGACAAAGAGGCACGAGGCCAACACGGCGTTCGCAGCAGAAAAGGATGGCAACTGATGGACCGTGGAGGCTCAATGACAAGGACTGCGGCGAACGTCCGTCCCATGAAAAATGCAGGATGATCCCAACTTCAGGTCTCTCAAAGCTGGAAAGCTGTCGAAAGCCATCATCCTGATGATCGAGCCAATTTCAAAAGTGTGGTTGTTGAAAGCAATGCTCAATTGGGTTAAGCACAGACGTATTTTACATGCGTCACAGGTTGCACAACTACGTGACGCCCGCTGCGTGACGCATTGGTCAAAGGCCAAAGCTGTGCAGTACCGATCTGTACTGCTGCACATTGCATGGGCAGTCCGTGCACGGCTTCCTGCGGCGGAAGATCGCGAAGATCGCATGCCGAATTAAGGCGGGACACTTTGAGGTCTCAAGAGGCATGCGATGATGAGCTCGGACAAGATACGAGTCAAGCCAATGCCAAAATGTCCCGGCCCGCCACGTGGACTTGGATTCAACAGGCCAGGCTTGTATTTTGTGCCCAGGCCCAAAATGCAAGTCACATTATGGCAGGTTCCGGCAAGCAGCCACCAGGGAGGTAGAGAACTTGCTGCCGGCCAGATGAGCACACCAGACTTCGCACATCAGTGCACATGCTAGGCCGTGAGCTTCTGCCATGCAGGGGTGACATTGAGATACCAGGCTCTTCCATCTGTGGCAGAAGTCTCCCTCCAGGCGAGCACATAGCATGCTCCGTGATGCCAAAAAGCACACAAAGCCTATCTGCACAACGCTTTGGGACTCTCAGTCGTTCTCCCGGTCTTTCTCATCTGCTAAAGGTCCCGACCCTCTGAGGCTGGCAGCCGCGCTGGAAATCCCAACCCCTCAACATCTTGGACTTTCATGCGCAAACCAGCCGCCACACCTTGTATCCCCCAAACCCGACCAGGCTCCCATCCGCTGAAAAACCGACCCTGCTTTGGCCAGCTTTAGGCCAAGAAATGGCAGGGCGATCGACATGAGCGGAGCTTGCTCTCCTTGGTCGTGCAAGCTCAGCAGCCGAACTCAGGCTGCAAGGGGAGGGCAGGGGGGGGGGGGGGGGGGGGGGATGTTCCTTTTCGATGTTCCCTTGTACTAACAGTAGGGACTATAGTATCCCCGAATGTAATCCCTGTTAAGGACTGTTATGGACTGTTAGTATAAGGGGGAGCATCCCAAGCGCGGGGGGGCAAGCTGCAAGGCTTCTTGGCACCTTACCTAGCTGTACAGGCATACTGAAAGTCCAACACAAGTCATGTGCGTATATGTATATCTATGTCTGTGTATATATATATATATATATAATGTGTTTTGTCTTCTCGTTCCTTTGCAATATACCATGAGTTGTTTGTTGCTATGGCGGGTGGGCTTTTCGTCTTGCCACCCCTGAGAACCGGAAGTTGCGCTGAGGCGGCGGCAACTGGCTCGACGCATTGGCCGCGCGGGCTTTCCGCCACCGCCGCGGGACCTCTCGAGTTGTCGGCTGCGAAACCATGGGCCTCCCCCTCAACTTCTGGAACCTTGTTGGGATGTTCCCCCCCTTTTTCTAAGAGCCCTTTGTAGGGATTATAATGGGGGGGTACTAGTAGGAATTATAATGAGAGGGTACTAGAACCCCTATTGTAGTATTAAGGGGGAACATCCCAAGGAACCTTCAAAAACCTGCAGGTCGCGATGGTCGCTGAAGAATGGAAGAGTCCAGAACCCGGTCACGTCCCAACACGCTGCAAGGGTGTAGGGTTTAGGGTTTAGGGTTTAGGGTTTAGGGTTTAGGGTTTAGGGCAAGGGGTGGGATGCAATGCTGGAAGGTCCGCTCAGGCCCTCAGGTACGAATCCGCACCCTCGTCCCATTCTCCACAACTCGGAGACGTGGAACGGATCCAACCCAGCTGGAACCCAAAAGCCCTACAAGAGGGCAGGGTCTTCAAGCCAGCAGCATCCCTCAACCCTGAACCACACCCTAAACCCTACAAAACGTCTGGGTCCAACCCCTTCAAATAATAGACGTCCCAAAGACTTTGTCAACGTTTGACTATGGGCGGCCATGCCATGAAGAAACGGCAGGGTTTAGGGCTTAGGGCTTAGGGCTTAGGGCCTAGGGCTTAGGGCTTAGGGCTCGCTTAGGGTTTCTTAACTAGGGTTCAGGGTTTAGGGTTTGGGGGAGTTACTAAGCTACCCTGGCAAAGGCCGCCACGAGTGCCACAAGGATTCATGCGGGTGCCCAACACCATAAAAACCCTTAGAATCGGAACTTTATCAAGAAACCCCCTGCCCCCACCCCCCCACCCCCCCCCCCCCCCCCCCCCCGCTCCCTCCCAAAAAAAACCTTGTCATAGGACCCAAAAAACCCAAAAACCCCAAAAAACACAAAAAAAAACACCAAAAAGAACCAAAATGTCAGGAAACCCCCTGTCTCTCCGAGCGCCTTCCCGGCTTGCCCTTCAGCGATGGGCCCCCAAAGCCTGAGCGTCTTTTCACCCCTACTTCTTGCGGGGTTTAGAGTTTAGGGTTTCGGGTTTAGGGTTTGGGGTTTGGGGTTTCGGGTTAAACCTCGAATGTCTGGCAAAGAGTGAGGGAGAGAAAGGAGGAAAAAAAATTGCGATGCGAGGGACGCTTTCCTGACCAAGCTAACCTAGACGAATACGCAGAACTCCGGACAGGTTGAAGGGCACGTGTCACAGCCGCGAAGCCCTACAACCTACGGACTACGTAAAACTTCAACCGCCGCCTCACGCTGCCAAAGGGTTCCTGTGAAAATGCCGACCTCTGGCAGCGCCTCAAGCACTATCAACTCTTACGGCTCACCTTCAATTATAGGGTAGGAATTTGGGGTTTCTGGGTTTTGGGGTTTCAGGGCGTTTTTGAGTCCGGGTTTTAGAGGTTGGCAGTGGAGGGCTTCCTCGACTTCCGCGCCAAGCTGCTGTTCCACAGCATCGCCTCACAGGGCAGTGTGGGTCGAGATATCTGTTTAGGGTTTAGGGTTTAGGATTTAGGGTTTAGGGTTAGCTAAATCCCACAATCCTCGCACCTGGCGGGTGGACTTCGGTTAGCGGTCGGGGTGGGGAAAGGGGGCGAAGGCTGGTGGCGTTGCTGTGTTTAGGTGTGTAAGCGGCTGGGGCGTGTAAGAATCAGGGGTAAACCCTAAACCCTAAACACTAAACCCCTGAATGAGGCTCAGATTTCAATCGTTTTGTTCACTTCAGGACAAGCTTGGCATTTGTAGGGCTTCCCCCCATCCCTCCCCCCCGACAGGAGCAAGCCCAGGAAGAGGAAAGTCCGGAAACCTTGGTCGAGCGAAGGTTCACAGGGTGAGGGGCAGCACATACAAAAGACAACGTTGCTACGCAAGTCAAGGGGCATTAAGACACTAAACATCACTAAACTGATGTCGAGAGGGGCAGCCGTGAAGCAGGAGCAGAGTGACAAAACAAGTCGTTCGCAAACCCCCTTCCAAAGCCCTCTTCCACATGAGATCCACACATATTAAGACCCCAATGCAGCATCATCCCTCGGTATATGTGACACTGAGCTGTCCCGTCACTCTAGTTTGGGGTTTAGGCCTTCCATGCAGGAAACGGGTGCAGCCTATACCTGACCCTGCACGGTATGAGACCTGTAGCCCAGGGACGAAGCAGCAAATGGCGGTCCGAGCGGTGGCATTTGGTGGGGCCACTGACCTCAGGCACCGGATGCAAGCCTAAACCCTAAACCAAGGAGATGTCAGGATTCGCGGAAAGGGTGCTCCAGATTCTGCCCAGATTCCTCTAGAGCGGTTCCGACAGGGAGAAGAGGGAACAGAGGCAGAAAAAGTGTTTAGAACCTAGGGTCTCAACACCGAAATTCTGCAGTAGCCACCTCCTTGCTAAGGAGACACCCACGTGGACTGCAGGAAACAGGTCTCTCGCTTTGCTGTTGGATGGTAGTGTCTTAGAGGTGTAGAGTTGGTGCGGCTTGGGAGCAAATAATCTGCTGCCGGACTTGTTCTCGACAAAGCTGATCCATCCAACCTTGGCAAGTCTTGCTGGTCTCGTAGGTCTGAGAATGGCACATACAGTACATATACACACCGTGGTGTTCTCACAACGAGCTCCAAATCCGCCGAGTGCCGGGAAGAGCACAGTTTGCACATTCTCGTCACACCAAGAACCTCTCCCAACAACCTTCAAAAATCAAAGGACCCGCCTTCCTTCCACCCGACCTCCCGGCCAACCAACCACCTCCTCAGAACCCCCCCTCCCCGGGCCCTCCTGTCCCATACGTTTCTCCGACTCAGAACTCTCGGAAAACCCTAAACCCTAAACCCTAAACCCTAAACCCTAAACCCTGTGCTGCAAGATTGATTTGCTCTGGAAGCGTGCTGTCCGCAGTCTTTGGGGCCTTGGGTGTGGCAGGGGTCTCACATCCTCGAGGCACTCTCCGCCTGCGACTGGCAACAGGGTCGTGCTGCTGCGTGCTTCCGTGCTTCTCAAGACCAAGCCCGGAAACCTTAGGCCTAAGGTGGTTCCAAGGCGGCAGTTGCCGGAGTGAGAGCTTCTTGGTCGGTTTGGGGTTTAGCATTTGAAGCGCCCTTAGCTGCGACTCAGTGCCTAAAACAATGAGTGCGCTCAAGCTGCTGATCTCTTCTCGCAGCTGCTTCTCGTGGTCTTTAGGATGATGCCTTTGTGTTCGTTTAAGGACGGTTCAGGACGTTTGGCCGAAGTGCAGGGAAACCACTTTTGGCTTGGATGAAGAACCTACTCTGAGGGTGTGGCTCAGGGTTAAGGGCTGAAAGGGCGTTGGGTTTGCAGGGGCCACTCTCTTTGCACACTTACTTCATGCTTCCTGCTCTCCACGGTTCCAGCTGCCTTCCCAGGGCTGAGGGGCTTAAACGCGCTGTTCATGAACCCTGCTCCAATCTTCCCCCCTAAACCCCAGACCAGTCGCCCTGAACCCCGAAGCTTCGACCAGCAAACCCTCAACCCCCGAGCCCCAAACCCTGGAACCTCCTCCTCACGGGGCTTTGGTCGACTGCAGGGTTTAGGGGGTCCATCCACTCCTTCGTACATTTTAAGAACCCGCCAACATGAAAAAACTCCGCCTATGCTAGAATCTACTAGGAGGGAGTACTTTAAAAACCATGAACCCCAAACCCCAGACGGGAGGGACCTCATATTTCGCAACTGGGCCATGCCCACGCGAGGCTTCACAGTCAGTTCCGGATTTTTGGGGTCTAGAATTTAGGGTGGATGGCTGAACTGCCAAGCATCAGAAGCTTAGAACTACTTCTGCTCGAGCTTTGGCTTGAGATTTCGGGGTGGCTTCCGTGCATGTTTCATACCAACGGCTCCAGCTCGAGGCATCCTGGCTCCAACATGAATCTTGCTAGCCCAATAACCATATTGTAATAAGGGTACCCTTTTTGGGGTTGGTTGCTGCATAGAATCCCAAAAAGGGCAAAAGCGTGCCGCTGGGCTACCAAAAAATAGCAAGCATTTAAGGGGGGGGGGGGGACTTGGGAGGAATTCGGCTCCTACAAGGGTAGCTGTCTGAATTGGCGTCCTACGAAAATGGGGACCCCCAGTATTCCCTGATAAACAGGAGCCCACACAAGGCACGCCAAATTTTCGGAAAACCCCATATAGTACGGCACCTCATAATCTCATAAGAAGGAGCCCCCCCCCAAAAAAAAAAAAAAAATCAAAAAAGGTAGCCCGAATTTCGAGAACTGCCCACAACCTAGCTCGCCTCGTCTCATTGCCTGCAAGGGGCCAGAGCACATCTCGCAGATTTCGGCTGTGTTCCACGGGGTCCTGCTCAGGCGCTTCTGAATGCAGTGTTACGACAGAAAGCATGCTTGGGCTTTCGTGCTACAGCCGAGGAGTCCGAACAGTTGAGAAACAGCTTCGAAGACCCGAGATGGCAAACTCGACCCCGGAATCCTGAACAACATGATGCCGAAGTGTCAAGCAACGAATCCGACGCCGACCTACATCGATGCAGGGTTTTCGGCCCACCTGTGAGCTGGGGCTACAGTGCCCCAACCTTACCCGCAACAGGAGAATTCCAGGGAGGAACATACCATCTTTCCCGTCCTCGATGTGCAAGTGCCCCTCTGTACCTGGGCTTATAGCTTGGGGGGCTCTGCAATTCAAGCTTGTTGGAGCCCTGGGATCCGATTCCCCTCGAAGCGGGACTGCGAGGAGAGTTTACGGCTGGCTCTCGCGCACGGATGCTTCTCGGCAGGGCTAACAAGGCACCGGCAGGACTTGGAGCCACCAGTATATGGGTGGCTGTCAATATTCCTTCTTCCAGGAACGGCGGATGCTGAAAAAATCATGGTGCCGCCTTATGACTAGAAGGAAAGCGAAGGTCTGGAACGATGGCTTTGGCAAGTACAGAAGTGTAGTACTAATTCTTGTTCCCTATGCAAAAACCTCGCAAAACACACTAGCGCCGTCATTTTAAAACTCAAGCATCGTCTTCGGAACTACTGGAGCTACTTGAGCTCGAGCTAGTAGTGCTTTGCTCTCTTCCAGGTTGGCCATGTTTCAAATCAGCTGTCTGAGTACTGCTTTATGTCTTGGATGGGCAAGTGGCCACCGCAAGCAGTTTCCCTTCATAGAGCCTGAAACCTGCATATACGCATGGTGCCGCCTCGTGGCGAAGACATAAACCAGGAAGAGCGGAACTTCATATCGCACTTGCATCACATTTACATACATGGTATTTTGACGTCCGCCCATTTTATGGGTCTGTGACAGTCGAATCTCGGCATCAATCTCTCAGAGCCCGGCCACACCCGGATTTCAGGAACCGACTGTCTTACCATGCCTTGCAGGGGGCCTCCTCAGTTTTTAGGGTTTAGGGTTGCGGGCTCCCCCCCCCAACCTTCCCCCCCCCCTTCCCCCCCCCCGCCCTACAAAAAAAAACTCTCTGCTGCCCCAGTGGCGGCCCTTGAGCTCTGCGAGGAGCTCATGGTCAAGCGGCAGCCCGCGGGATTTCTTGCCGAGGCGAACCGAAATCACCTGCAGGGTTTAGGGTTTAGGGTTTAGGGTTTAGGTTTAGGGTTTAGGGTGCATTGTGTCGGGTGCGGGTGCAAAAGCGCCCACACTCCGCGTTCTGTCCCCCCCCCCCCGCTCCAAATGGTACCCTCTGACCATTGACCCTAAAAAAAATCCTCGAACTATGGATCGAAGGTGACACGGGAGGGATGTGTTTGGGTTGTTTATACATTAGCTATATCATACAGAGATATCAATACAGGCAAGTACTCAGGCGCCTTTATTATAGTTGACGGGGATGAAACGAACGTGGCATCGCCGACGCCTATAATGGCGCCGGGCACTTGGTCTGCGACAGGGGACACCCTAGACCCTAAACTTAAACCCACAATGGCAACGTTACACTTTAGCAAACTTCATGGAACATGGCATCTGGGGTTTAGGCTTCGGGGCTAGGTTGCAATGCGTCCCTTAAAAAGTGCGCCCGCCTCTCGGCCCCAGTTGAAGGGCTCGTACTGGTACGTGGGTCCCAGGGAACCGCCATAGAAGGCGAAGAAGCCTCCCACCACACTAACGAAAAATCTTGCTTATGAACGACTTGGGTTTTCGGTTTAGCAAGGGCCGAGCATTGAGCCCGAGCCACTCCGAGTCCTCAACGCCTGCGCTAAGCCCTAAAACCAACCCCTGAACACTTGACCTGAAGCCGAATTCACCGGGAACGGATTGGAACGGTTTGGGCCAAAAAGTCTTGGCTAGACTTGCTAGACCTGTCTGGGGCGGAGAGGCAACTTAACTTCGGACCTGGGGCCCTGGACATGTTTAAGGGTGCTGAGGCTGCAGGGACTAGGTCGTATAAATGCAGGAAGGAGTCTTTGGGTCTTTGAGGGTGGCACTGGCAGATCAACTTCAACCCTCGGCGGCCTGCCAGAAGCATCCACAGATCGCCTCTTGCCAGCTTGGATTTTGGGGCGGGCTGAACTCCAAACATCTCCAAACCCGAAACTGGGCCTGCTCGGAGGTTCATGGGTAGATTTTGAAGGGTCTAAATAGGGTAATTTTACTTGTACCTTACTTAAGGTACTTGTACATAACCCTACCTTTAACTACCCATGAACTTCCATGAACCTCGAAGTAGGCATACTGGGGACTCCAAGACTGCACTCCATCTGACGGTTGCGTATGCTTCGGGACCCCAGCATCTAATGCTTCGTAAGCTCTCGGCTTCCAGCTTGCGGGCTGCTTGTAGGGCTTAGAGGCTTAGAGTCAAGAAGCCCTACAAAAACACCTTGGGTTTCGGGTTTAGGGTTTGCGGCTGCTAGGGTTGGTGCTTAGGGTTTGATCCCAAAACCGCTTCTCTCCTTGCCAGAACTTGTGTGTGGGTCTCAACCGCAAATACCCTTTGGCCCCTCAAACCCGAGCACCCGGCCTGTTTGCATTTTCCATCCACTCTCCTGCCGCAACTTACCAGGGCTGAGCAGGACCCAAACCTAAACCCTACGCCCTGCAGTTTACAACTTGGCTCAGGATAGACGCGGCATACAGCCTTCAGCTACGCAAGCTTGAAGGCTGAACGTTACTGTTCGGGGCCTAGTTGGCTTTTAATGGGTATTTTGGTGGGGAGGCATGAGGAACAAGACATCAGGGAACAAGATTGAGGCTTCTGTGTGAATGGGTCTGGGTTGAGAACAACCTTCTGTGTGTATGATTGAAACGCCGAGGCCGACACTGGCGCGCACACACACACCCACACACACGGTGGAACCCAAAACTTAACTTCAGGGACAGTAGTTTGACACCCACTGCGAAGAGTGCCCAGGCACCTTGATCTCATCAACTCGATTTTGAATCTTCTCGTCGTCTTCCTCAGAGCCCCAAGTTGGGCGGACAAGATTTAGGTTGGGATCTCTTTCACCCCACAGCCTTCACCCGCTCAATCTTGAATCCTCCTCCGAGGTGAAAGCAACAGCTTAGCAAAGCGTCACATGTACAGGTTCTGCTTCGAGTTGAGGGTTCAACCGCTCACAACTCGGATCAAGGGGCCTTCGTTTGGCACTTGCTGCCTGATCCGTCGGTGGTGTGTCTGAGCTACTTGACGTGAAGATGCATGGGGGGAGAAAGGAAACATGGTCGCTCTGGGGGGCATCCTACATATTAAGGCCCCTGCAGCAGAATGGCTGCCCCAAACTTGCTTGGCGTCTGCTTTTCAGCGACTCTACCAGGCACCCCCCCAAACCCTAAACCCTAAACCCTAATTCATAGAACCTACTATTAGGGGTACTTTCCCAAATTAGGGTCCCTATTTGGGATAGAACCTACCATAGGACTGGCCAGGCATCCAAGTCGGTTTCCGCCAGTCCATCCTTCGGGTTTAGGGTTTAGGGGTTTAGGGTTGAGGGTCTTATTGGTCCCTTCTGACTTCTTTGTTGATGCTTTTTTGTTTTTTAATCTTTATTGTTCCCTATCCCGACACTACAGCACGATGGCGACACCCTTTTGTATGTTACACCTAGTTGTCCTAAACCCTAAAAGCTCAGGGCCCATGGCAATGGGTTCTAGAAGCCCTAATCCCTCAACCTTGAACGCTAAAGCCTCAACCCTCAATCCTCAACCCTCAAGCCTAAACCCTGGAGCCAACACCTTAAACCCTGAACCCTTTCTTGCTGCTGGATAGAGCCTCTGGGCCCCTGCCTACCTGACACTTGGGACGCGGGGTTTTGGGGGCTTGGGCGGTTTGGGTTTGTTCGTTGAGACAGCAACCCAGAAACGTAAAAAGCGAACAGAAACCACACGAGGGAAAAAGGGTGGCGCAAGAACGGCCCCAAAGTTCGGTTTTTGGGCTTCTGCTCCGACGGTGAACTCCTTTCGCCCTCAACCCCAAACAGCTTCGGCTTGCAGGCTCCTTCATTTTGGGTTTAGGGGTTAGGGAATTAGGGAGTTAGGAAGCGGGTACCTGAATATCCTCTGATATGGCCCTTGAAGGGGTTATAGAGGGTACCGACTTCATGATGTCCCTACTACGAACCAGTAGGGTTTGGGAGGTTTGGCCACGCCCCCTTGTCCTGCAGGCAAGGAAGCCTCAGCGAAGCTTGCCGGAGTTGACTTTGGCTTGGCTGGGGGAGATCAGGGCTCAGCAGTTTAGGGTTTCGATCTCACTTGCATCCGTTCTTAGAGCCAAAACTTAGACATTCTTCTCGCTACAACCAACTGATATTCAGAGATCTTGTCCACATGGGGGGGGGGGGTGTGTGTGTTTCCGAAAATAGTGGTTCCCCGTTTATACCCCAAATAGACTAGAATGCCGTGAAAAAGATCCCTAAAAGAGTGCCCCTAACATAGCGTCAGGGTGCAGTAACGTCTCGCGCACCCGAACGGGCCTATGCTTTGAGGCAGTAGGGAGCACCCTGTAGGGTTCAGCCTCAACCTAGGGGCGTTTGAGGCCTGGTGTAAATATATATATATATGTATGTATATATATATATATAAGGGATATATCTCATCATAATAATGAAAATAATAGCAATAACAAGAAGAAAATGCACTTACGCATAACCATACAAGTACATCTATATGTGAAAACGGTTCTTGCGGCATCATATGTGCAACTACTGTTTTCATGCGGGTCATGACCGAACATAATAGAATTGAATAGAATAGAACATATATTATGATATAATGTATACACGCAACCCTAAACCCTAAACCCTACATAGTGCCCCAAAGCCTGAGCCCTGAACCCTACATGGCACAATTGGGATCTCGTAGACTCTTGGGAAGTCCTGAATTCACTGCATCCGGGCAACTCATCCCCGCTTGCCACCTGCAGAAAGTACAAGGCCATCAGAATGAAAGCGTACCTCAGAGACTTGGTAGCCCTAGGGTTTAGGGTTTAGGGTTTAGGGTTTAGGGTTTAGGGTTTAGGGTTTAGGGTTTAGGGTTTAGGGTTTAGGGTTTAAGGGTTTAGGGTTTAGGGTTTTGGGTTTAGGGTTTAGGGATATTCAGAAGCATAAGCGTACTTGGAGGTTCATGGGCAGTTATGAGTAGGGTTGCAAATGCCCTGAATGGGTTACAAGTACAACTACCATACGTATGAACCTACTTTTAACTACCCAGGAGCCTCTAAGTAACCGTATTACAATAAGAGTACCCTTTTTGGGGGGTTGCTTAGTGTTAAGGGAACCGAGAACCCCAAAAAGGGCCAAAGCGTACCTCTGGGCCACCAAGAAGACAAGGGCGTGCGGTCTAGGGCTTAGGGCAAAGGAGAAGACGGGCTCCAAACAGTAGTGGACAGCCGAAACCCTCTTCTGACCGGCTGTATGGGCCGTCGCGTCTCCTTCCTGGCCTTGGTTCCTTTTCAGACCACCTTTTTGGCAAGCCCGCGGCTGGGTAGTGATCTGTCCACCCCAACCCGCCCGCCCCCCCCCCCCCCCCCCCGACTTTTTTAGAAGAAGATCCCGTCTCCCTCCAACCTCCCGAATCCTTTTTTAAAAACAGGGGCCTCTAGAGGTAGAGGTGTGGGCTATGGGGTGCTCCTCATGCCGCTGCTCTGGCATTACATACTTCGGCTTCAGGAGCCCGTTCATTGGGGCTGATTGTTTTAGGGTTTAGGGCTTAGGGTTTAGGGTTTCGGGTTGAGGGTTTAGGGTTTTGGGTTTAGGATTTTAACTCGCTCAAAAGGGTTCGAGGGGCGAGGAAAGGTGGCCATCTGGAGCACCACACCTGAGTTGCGCGTTGGATGGCAAGGCGGCTGGAGCTGCTCAAGGGGTTTAGGGTTTAGGGTTTAGGGCTTAGGGTGTAGGGTTTAGGGTTTAGGGTTTAGGATACTGCGCGTTTCGCGGGTGAGGCTCGAACGTTGGGATCCGTCACAGGACTAGCTTCCGACCAGGCGGCCCTCCGAACGCCTCAGCCTTCACATCCGAGGCACAGCTCTGCATCTTTGGCCCAGAGCTTCACGGCCACGCCGAACCTTGCTTGTCCAAGTTAGGGTTAACTAGTAATTGCTTGAGAACCCCCAAAAACTTAAAAACACTCTTCCGTATAAGGGTCATAAAGGGATAATTATTTCTTATTCTTTTGGGGTTCTTAAGCAAATAGTAGTTAACTTTGGGGATTGATTTCGGGATCAAACTACCCCCAAAACAGCTAAAGGTGAGGGCTCGAGCGTCTGGCCCTACACCCCTTAAGCCTAGAAGGCTGAATCGATTTTGCCAGGCGGCAAGAAACCTAGCGAATACGCAATTTCAGGTCGGATGGCGATTCTTTGGGCCGGTGGGGTGTGGGCTGAAGCGTTGAGGTACAGGGTTTCGGGGGTTTAGGAGTCTATAGGGGCTTAGAGTGGGACCCTGAGGCATCTGACCCGAGAACTTCACCTGAGGGCAGGCTTCTGTCTCCACCAGTTCTTGCACTTGCTTCGGGGCTGACAGAGCTTTTTCTCGAAGCAGGGGCTCCCCACCCAATGTTAACCTCACATCTATAAATGGGGTGGCAACTGTAATATTCGCCGGGCCAGAGGGGCTCAGCCGAAGACTACTTTCCATTACGGGAGGTTTTCGGGCCGATGTGTGCAAACAAGTCTATATAGGGGGGTCCTGTGAAAATAATAATGGGGTGACAACAGTAATATTTGGCCGGCCAGGAATCAGAAATTTTACTTGCAGATCTCGTTTGAGATTGACCAAGCACAGCAGACCCTGACAGCTAACCGCCCCCAAGACCCCCAGAATCCGCATTATTGGCACCCACTCGTTTTGTCTACCCCTCCAAACCGCGGGGACCAAAACAAGTTTTCGGGGGGGGTTATTAAAGCGACGTTAACATTAAACAAAGTGAGCGCCGTTTATTCACAGCCTTGCAAGTTCTAAGAGGACGGGCGGTGAGGGGTGAGTTTGAGGTAGGAGGCTGCGCCCAAACCCAGAACTGCACACGCGGATCTCCCAACACCTCAATGAACAGATCACGGCGCCGGCTAGGTTAGGGGGGGGGGGGTCGTGTCAAGGTACCACGGTCAGGCGGCTCGCCCCTCAATGGCCTCAGCAGCAAGCTGGGCTTTAGGCCTTCGGAACTGCGGCCGGGGGGCTGCGGAATCAGCGGATCCAGCTCTGCGTACGCCGCCAGCAGCCGCGAGTTCATCAGGGCCTGAAGCACTGAAGCCTAGACCTCTTCGGGTTCAGGGGGGTTATCAACCCCCAGGCCCGAAGACCCAAACCCCAAACTTTCCTGAAAGGCTTTGCCAACGCTCCAAGCACGGCAGCGGGTCCTTACACATGCCAGAGAAGATGGCCTGGCCTTGGTATTGTTAACGGAGATGTCGACATCGCGCCCACTGTATTCCAGCTTCCTGCAGTTGCGCGTAGAGCTCCCGACGCTTGCATTAGGGCGCCGGGGACACTATAGTCACTAGAACCTCCCGGGCCGCTGTGGGGTTCGCAATGGATATTTAGCGGCTGCTGCCCTGAAATATGAACAGCCTTTACCCAGCAGACGAGCGGCAATATGGGAACACGCGCGGACAAGATCGTGTTCCTTTGGTGCTGCAAGGCAGTGGCTGGGCGGGTTCCCAGGGCACAGTGATCAGGTCAATATCTACGTGTCCAGCATCAGACGCCTTTCAACTAACAAGCCACTGCGCCCCGGTGTACTGAAACAGGTCTAGGACATGGGTCAGTCACCCCAAGGTTTCTGAAGCTGTCGACCGTCGACCCTTTCGATGGTGATTCGTTGCTGTTGCGGCTTGAAGAACCCTGAGGCCGATTTGGAAGATTTGGGTGTTTTGGGGGGTGCAGTGGCACAAAGTGGTCTCGCATTGCAAAACGAGAACATGCTCGTAATGGCTTTGTTGAGCTTCTGCAAAGGCAGCGACGGTAAGGCAAACTTTCTCAGTTGAATCACAACCAAGGCACTGGAACCGCGAATCGTGCACTTGAACTGCTGCATTTAGCACCCAAGCCACCCCTCCTACAGGAGGGATCCTGAACTGACCCTGATAAAGGGACCCATAAGCCAGGGCCCCCTGAATGAATCCCCTAACCCTAAACCCTAAACCCTAAACCCTAAACCCTGCTCTTCATGGCCAAGCGCTTGATCTTCACACCTTTCGTCGCCTCGAGCTGCTCCCTGCGCCAGCTATTGAGTTGACATGGGTTTTGGGTTTAGGGTTTAGGGTTTAGGGTTTAGGGTTTAGGGTTTAGGTTTCGGGCCCAGGGCCGCCAAGCGTCAGACCTAGGACCTGGGTGTAGGGTCTTGCCCCAAAAAGGACCTAGGATATGGGGGATCCTGAGCCTACTCAGAAACCCCAAGGCCTGCGAGTCGGAGGCTCCAAGGGGTTGAGGATGTCAAGTTGCAGGGTTTGGGCTGAGGGTCTTCAAGCCCCACAAATCCTGCCCCATTTTCGCCTCGGACGGAAGCCCAAATCCTCTTTGCTCGCACCCTTGTAAGGGCCCCAAAACCCCCCTCCGACACTCCCCTGTCTAAACCTGGCTCATGACGTGCTTGGTATGTGACGTATTGACTGTGGCTTTCCTTCGGCTGCGATGCGCACGCTACACCCCATGTTGGGCTCCAGGCCGCCGAGGCGGCGCGCGCAAGCGTTTACAACTACGTTCCAGCCCCCCCCCCGCCCCCCCCCCCCCCCGCGCCCCACTCTGCTAGCAGTAGCTACTCGCCGGCGGTCAAGCCCTAAAGTCCTACATGCCCTGTCTCGCAGGGACCCTTACATCCTATAAACCCTCCAAACCCTACAGGCACAACTCTTCCTCAGCCCTTCAACAGAACAACCCTAAACCCTAAACCCTAAACCCTAAGGGTCAAGGGAGGCCTCAACTTCATGAGGATTTTCTGGACATTGGTCTCACGGTCTTGCGCATTGGCCTGAGGACGCAAGGAGGTCCGGGAGCTTAGTTTAAAGGGTGGGGCTTCAGGGGGTTTAGGGTTTAGGGTTTAGGGTTTAGGGTTTAGGGTTTAGGGTTTAGGGTTATTATGCAGCTTGCTTGAATCCAACTGCCGCTTCCGTAGTTGCGCGGAACGAAACACAGTAAGCCCCTAAGCCCTTAAGCCCCAAGCATCAAGACGGAACCAATCAGATAACCTCCTACAGCCAAGCGGCTCGGACAATCACCACGTCCAGATCGCAGCCTGGTTGGTAGCTGCGCTTCAAACCCAATGCCCCAAAAACACTTGGCCGGCCTCTTGTTCTACCGAGAGAACTGTGAGAACTACAGCTGCTCAACCAAATAACATGAAACTACCTTGACACCGCAGCCCCTGACGCTGGTAACCCTAACCCACCCTTCTCCGTCCTTTGGTGCCAAATCCGGTTCTCATGGAACCGAAGATCTCCACCGTCCTTGCATGCTCACTCGCGTGCATTTTTTAGTTTCGGGAACTTGGGGAACTTAGGGAACTCAGGGAACTTAGGAAACTTAGGGAATTTAGGCAGGCCTCTTCAAGTAGTTTTTTAGGGGTTAGGGGAAACTTCGGGCAAGCGAAATGGACTACGAGCCAAAGACCCTGAATTCACCACCAACGTCTGTAACCCGAACCCGAAACCCTATGCCCAACACGAAAAGCAAAGGATCCTAATGGGAACCCCAAATAGGGAACCCCAAGAATACAGTAGGAATATAAGGGGAACATAAGGACCCTGGTAGGCATATTCCTACTCTATTCTTGGGGTTTCCTGTTGCAAAGTCCCTTCACACACCGCGAAACCCACAAGCCAAGACAACGTCGGCCCAAGATTCCACTGCTGCTCGGGCTCCAGATCTCAGCTGCGCAACTCAACAGACTTGGGAAGGCTTAGCGCACGGGTGTCGGGTTTTGTTTTGCCATGCTTTGCCACCTAGCTGACCTTGCGGCCGGGTTTAGGGTTTGGGTTCAGGGTTTACCGGATTTTGATGGTTTCTGAATGGCTCCCGATGCGAGTATAGGGTATGGATTCTGACCCAGGGCATGTTGGGGTGGGATGGCCTGCTGCGAGCAAGATTTGAAGTGGCTGAGAGAGGGCTTCCACTCAGCTACTAGTTGCTTCAGAACCCCCCAAGAAGCAAAAAAAAAACTCTTCCTTACAAGGTTAATATGCGGATTATTGTGTTTTATTCTTTTGGGGTTCTTAGGCAAATAGTAGTCAGATTGGAATTGGTTCCAGACCAGGCACCCTCCTTGATTGTTGCCTCCAGGGCCGCCAGGCAGTCTTTCACCTGGACATATGGGGCTCGCACTTCAAGCCGCCAGCACCCATTTGCAAGCATGGCTTCGCGCAAGTTGACAGGAGCAGATTTGAAAGCTAAAAGCTAAACCCCAGTCTTGAACCCCAGCCCATGGCTTCAGCCCAGGTTTCCAAGGCCCCTTCGTAGCCCCGAGACCGCATCAGAGGACTCGGCCCTTGTCGCGATGCCTGCTTCTTATCCTCCGCTGAGATCATCAGCTTGTCCGCCTCGAGCGCGCGCTCCAGGCGGGCCTGGGAGGGCGAGCAGATCACTCGAAGGCTTCAGTCGCTCGCAAGCGGGCAAGCCACCAGGGAAAAGCCCATAGGCGCCTTGGGGGTGTAAGGTATGAAGTTGGGAAGACCCCAAATATCATCGGACGCAGGCCTTGAGGCCACCACGCGACATCTGGGCACGCTCGTTCACATGCAGGGCTCACAGGTCAAGCAGCCGGTGTAGGAAGGGGCCGGTAAAGGGTCTCTTCAGCAAGGGGCATACTCACAGGGGTTTCTCCCCCCTGATTCTATCCGTACCAGCGCTGGAAAGGCCAGGCCAGACCCCAACAGGCTACCGGCATCTGTGAACTGCCAAAGTATATGGGGGTTTCCGAAGTTCGGGTACCTATGGGGGGTCCTTTTTGAAAGGGAATCCTACTATCGGGGGACCCCTGATTTCGTAAACCTTGTATGGCCCTTGCACCCAAGAGGCTGTCATTGCCTCTGCGTTGGGAATCTCTGCGAACGGCCTTATGCAAGGAAGTTTAGGGTTTAGGGTTGAGGGTGGAGGGTTTAGGGTTTAGGGAGGCAGGCTGCGCTTACGCCATCCGCAGTATACCTCGTGCTTCCGGACCCTGAAATGTAACGATAGGCTAAGGATCCACCCAACTCATCCATTCTGGGCTGATAGCTGCTCCTGCGAGCAGACCCAAAACCCTAAACCCTTTTCACCCTAAACCCTAGACCCTAACTAAGCCCTAAACCCTTGTTTTGAACGAGGTCTCTCTCAAGCCCTAAACCCTAAACCCTAAACCCTAAACCCTAACCCTAAACCCTTTTGAACCCCAAACCCTAAACCCTGCACCCCCACACCCTGTCGACCATGTCGCATGAGCTTCAGCATGGAGCGCATGGAGCCCCAATCTTCAGGAAGGCCTAAGAGCTGGTGATCTTGGAGGAGGTTGAGGGGTTTAGGGTTTAGGTTTTTTTGGCGCCCGCATAGGGGTTTAGGGTGTAGGGTTTAGGGTTTAGGGGTTTAGGGGTAGAGGGGTTGAGGATTTTTGTGCTTAGGGTGTCAGGGTGTCAGGGTGTTAGCAGGCTTTCAGCCCTTAACCCTCAGTAAAACCCTCGATTCGTTTGCATCCGGCGGTTCAGTCTCTCGCTCCCCTTAACTTGCTCGGCCTAACCCTTCAAGCGCTGAACTCCTACTCCCCTTCTAGGGTTTAGGGTTTAGGGTTTAGGGTTTAGGGTTTAGGGTTTAGGGTTTAGGGTTTAGGGTTTAGGGTTCCCCTACACCCTAACCCCCCTCATCCTGCAAGGATCTATAGCACAATTATCTTCGGAGCGTGTTGCGGGTACGGCGTATGTCAGTCTTTCCGCACAACAATACCTTCTCAAACCACCAAGTCGTACAACGAGTCGAAGGACCCAGTCTGGGCCCTGGCGACGGGTTCAGGGTTCAGCGTTTTAGGGTCCAGATGTCTAGGATTCAGGGTCAAGAGGTTTGGGGTTTAGGGTTTAGGGTCAGCCCTGATGGTAAGGAAAACTCCCCAGCCTTCGGCGCGCAACGCCTCGCCAGGATCCCTCTCCTCCTCGAGGGCCGCAGCAAACGCAGGGGAGGTTCAGGGTTTAGGGTTGAGGGTTGAGGTTTGAGGGTTGAGGGTTGAGGGTTTAGGGTTTAGGGTTTAGAGCTTAGGGCTTAGGGCTTAGGATCCCCCATCGGAGGAGGCGGGTCTTTCACCTCTAACCCCTCAAACCCTCCTTGAGCCTCCTGATATCCCGAACCACCAGGGATACATCTGAGGCGTAAGCCCATCTTTTGAGTGGGTGCTTTCAGAAAAATAAATGCTTGCTCCCTCTGCCTCTCTCTCTCTCTCGCTCTATCTTCATCTTCTTCTTCTTCTTCTTCTTCTTCTTCTTCTTCTTCTTCTTCTTCTTCTTCTTCTTCTTCTTCTTCTTCTTCTTCTTCTTCTTCTTCTTCTTCTTCTTCTTCTTCTTCTTCTGCAGGGCATGGGGGGGGTCCCCCGCGCACCACTCTCTCTCTCTCTCTCTTTCTGCAAGCCTATAAACCCTAAATCCAAGAAGCCTTTGAAATCTGAAAGAAGCGGAGCCACATGGGGGCTTACGAAAACAAGGGAACCCTTAAATGCCTTAATATCGACTCCCCAATAGTAGGATCCCCGGATAATCAGGACCCCAAGAAGGTACCCCGAAATTCGGAAACCCCCATATCGGAGTGCTGGGCCTCGTCCTGCGACTCCCTCTTCGGAGCACCTCGGTGGAGTTACACATGGCAGGTTCTTAGGGGCTCCGTGTTTGGGGGGGTTCCGATTCTGATACGGCGCTCTTCTACGCACATCTAGGGTACCCCAAGAGCTTAGGCACCGCAATTTCGAAGAACTGGACATTGGAATCATTCTTGCATGCTGGACCCTGCACACTGGGAGAAACCTTGTGTCTCGTCTTGGGATGTCATGTAGCCTCCAATCCAACAGTGCAAGCAGCCCTACAGTCTCTTTCGTCGCGTTTCTAGCTGGCCAGCCGATCTACACTCGGTTCTCCAAGCTGGGACCTCGCCGCCCGTCAACAGCAGCAAGATACATATACATTGATATACATATATACATATATACATCTATACATATATACATATATATATATATATACATATACAAACATACACATATACACATATACACATATACACATATATACATATATACATATATACATATACACATATACACATATACACATACACACATATACTCATATACATCTACATGTACATGTATATATTGCATATTACATGTTACATGTTGCATATTACACATACACATATTTATATATATATATATAGTCAAGGTAAAGGGTCCTGAGGCTGTGGCTGGCAGAGGAGCCGGCCGAAGAGGCCGCAGAAGAGGCCGCTGACTCGGAGACGTCGCAGCTCAGGCGCTTGCTGTCTGCGCCTCACCCGGGCTCAAGGTCAGCTGCGTCACTCCGGCGCAAGGGAGAGAAGGAAGAGTTTGGGCAATGGGGTTTGGGATCGGCTTCCCGGCCCTAATGTTTTGAATGCTGCGAACAAATCTCTGGGTCTTCAAAGAGATTGGAGGCCGGCAAGAAGCACGGGCGGGCTGCTTGCCGAACTGCATGAAAGCAAGGGTGCGCAAAAGGTTTGGGCAGGCTGTACGGGGTGCTCGAGTTCTATCGAGAAGCGCCGAATTAACGCCTGACAATCGTTGTCCTGAGATTCATAACGCATTTTTCGTTAGGCAGTGTCACCAAAACTACAATTCCTCATCCAGATGCATCGAACGTTCCCAACAACACTAAAATCACAAAAATTCTATTAAAAAGGACCCATGCCACGTCCTGAATCGGAATTCTGAAACCTTGTCGTCCTCACCCTTGCAACAGTTGACATGCCAATGCCGAAAGTCTGTTTGCCTTTAAGCCCCAATCCCTCTTCGGAGCCCGCAAACCCAAGTGGCAGTCCTCCCTCCCTCCGTCATGGTTCACACAGTAAACTTCCTTTTTCCTTCCTGTGGGATGATCCACCTTTTTTCCCTCACTCCGCTGCGTGGTCCGTCTCTATTGTGCAAGCTACCCTAAGGGTTCGTGGTCGACGGTTGCCATGACTTTTCGCTGCCCTTCATGCTCATGACAGCTTCAACGAGTCATCAGGGCAGCTTCTATTTGCGACGCCAAGTGACCGTCCCATGTCGATGCCGTGTCCAACGAATCCTGAGAACCCGAACCGTGCAGCGAACCCTACACCCTGCAATGTAAACTCTAAACCCATTCTTGAACCTGTGCCACGCAACTGCCTGATCTGATCTGAAACAGGAATGAGTGAGCACCGCCGCTTGACGGCAGGATCACATCAAACCCGAAACCCTAAAGATAAACCCTGAACCCCCCTCCCCAACAAGACCCCAAACCCCCAAAAAACACTCCCCAAAAGCCCCCAACAAACAACCCAATAAACCCTACGTGGGTGGTTGTCAAAATGACCCATTTTGGATCCCTATGTTAATACGACACCTAATATTTAGGGTAACCCAAAAGGGATCATAATTTTGACAGCCGCCCGACGTGGATGAACCCTACTCCCAGCCGGCACGGCACGCTTCGCGAGCGGCCATCCTCCTCTTGCGAGTCGGCGGAGACCTCTGGGGGCAGCTCCCGAAGACCCAAAACTACACATTTGGGGAACAGCTCCCACACATGATTGGTAAATAATATATGACATGTTTTTTTCAGATATGTGCCGCGAATGTATTTAACATTGAGTTGCTTGCGCATTTATGGGCCTTTCTTAGTCTTGGACTTTTTTGGCCCTGAGCCCCACCTTCCGCAGGCTGTGGGCTTGGGGCACCCCATGTTAGGGATCTGGGATCTGCGGACTTGGTTTTAGGCATCTTCCGCGCCGGCCCACGGGCAGCAGCGCGCAAGACATCTCTACTCTCGAGCGCACTAACCTCTTCGACTGGAGCTACAGCTGTCAGAAGTTTCTGTTAGGGCTTCTGTATGGTAACACGCTCAGGTCTTGCAGGTCAAGTGGGTTCTTGAGCTCGGTCCTGTGTTCGGGGGTCCTTGGCAATACGGTTCCCGCGGCCTTGCTCATCTTGTTCTTCTTCTTCGCCCGGCGTGTCTTTTTGTAGGCGCGTACCTCTGCCTCAAAGCGTCAATCCCTCACGGGCACAAGAGAGACCTATAGAGCCAGCGGTCACACCCCGAATTGAGGGGTGGGGCTTGTTTTGATGCAAGTAGGACTGACACACTCCGGCTTCATCCAACTTCAGCGGATTCTAGCCGCGTTCAACTCTAGCATGGCTTGCAACCTAAAGCTCCGCGTTCCTCCCGAAAATGGCAGACCACCAGCAAGACATGGCACCTCCCCTTCTTGGGTTTCGGAGGCGTTGTTGGAGTCCTCCAGACATCTTGGAGGAGCAGGCCTATCAGGCCCTCAGACCTTAAAACCCCTAGCCCAACAGCCTTGATGAGTTATAGCCACGCCATACAGATCTCAAGCTAGAGGGAAAGGGAACATGTCCCCACACTTGCACAGAGTTGCATATAGCAAAACCAAACCCTCCCACTGGCGCCCTGCAAATTGCCGTCTCCCCCCACCCTATAAACCATGAGCCCCCACCCGAAAGTCTACCCAGACAGCCCACAACACCCCTTAATTCAGGAATATTTCCCTAAACCCTAAACCCTAAACCCGAAACCCTAAACTGCCCAAAATGCTCCTGCACCGTTTCAGGGGTCGCGTCCGGCTCCTGGTTGACTTCAAGAGCTGGGGCCTCAGCAACATCTCCCTTTTTAAGGAATGCTGTAGCTCAGGCCGGGAACCCTTCATCCTACTATCCATTGGTTCAACCACAACTAACACCTCAATATACATTTTATATATATATATATATGTACATATATATATATAGTGTGTGTGTGTTAACTACACTTTTTGCAGTGTAGATTCCCTAGTTCTGTTCTTCCACTGCAGAAACTCAGCTCTAGAAGCCACCCACTCAGCGGTCAAGGCCGCAAAAACGAAGAACCTTCAACAACCTTCAAGCCTAGATCTCCTAAACAGGCGCAAACTCAACGAGCCCCCTTTGAAGAATCCATGTTTTTGAGTCCGCATCATCATAAGCAACTCAAATTTTCCGGGGCTATTTCCAGACACGACCTGGAAGTTCCCCAAATCTGAGTCCCAGATATTCTGGACATACCTGATGGTGTTCAGGCTTCGAAAGGCTTACAGCAAGTTCAGCGTGTTGGCTTCGGCGCGCGGAATGCACCTTTTGTACTGAAGCGTCTTGAACCTGGAAGCTGCTTCATGCCAGGAAACCCTAAGCCCTAAACCCCTGAAACCACAGGCCCAAGGTGCCGATGGTGGTGGTGCGCTTTCCGGGTCCTTGGCCGTCGTAGAGGTCGAAGCCTTTAAGGGCTTTGGGTCTCGGGCAAGGTTTGGCGTTTAGGGTTTAGGGTTTCGGGCTTAGGGTTTAGGGTTTACGATCGGCCTGAGCCGGCGATTCGCTTTGTAGGTGTTTGGTATCACCCTACCCTCCCAGAGTCCCACTTCATTATACATAAATACATATATATATATGTATACATATCAATATTTCTTACTTGGGTCGGCACCATTTACAATCCACTCGCCTTTCCAGAAACACACAGGGTAAGGTGGGGGATAGGGCTCGTTTTCCTCTTCTTGACACCATGCTTACTTCCCTCGCATCTTGTAGAAGCACAACCGCATTTTTAGGTGGGGGTTTAGGGTTTAGGGTTTAGGGTTTAGGGTTTAGGGTTTAGGGTTTAGGGGCAGGAGGGGCCGCCAAGGAGCTTGGGGGGGAACCCCAGCCTGCTGGACCATAGCAAAAGTTCGATTTTTGTAGTACAGAAGTACATGGTTCTGGGGACCCTTCCGCTACTGGATCCCGGCACCCAGAATCCTGAACCCAAATCCTAAATCCGAACCCTAAATCCCAAATCCTTAACCCTATATACATCCTAAACCCTAGATCCGAAATAAATCCTAAATCCCAAAGCCTAAATCCCAAATCCTACATCCTCAAGGCCCCGATCGTAAATCCTAAAACACAAAAAAAGACCAAAATTGCAACAAAACCCTATCAAGGTTTAAACATACCTAGGTAGAGAAGGTTCAATGTTTGGGGTTTAGGAGGTAGTTCTCAAAACATGGGGGGCGGAGGAGTGAGGGAGGGAGGGGGGGCGCGTGATTGCCCGGACGAGGGGGTGCTTGGAGGTTCATGGGCACCTAAACGGGGTTTTAAGTCTTATTCCCATACTTACAACCCTAAAACCCAAAACCCTAAACCCTACTCCTAACTACTAAACCCTAAACCCTACTCCTAACTACCCGTGAACCTCCTTTGAAGGGTACCGAAGGCATTCCCGGGCCTGAGGCCCGACGACCTTCAGCCCACCCATGAGCTTCTTGATCAGTCCCTGCCAGGCTTGTGGCAGAAGTCTTGGGGTTAGGGTTTAGGGTTTAGGGTTTAGGGTTTAGGGTTTCAGGTTTCAGGGTTTAGTTCCATGGTCGCCTGGTATGGGCCCTTTAAAGGGGACCCCCTTACATACCCCTGGTAGACCCCCCCAGGACCCATGCTTCGGAAGCTTTAAAGAAGGTAACTACCCTTAGGAGGACCCCTCGAAGGCACTTCGAAATTCCCCAAGCCCAAGGTGGGCATCACGGGCCCTTCTCTCCTAGTAAATCCCTTGATGGGTTTAGGGTCTAGGGTTCAGGGTTTAGGGTTTAGGGTTTCGGGTTTAGGGTTTAGGGTTTAGGGATGGCAGGCTTTAAGAACCAGGGGCCTGTACATCTACGGGCTGAGGGGAACGGCACATCGGCCAGAGTCGTATTGGTATACGGCCTAGGGCCATCTAGAAGTTGCCCATCGCAATCAGGATGCGGCCACCTGACACCCCAAACTCAACCAACATATCCGAGGCTCGGACTGGAAGGAGCGCGCCTCTTCCCCCAGAAAAAATCTAGGCCCCCTGCGCTCCTAACTCATGATGAGGAAGCTTATCGGGGGAAAGGTGGAGGTACCCGGCAACCAATGTGGGTGCCTCCCCTTCGACTGGAAGCTGCCGTTCCTCATCCGGTTTTGCGGTCTCCTTGAGACAGCGCCGGCTTGGCGCCAGGTTATAGGACTTAGGGTTTCCCCAAGCACCATGAAAAAAGTACAGTGTTGTGGTGTTGTGGAGGTGGCTAAGCGCAACAAGAAGCGACACAAAAGGGTCTTGAGATACTGGCTGGACTGAGGCTTTCCCGAAGGGATGCCAGGCTTCACGGAACTTCCGGCCCCTTGGGACTGTGAGATAGATGCGCTCACACATCCTAGACAAACTCTGTTTTTCGAAGCCCCTGACCCCGTGTCTCTTGCAGTGTGTCTGGCACCCGAATCGCATGATCCTCCGAAACCCAATAAGGGAAAATATAGCACATAAGGGTACTCTCAATATACCCCTTAAACACCATGTAGTCCTCATTCAAGGAACCCCCCCCCCCCCAATAAAAAAAAAAACTGGGGGGTTCCAAAACAAAAATATCAAGTGTCCCCCAAGACCCTCCTAGGTTCCAGGACCGACTTCGCGGCCAAATAAAACCCCTAAACCCCAAACCCTAAACCCCAACCCCTAAACCCTAAACCCCAAACCCCAAACCCCAAACCCTAAACCCTAAACCCTTGCTTACCTAAGCTTCCAGGACCGACTTCGCGGCCGAGCGGCCTGGGCCTCTGGCTCTTCGGGTGCAGCCTTCGGTTCCCAGCGCCGGTCCGAGCGGCCTGGGCCTCTGGCTCTTCGGGTGCAGCCTTCGGTTCCCAGCGCCGGTCCTGTGAATTTGGGGGGGGGGGGGGGGGGGGGGTTTAGGGTTTAGGGTCTATAGGGTTTCTAGGGTTTATAGGGTTTCTAGGGTTTTATAGGGTTTTATAGGGTTTATAGGGTTTATAGGGTTTATAGGGTTTATAGGGTTTATAGGGTTTATAGGGTTTATAGGGTTTTATAGGGTTTTATAGGGTTTATAGGGTTTATAGGGTTTATAGGGTTTATATAGGGTTTATATAGGGTTTATATAGGGTTTATAGGGTTTATAGGGTTTATAGGGTTTAGGGTTTAGGGTTTAAACCCTAATTTTTTTTTTGCCACCCGCTTAGCTGACCTCTCAATTTAGGGTTTAGGGTTTAGGGTTTAGGGTTTCTTCGGGAAACAGGGGGAGGGGCCCCCAACATCGACTCCCAGAATCATGGGATTCCCGTACTCTAAGGACCCCAAGGAGGGTGGGTTGTTGGGGGCGGGCTTCCGGAAACAGGGGGCCTAGCACGTGGACTCCCAAATAATCGCATTCCCTTGTTTTCAGAGGGTACCCCCTAATTTCGGAACCCCCATTTAGGTGTTCGGCACGGATCTGAACATTCAGACTTGAGGTCCAGGAATTCGTGGCACGGCGCAGCGGGGTAGTGGCAAATGCTTTGCATGAGGGGCTCGTGGTCGGAGGCGCTCCATCTCGGGGGGGATCTCTGATAACTCCAAAATAAACACAGTAAGGGACGTCAACCCAAAGGTCGGCCAAAACCACATTTTTTGGCTGAACCCCCTTGAGGCCCAGTGCAGCAAAGAGTACAGGACTAGCAAAGGATCACCGCCGCCAAGGGTCCCATTTCCCGTTCTCTTCGTGCTCAGCCTGCTCGAAGAGCTCCTGATGCCAGGCCCCAGACGCCCGGAGAGTAGGGTTTAGGGTTTAGGGCTTAGGGCTTAGGATTTAGGGTTTCGGGCTTCGGGCTCCAGGGGCTGCGGCCTTGGGTCGGACTATTTTGCTTAATGTAGGTACCCCAGGCTGGGAACTCTGGGCCCAACACTTCGCAAGCAGGGAAACTCGCCGGACTCAGATGTCCCATATCTCACGTAGAAGCCAGGAGATGAGAGGCCACCGATGTTTGGCTGTGGACGAACTCAGCTCTTAACAAACGAAAGAGGTTGAGGCGAATGGCCTGTGTCGACAAGCTCCGGACTATCTTCCCACGCCTGCAGCCCTGCAATCAGCCCATGTTTACCTTTTGACGGCCCTGTCGGGGCCGCCTAAACTCCACACTCCATATACAAGCAAACCCGAAAACCGACGCCTGTCCTTGACTGTATCGATGAATTGGCCTGGCGCGTCGGGGAATCTCTCCAGACTGGGCCGCCACTTCACCGCTGAGCCATATCCTTCGTGACCAGGAAGAAGGATATCGGGAGCTGTGAGTCGCGTGAAGAGTTTGAGGTGTAACTAGTTTGGTCGGGATGGGCAAGATGCTTTCTCAAATGCTAGATGCCCGCCACTCACCACGCTGAAGCTCCGGCTACTTGCACACTTGCCATGCTATGTGCAGATGTTGCGCACGACTAATTTCCACAGCCAAGGATGCAGGTACGGACCGGATCTAAGTACTGCTTCCTAGTAACGTTTGCACGAAACCTGTTGGTTGCCGCACTCTAATAAATCACCGCTTCAGAAGCAAAATCTACTCCTCCCCCAAAGGTTTCCTCAATCCTGAAACATTCGAAGAAAACCGTCGGCATCAGGCCTGCAACTGAAGCCCCCCAACCCTACTTAGAGGTTCATGGGCAGTTACAAGTAGGGATAGAAGTATGGTAACTATACGTACTACCCCACTTAGAAAACTTATAACCCTATTTATACCTACCCATGAACCTCCCAGTAAACCCTGAAGACGGAGTGGCCACTTGCTGCAGCCGCCTGGGCCGAGCGGGCCCTATGAAAGGCTTGGCGCTTTAGAGACGCAGAGGTTTCGGGCTTAGGGCCTTGGGCTTCTTTGCGCCCCAAATAGGTTTTAGTTGGGATGTTCCTCCTTAGACTAAGAGTCCTTCATAGGGATAAACTCCACCCCCTATTTTGATCCCTATTAAGGGGAACCCCAAGATTTTAGGAGCTCAAGGGGCGTCAAGGGTCGAGCTTCGCAGCGTGCAGGCCTACCGTCATCCCCAGCTCCCCCGAGGGGCCGTGCTCCCCCCTTGAATTCCCTGAAAGGGACCCGAAGCAATCAAGACTTCGGAACGCCAGCTCTGGGTTTCGGGTTTCGGGTTTGGGGTTGGGGGTTTAGGGTTTAGGGTTTAGGGTTTCTGCAGCACCATCTCCAAAGAGCGAATATCGGGCGCCAAGGGTTTAGGGTTTAGGGTTTAGGGTTTAGGGTTTAGGGCTTGGTTGGCCGAGAGAAACTGACACGAAATGCAGCGAGGCCCGCACGTATTTTAGCCATCTGGACAGCAAATTGCATCGTCTTGCCCGTTCCAAAGCATATTCCTTCGCCTAACTCTCTCTCTAAACAACATAGCCGTACACTGCCGCCCTACCATGCACAGCCTCCCTCAAGTCCTGACTCTCTCCTGCTATTGTTATCAAAGCCTATGTACACATCAACTGCTATGCCCCCTCACATCCGCGGCGGTTGCCCGGCACCTGCGGTGATGCGATTCACTTTGCCGGAGCTTTTTGGAAACAGGACTTCTTAACTACCAACGAAAGCAAGCCCTTAAGCCCTTAAACCCAGAACCCTTCTTGCATCTGGTCCACATCGACCCCGTTTACCCCTAATCCCGAAACAATCTCACAGAACAAGATTCATGAATCTTGTTCTATGAGATTGTTTCATTAAGGAGGCAGCTTAAAGGGGCTTCGTTAGGAGAGCAGCTTTAGGTTTAGGATCTCTAACTTAAGAACCCACAAACCCTTTTCACAAGCCTATTGTTGTAGGCTATTACGAATAGAGCCCATGAATTGATTCTTCAACAACAAACAAATATGGGGGAGGTTTCCCAAATCAGGGTGTACCTTCCTGGGCCTTCATTATCAGGAAATCCTACTATTCGGGGGTCTATACTAAGCGTCCCCTATTTTCGTATAAACCCCCCAAAAACTGGTTAAGCTTTGGGCCTTGGGTTTTCTGTCATACAACTGTGCAAATTTTAGAAGCTGGGGCGAGCCCTGTGTAGCGCGACCTCAGCGCCAGCGAACCGACTCACGGCGCCGCTCCAGGCTACGACTCCGGGACGACTTCTCACGAAAGTGGCCTCGGGGCATCAGAAGACCCATAAATCTGCAGGAGATCCCTACATAAGATCCTATGACCCCGGGAAACCTTTGAACATCCCCGGTCTAAACCCTTGAACATCCCCGGTCTAAACCCCGGGGGCCCAAGTCAGAGCCTCACAGTCGTTCGATGGGGTTGGGGGTTCGGGCGGTTCGGGACGTCGGACTCTTCGCAGCAGCCCCTCCAACCGCGCACCCCCACCCGCTCGATGTAGCCCATGTTTTTGAAATTACACAGATGGGCTGTTTGTGTTTGCCACCCGCTGGCGAAAGCTCAGCGAGGCCCACTGCAAAAGAGATTGGAGTTTTGTGGGTTTAAGGGAATGAACAAAAATCACATACATATATATATATATATATATATCAGATCATATCATATCATATCATATGTGTATATATGTATGTACAGATACATATACATATACATATATATATATATATATATATATATATATATATATCTATGTGTGTGTATGTATGTATGTATGTATGTATGTATGTATGTATGTATGTATGTATGTATGTATGTATGTATGTATGTATGTATGTATGTATGTATGTATGTATGTATGTATGTATGTATGTATGTATGTATGTATGTAAATACGGCAAACGTATGATGCATACTTATATATGATACATTCTACATATATATATATATATATATATACAGACATCCTTGGACTCCTCTAAGCCGCAGGAAGAAAACATCGGGAAACGAGAGGAGAAAAAAAATCGCCCTGGAAAATGGCTGTGGGCCGCAGCCCTCAACCCGCTCGCAAAACCCGAAGCCCCAAACTGACAGAAACCTGCACCTTGGGGATTTGTGGGTCTCGTCGGGCTGGGAGGCGTCGAGGATAGTAGGGCTCATGGTCTGCAGGGGGGGGGGGGGGGGGTGAGGTTAGTTCTAGGGTTTGGGGGTAGCTGCGGTTGCGGGACCGGGACCATCAAAAGTTCCTCTTACTCCGCCACACCCATTCCTCTTGCGACCTTGCCACATGGCTTGGGCGGCGACAGGCGCTTCCTTGCGCAGGGGCACAACTCGTTTTTTGCAAGAGCTCAAAAAGCCATGTCCTTGATTCTGATGGAGCCGAAGGAACCACTTGCAGCAGGGCTGGATGGAGGCTTCGACATGCAGCTGGGGCTGAAGGTTTGGAGTTAGCGTTGACGAAGTGGCTGCCTTTGAGGAACTCGGGGTTTTTAGCGATCGCGTCGAACCTGCACGTGGGTTTAGTCCGGCAGCCCAAAACCCCCAAAGCCGAAGATCACAGGGGCCGCAGACAAACTTACCAAGCACCGAGCACAGCACGAGACCAACCCTAAACCCTAAACCCCAAACCTCAGACCCTTTAAACCAACCAACCCTAAACCCTAAACCCCAAACCTCAGACCCTTTAAAACCAGCCAGCAAAACCCATGCTGTGCTAAGGCCGGTGTTCTGGCCCCAAACCCTGACAAACAAACAACACCACCGGCAAACGGGTAGAACCAAAACCATGTCTGTACCCTAGACCCTGCGGTTGCAGGACTCCACACAGCCGCCCTGTTGCGGCTCAACTCCCCAAACCGTAAACCCTAAACCCTAACCCCTAAACCCTAAACACGAGGAAAGCAAAGCCCAGGACCTCTCCCGCAGGCGAGCCAGCGCCAGCTTCTGCTTCTCAGCCTTCGAGAGGCCCACTTGAGGAGGGTTTCGGGTTTAGGGTTTAGGGTTCTTTTGGGCAAGGATGGAGGGCTTGGGTCCCTCCTCAGCCCGAATCCCTCCAAGGAAAAGCCCTCGGGCCTTGGAGACTGGCTTGTTGCTCTCGCCACCTCTGCTTCGGAGGGACAGTAGAGGGACAGTAGTCATTTAGGGTTTGGGGCGCCCTAAGTTCCCCTAAGAAAAGCCTTTAGGGAACGGTTTGAAGCATGCGGAGCTAGAACCTGGTGCTGCTGAAGATGCTATGGCTGTGAAGCCTCAACCCGGGATCCTACAGCTTTGAGTTCGGGTTTAAGCTTGGCCCCGGGAAAACCAACAGAAAACATCTCCGCCCAAGCTGCCGTGGTCGGGCTCGGGCTGCGCCTCTGGCACGTCCGGGGCAGCGGCCTTCTGGTCCTGTCCGGGTGCTCAGCGCCGCTGGGGCTTCGGAGATGGGCGGTTGCTGCTCTCGGACTGCACAGGTGGGCTTGAGAGGGTTGGCTCTTGGACTCTGTTATATTTATCATACAAAAAAGCCCAAAAAACCAGGGGCATGCCAGTGAAGTTGCCGAGGGCACCGTTCAGGGCTCAAGTCACGTCCCAGTCCTTCGGTGCTGGCGCTTCTCGCTTTCTGCTGCCTGAGCGCTTCACCTGTTGGCGACCACTTCGGGATCTGACATCTCGCCTTTTGGTGGGAGAGCGCGTCTCGCCGCCTCGTCTGCTTCTTGAACGCTTGTCCCCACGCCGCCGGCTACGCGAGCGCCGGCTACGCGAGCGCCGGCTACGCGAGCGCCGGCTGCGCGAGCGCCGGCTGCGCGAGCGCCGGCTTCGCGAGCGCCGACTGCGCGAACGCCGGCTACGCGAGCCTCTGCTTCGAGAGCGCCGGCTTCTCGAGCCTCTGCTCCGAGAGCGCCTGCTTCGTGACCGCCTGCTTCGCGAGCGTCTGCTGCGTGAGCGCTTGTCTTCCCGCTGTCTGTCTCCACCCTTCCGGCTGCCAGAACGCCTCACACTTCCATTCTGCTTGACAACCGGCTCTGGGACATTGGCGTCTGCTCGCCGTCGACCATACTCGTCCTCGGCACTGGCTTCACTGTCAAAGCCACTACACTCAGTTGGGCATGTCTTCCCAAAGCTCCCCCATGATCTAAGTCAGTCCGAGGAGGCGCAAAAAATTTTGGAACAAGACAACTGCCACAAGCTTTAAACCCAAAACGCATTTATAATATAACATTACAAGTAAACCCTAACTGCTAAACCCTTTTTGAAGCTGGACTCAAACGCTCTTTTCCTAAATGCTAAACCCAAAACCCTACGTCCCTAAACCCCCACCCCCATACACCCCCAAACCCTTGGCGTCGGAGCTTCCAGGCCGCCCTTGACATCTCCAGCCTCCGCCTTGCCTGCACACGCAGCAAGGTTTGGTGAGTTTGAAACAGTTTGGGTATAGGGTTTAGAGGGTTGGGGTGTAGGGTGTAGTGTGTAGGGCCCTGCGCCCCGACCCCAAACTCCAAAGCCCTCAGCCCTTGCCGAGCTAAGCATTTTATACACCTTGACCCGGATGGCAAAGAAGTGCAAGTTTCGCACAGACCGGTGTCTTTTGCGCAGCTTCGGAGGGGGGTGCGCATCAGAGTCTCCACGGGTTTACTGTTCAGGGCGGCTTTGAAATCTGCTTCTGCCGGTGGTTCACACCCTGCATTGCAACGACTTGTTCGAGAACGCTTCCGAAGTTCCTGCTTAGGAATTTGGGTTTGGGGATACACCACTAAGCCTGCGTACTAAGCCTGCGTGAGGATTCCGCGCTGGACCTGCAACGTAAAACGCCACAAACATGAGAAAAAGAACGAACCTCGACCCGCCGAATCACCGCGCTCGAAGTAGCCTCCACCCTTGCCTGAGATTCTGAGTTGGGAATGGGGACTTTGCGGTTGTGGCCTTGGCTCGTTCGAAGAACCTTTGCCTACGTCCTGGACGACAGCCGGTCAGCCCAAGCCCTGTAGACCCCACTAAGCTCCTGCTAGCAGCGGGGTTCGGGCCTCCTTGATGAGAGGTATGAAACCCCAAAAACCCTGAAGGGGTTCTGGGCTTGGGGGGGGGGTTAGGGCTTCGAAGGCTTTGAGCCTCTACCCCCTGAACTGCTTGCGCGGTCACCCAGACCCATGTTGGCGCGGGCCACCATGCGCATCTGCCGGTCCTCCTTCCTCGGAAGTAGAAGCAACATCTGATTTGGGGAGGGTGGGGGGGGGTGTTTAGAGCTGAGAGGACAAGCCAGGCGAGGCACGAACAGATCCAGTCTCCAAGACGATACTAAATTCTGTCACTGGACTACCAGCTACCTCAGCACATGTTGACTGACCGCTTTACCCAGCAATGTACATTACTCTGCATAGCAGGGGGCTTCGCAAGGAAGAACTGTTGAGCGGTTTCAGGGTTTGGGTTATGTAGTTCTACCTGGTGGCACCCGAAGCTTCAAGCCTTCTGTCGACTGCTTTGCGGGTTGAGTTTTGGGTGCTACATGCTAAATGCCGAGGGCTTCAGCACGCCAGGAGGATCTTAAGGGCTGCTCTTAGTGCTTTATGAGCCATCAAACTCAGGAGATTCACAGCGCAGGCCTCTCTGAAAGCTTGGGGGTGTTCGAGGGTGCGGCGCACGAAGCCAGGTGTACAGTAGGGTTCCGCCTCTCTTTCTTTCTCAGTCACGTCTGGAGGTCGGCTTGAGCGGCGTGAGACTTCATGAAAGTCGGGAGGTTCTGTTTTCCTGTCCTCCGGAGCCTCGCCCTCCTTTCCCTTCGAATCAGATGGTGACAACCATATCCCCTGGCTCTCCTCTCTCTCTTCTTCTTCTGCGGGGCTTCAAGGGCGTCCTGTCTCCCTCTCTTTCTCTCTTTCTCTCTCTCTCACTCTCTATCTCTTCTTCTTCTTCTTCTGCTTCTTCTTCTTCTTCTTCTTCTTCTTCTTCTTCTTCTTCTTCTTCTTCTTCTTCTTCTTCTGCTTCTTCTTCTTCTTCTTCTTCTTCTTCTTCTTCTTCTTCTTCTTCCTTCTTCGGGGCTTGAAGGGCCCAAAGGACCCTCCGCGCGCACAGGCGCGCCCAGGCGACTCGGTTCCGTCCGGTTTGTGAGATTCGGACTCACGCACTATATCTCTCTCTCTCTCTGTGCTTCTCTCTCTGTGCCCTTTTGCATCCAGGCCTCTCTCCCCCTCTCTCCCTTTCTTTCTTGGGGGTAGGGGAGGACCCCCACGCTGGCGCGCGCCCCGGTTATCGCGTCTCATCAAGCTCTCTCTCTCTCTCTCCCTGTCTCTCTCTGCCCTAAAACCCTTAACTTCGCGTCAACATACGTGCCTGGCCCTTTAAGCCCTCAGAACAACACTCCGAACTTCTGATCCGTTGAATTCAATAAACCCGTGGCCCTGCTTTTGAGTCCGGGCAGCCGGAGCAGGGAGCAGCTCGTGCAGTGACTCCGCGACATCAAGTTTTGCGTTCCTGGTGTGGGGCTAAAAGGTGCCCACACGGGTGTTTAAGGGCTTTAAGGGCTTTTTTAGGTTGGGGGGGGGGAGGGGGGAAAGCCAAGGCCACAGACTAGCCGCTAAAATCAGGCCAAGCAGCCGCAGTCGCAGGTCCATTTGGGTACCGACTCGGACTCGATTCGCTCCGTCCGCCCAGTCTGGACCACTTGGGAGCGCGGCGGACGGTCGAAGGACATGGCGCTTCTGCGGTTGGCGACCCTTGGGCTCTTCAAAGAAACATCTAGGGCGTCTGATGCCCAACACAGGGCCTCCCTACTCATGACCCGCTTCCATCCTCACTGATACAGCTGCCAGGGTGGCATGGTTCTATGAAATGCGTATGAGGGCGGAGGTGCCATGTGCTGACTGCCTCGGCTTTTGGGACCTGCGGCGTTCTGCTCAGGTGATGTTACGGGCACCTGTTGGTTCGCCACAACTGTAAAACGTATCCTAGAATCGAGACCCGGGAAGAAGGTGTTGACATGATTTAGGCCGGCCCCCATGTATGCTGACCGAGCCAACAGTCGCCAGGTGACCTGACATGAAGCTTATTGGTCATGACATGCCTCTGGTTTTGTTGGCTTCGCCCTGCCATGCCAACCGAGTCATTGAACACTCAAACTGCAACACGGGCGGCGGTGCCTTCCAGGAGTGTTCCTTAGCTGACAGTACACACAACGGTTGGATGAGGGAGAAGAGAACCAAAAGAGGAACACAAAGGGCCAAGAAGGAGTCTAGCAAAGCGATGCATCCACACCTTCGTAAGCTGAGGGACGGCTTGTGAGACGGTGCGACGCTAGGCAACATAAGATGGATTGCTTACTTCTATAAAGGACACCCACAGCCCCCAAAGAAAGGAAAAAAAAATGACTGCCACTCTCGGCTTCCGAGAGGGTCTGGGGTTGGTTTCGCCCCGCACCGCACTCTATCTCCATAACGCTGAATTCAAGATGAAACCCGAAGCGTCCCCCCCGCCATTGTGAAAGCCGTCCCCCAAAAATAGTTACCTCGTTCTTGGTCTTACTGGAGCTTTGTTGGGCGCCTTCCATCTCAGGAGTTGAGGGGAAGGGGGGGGGGGGGGGAATGAGCCCCGAATTCCCCAACAGCCCTCCGTGCCCATTGCAGCCAATCTTCTGCAGGCCAGCCTTCTGCCGGCCACTCCTCATAGGACGCCTCGTAAGACTCCTTGTGTTGCCAGTATCTTTCCGAGGTGTCCTGGCGTGTTGCGGCAACCCCGAAACCCTAAACCCTCTGGGGTGCTTGCGCTGAGGATGTAGGGCTTCTTAGGATTGATTACTACAACATGACCTCTAATCTCCAAGCCGTATGCCTTGCCACAAACACGGCTCCTCCTTCCAGTCGTCCCGCTGCATGTACAAGAACGGCACATGGATTTTCCTTGCAGCCGACTCGCAGCACTCTACCAGCATAATTGACTATGACTAGAGAGCCCTCTAGAGGTAGGAGTCTTCGGACCCCGAGCCATGCTAACACAAAAGTCAGAACTCAAACCAAGCCATTCGCTCCCTCGAAGATTACTCTGCAAACATGTCATCTGCACATAAAATGCCCTCAAGCTCAGGCCCAAAGCCGAAGACCCTTTGAGGGCCAACCACCTTAAGAAGCTCAATGCCTACTTCTTGCTAGGATACCCATGCTACCCTTACTAAGGGTCCTAGGCCTACAATGGCCTACAACAAAGAAGGTTTGGGGCCCTTAAGATAAACCCTTTGACCCCCCAATGCAGGCGGGGAGCCGCTTCCAGGCGCAATGACGGCTAGTGCAGTTTCTCTCATCCCCGCGGCCACAGACGCTGAACCTCGCCGAGGGCGCTGGAGGTGCACCCTTTGAACCGTCAACCCTATGTTCACCCCGCGAGGCCAGGACAGCAGCTAAACCGAAAACAGTTCTCAGGCTTCTAGAGCAGGCCTCGAGATCTAAATCTCTCTCAGAGTCTAGATGCCACTCGATTTACAGGTTTGGTTTTTGGCGGATCAGAGTCCCTAAACCCTTCTTTTCTACTGGGTTTGGGGGCTAGCCAGTCCCTCACCCCATACCCAAAATACCGGAGCTCCGATGGCTGCCGCAAGATGATTCTTGTTGCAACCCGCCCCGCTCCTTGGGGTGCTTGAGGGCTTAGGGGACCCTCAACTTAGCGATAGGACATGGAAATGCCTGTGCAACCCCTCTAAGTGAGCTACCAAGGGGCAACCCGAAGAACAAGTGGAAGTTGCGTGACCCTGTGACAGCAAAACCGAAGATCGACGGCCAAGTCGCTCATTGGCCAGGTGGCCCAGAAGTTCTGAAGCATGGGACACCTGGTTCCTGGGTGGCAGGCTGATCTCTCGCAAAGCCAAAGCTCACAAACCTCGCGGCTTGGGCGAGTTTGAACCGAAAAGCACAAGTAAGGTTGTAAGTTTACAACGGCCCATTTGGAGGGGGGGTGGTTGGGAATAGCAGCGCAAGAGTCTGTTCCAGCCGCAGCCACAAAGGGCCCATTGAACGGTGCCGGTTCCTGGGCTACGCGTTGAGAGTAGAAATGCCGTTGTGCAGCTAGGTGCAAACAAACAATTTGCTCTGAGTGCACAAACGCTACTGGGATAATTGACCTTTGCCCCAGCATCTGGCGTTAACTGTAAAGCGGGCAAGCATTCTTGGTCAGAGTTCGGGGGAGTTGGGCGGGAGTAATGGTCCGAGAGCAAGACATTCTTGGTAGCCGAGCAACTGCTCTGCAGCCTGCACGATGACCCTGACACCCTTTGCCTCAGACGTGGCCACATACACTGCCAACAAAGGTTTGGCTTCGGGCTTGGAGTTTTAAAGGGTTTCTGCCTGCAGTTTAGGGCTTGGTGCTTTGGGCTTCACGGGCTTTGGGCCCAGGGTCTGGGGGTGGATTCCGAGACTTGGGTGGGCATGCTCCAGGGCATTTGGCACATAAGGTCAGGGCACTTACATGGCGGCGTGCGCAGGCTTACGCGGTTTCGGGTTGTGTTTTTCCCAACCTGTCCAAACTCTAATCTTAGGAACCCAAACTAACGTAGGATGGGAGCCAAACTCGACAGCACACAGAAGCTCAGTTCAGGGTTTGGGTTTAGGAAGAAGGGGGTACAGGGTTTGGGAGTTTAGGTTTACAAGTTTCAGCTGAGGTTTTCAGGTTCGGGGCGCAGGGAAGGTGGCTTTGAGGTGCAGTGCGCAGGTTGTTTTGGGGGGTTCAGGTTACAGGTTAAAAAAAATCCCCTCGCGCAAACGCTGACAACTCCGACCATGGCTATCGCTTTGGAGACATGATGCCTGACCAGCCTGGAGGCTTCGATTGGCCAAGTTATGTTTTAGGGTATTTTGGGTTTAGGGTTTAGGGTTTAGGGTTGTTGGGATTTCACGGGGTAGGCTTACACACAGCTTACTCGGAGCTTCTGCCAAACCCCGCTGGGGGGGGGGGGGGGTTGTTGGTCCTGAAAACCCTTACTTTCAACCCTCCCCTTCGAAGGGGCTCAATGGGAACAGAGCCTCAAATCAAAAGCCTCCAAGGGTCATTTCTATCAGAGCCTCCCGTCTGTGAAGCAGCGGCGCTAACGGAACAGAGCCTCAAGAACCTCCCGGGCCTCATTTCTCTCAGAGCCTCCAAGGACCAGGCCCGCATTCTCTGTTCCAGTCCCCCTATACAGCCTGAAGCCCAGTGCTGAAATACGAATCGCAACCAGAGCTTACACGAGCTTACGCCAACGCCTTGGAGTGCGTAAATGCTGAGGCGATCTGACGCTCTTCGAGGGTTAGCTTGCGCGGACTGTCTTACTGCAAGCCCCTTGCGGGTTTGCCTTTAAGGGGTTTGATCTCTGCTCAAATGGAGAGAGGGGCATGGTTTACTCGGTACTGTCCATAGAAACCTTAGCCGAGAAGAAGCACCCATGGAACACCACACCCGTCCACCGTCTCATTACAGCAGAGCGCGCCAAGACCTACACAAGCACAGAAGAACAGCGCTCCCAAAAAACAAACCATGAACATGCCAGGGTGCAGTGAGGCGGTTATGGGAGAGGTGGATCTCTTCCATGTACCTCCGGTCGACAGTTTAGGGTTTGGGGCATCGTGCCATCACACCCATGGGATGATCTGGCATTGATTTCGAGAACTTCAGTTCTTGAGCAGCGCATTTCGAAGGCGTGCGCATTTCAGGTCACTATTTGTGAGACATGCTTAGAAATAGTATCCAGCTGCAACAGACAGATGGTGTGGCGAAGTCACATGGCTAATCTCCATACCGCAGCCCGCAAGGGCTCCGTTTTGCTTGCACTTGGGCCTTTGAGTCCCACAAAAGGGACGAGCTAGCAGCCAGAAGGCTGCCTTTTTCGGAGGCGAAACGCTTGCATTCTAGTTTGGCATGGTTAGGTCTGGGGGGCTTGAGAGGGTGCTCGGAGAGACATGCTGCCGAAACATTCGAGGGAAAACATGCAGCAAGCACATGCGTGCTCGCTCGCCTACACATTCGCGCACCCTTGCACTTGACAGAAACAGGCGGGAACCCAGTCTCGACATTGCTGTCGATGCCTGCTACACACTACTCAGTCACTACTCCCAATTTCTTTCATTCTCTCTGGTACGGTGTGCAGGTGAGCTTGGGCCTTCGGCCCAGAGACCACTGGGTTTGGCAGGGTGAGGGTTTCAGGGGTAACTGCATTTATGGCCATCACTTGCCCGAGTTAAACAAACAAGACTAACTCCACCCCGCCCCAGCAAGTACAAGAGTTCCGTTCATGGCTTTAGGGGTCCAGAGCGCAGGTATAGTGTCAGCTGAAGCACATGCATCGTTCCAAAAGTTTTGCCAGTTGATATGCGCCCGCGTCGTCAATCTCGTTCTTGTACGCCTGCGATTGGGCTTCTTGTGCTCTAAACCCTGTTGTGGCTTCTGGTTGTTTATCACCACTGACCCTCGTGCTAGGAGGTCTGAGTGAAATCTAGGAAACAGTTGGGGGAAGGGTCTTCGAGCCCGCCGCTGGCAAAGAACGGCGCCAGGTGCAGACGGCCCTTATCAACAAGGCTTCTGATGCCTGACCCTGCTCAGCTAAGGCCCTCTGCCTGACAGACTCTGGACTCTGAGTCCTTCCGCCAGAAATCCCAGACATCCTCCCGAAACATCTCAACACGCTCACTCCCTCGCGTAGCCTTGAAAATCCGGAGGTTCGGGCAGCGACAGCAGAACTTCACCTGAGCCAATCTCCCATGCAACGGCTGCACGTGTTCGCACGAGAAGCCTGGTGGGTCTGCCGCAATTGAACCATGAAGCGGCTCTACTCTAGCGGTTGTGAGCCCTCATCGGATCGTTTAGGCATTCCACCTGGGTTTGCTCGCCGCCGAAACAAGATGTGAAGTGGGGAGAGGGGAACTGCACACCAAGCTTCAACTATGAGCTGAGGGCTGGCCAAACTTGTCCTTACCACCTAAAACCCTTAAACTTCCGGTACTTCAGAGAGTTTGGGACGTGGGCGCGGGGTTTGCACTGGCCGCAACTCGGACAAGCTGCCCGAGCCAAGCATCCCGAAGCCGCTACAAATCCCCCTCACCCCATGCCCCACCCCCCTGTGCCCTAAACCCGAAACCCTAAACCCAAAACCTTGCAGAATCAGACTAGCAGCCACTGTCTTCAGCCCTCGGGAAGTGAGCTGGTTCTGGGAGACATCCACCTGACGCTTCTTGCCGAGCGGGGTGGTCAAGTGCTTGCATGGGAAAAGATGGCAGCGAAGAAGAAAACGGGATGGAGGTGTTCTAGGGTTCTAGAGCTTCGAGAGTGCTTGCATTTGGGGTATTTTGTGAGCTTTTGCGGGCTTTCGCTGCGGGGCTAATGTCTGGGTTGTTGCTTGCTAGCTCAAGCGGTAATCAGCTCTTCAAAGCCTCAAAGGCGTGGCAGGTGCAATGCAGGTAAGGATAGCAGGAAGTATAGTTCGGGGCTGGAAGGAAGAACGGACTTGGGCAGGCCGCCGACCCAATCAAATGTGTTCAAGCGTGTTCAGCCAGGCTGCCTCTTCGTAGTCGGTGCTCTCCTGACATTGCTTGGGCGCGATGAGTCCCCCAAACCTACTCGCCACCCGGCCGTGGCTTTCAGGGAACATGTTCTGGCCCTCGCTTCCCTTAGTCATGCTCCCGCGCTTGCCATTCCCGCACCCCAAGGCTCCGGCTGGACCCCGCTTAAACTGGCTTGGGCGGATTCGGGCTTGGAGGTTTGTTTGGGGTTTGGGGTTTGGGGTTCAGGGTTTAGGGCCTCCAGGGCTTCTGATGCGTTTGGGGGAGGGTTTGGGGGGAGACTTCTGGGTCTTCTGCCCCAGCTGCCTGCCAGAGGCCCAGATGTGGGAGGTCGTCATCACTCAGCTTGCTTCTTGCATGGCACAGCGTGTTGAATTTGGCTCGGCCGCCCTTTCCCATGGCTCAAAAGCCGTCCCGGCCGAACCGAACCATGCTTGCACTACCGTACTTTGAGCCAGCCGGAAAGCGTTGTTTCTTCGCATCCCAGCTCTCGAATGCCAACCCAATTCACGGCATCGGCTTCGGAGGGGTTTGGGGTTTGGGGTTTGGGGTTGGGGTTTGGGGTTTGGGGTTTGGGGTTTGGGGTTTGGGGTTTGGGGTTTGGGGTTTGGGGTTTGGGGGTCGTGGGTTGTGGGTTTGGGCTCTTATTCAGGCCTTTGGGGGGGGGGAGCAAGGCAGGCCGAGTGCCTGTAAGGGGCTCTGAGCAGATGGGTACCTTCAGCCCTCCACCCCGGTGTTGTAACAAGAGCAAGGTGCCCTACTCCTAGTCGTGCTGTGCCACTGCCTGGGCTTAGAATTTAGAGTTTAGGGTTTGGGGTTTTAAGGGTTAAGGGTTAAGGGTTTAGGGTTTGGGGTTTAGGGTTCAGGGCTTAGGGTCAACGTCTTAGAGTGCCGCTCCAGAAAAGTTCTTCAAGCGACTCAGTGCCGTGGCAGCCCTCCTGGCGTGATCCACGATGCACTCCACCAGGCTGGTGTTCATCCCACCTCAAGAAGAAGAAGGCCTCGGGCCTTCGAACCATAGCAAATTTTATATGTTAAAAATGGCGTTTCAAGTACTCTTGGGCTCGAGCTAAACAGACACGGCGATTCCTAAAGAGAATCTAGGTCCAGGGTATGGGCTCGGAGGGGTGTTTCGGGCTTGGGGCGTTCAAGGAAGGGGATTAAGGCGATTAAGGTCTATTTCGGATCACGAACGAAGGCCAGGCGTCAGGTTCGGGATAGGGCCCTAGTTGCACTGTAGGTCGGACCCCCTGTTAGAGTCTCCTTAAGCCCCAACTTCAAGAATTTCTCCAGGCCGCCAGATTTCCCTGTAACACCACTATGACTGCATGTGGGGGGGGGGGGGGGGGGGGGGGGGGGGGGGGGGGGGGGGATTAGCGGATTAGCGTTGCTCTTTGAACTTCGGGCTCGGGGAAGTGTGCCTGGCGGGGCAAAAAACAACAAGTTTGGGTCCGGACAACGGCTCCAAAAACCCAAAGCTGGAGCATTTTGGAAATCGCTAGCGGCCACGCAACAGCTGCAACTGCAAACGATTTTCCGGTTCGAGCACAAACAGTGCGGGGGGGAACGCTGAACACTGCAACATCTGCAAGATGAGTCAACTCCCCACTTCCCTGCGCTCCCGCGACGCTTGGCTTGGAAACGCGTTCTCGCTTCACATGCTGGGGCTTTCCGGAAATTAGGGTGCCGGGTGGGGACCTTCTTGAGGCAGACTTGACTTCTATGGGGGTACAGAATATAGAGGGTCCCTATTTTCAGTAACTCCCTCCCTCCGGTGGCTTTTTGCTTGAACCGCGACAAAAGAGGTGCGGAAAGTCACGGCTGGCTGGCTTCGGCTCGCGTCACCGGCGCTGTGCTTGCTGGGGCAGTGCTTGAAGCAGCTGGCCTAGCAGCCTGGGTGTGGTCTTCCCAATGTGGGCCACTTTCTTCAAGCTCTGAGACGTGTGTCTGCAACGGCTCGAAGAAAGCATTTGGGAACCAGCCTTCATCACCCAGGAGGTCTCTCGCCCAGCTCCAGCCATCTTGCCCGCGGCGTACGCAAATCACATACTCGCCCCTTTGCAACGTCAAGTACGGTTGGCTGCCCCAAGCTTCACCAGTGGATTCACCAGCAAACCCTCGTCCGTTGAAGTCGCAGCTCGCTCTTCCCACCGTGCTGGAAAGTCCAGACGCTGGCTTAGCCTTCTCATGCGTGTCCACGACCTCTTGCTCGCGATAATCTCGACCGGCCAAGCGCTTGCGACAGGCTTTTGCCTCTTCCACATCCTTGCGCGATATCTCTGCCGGGAGTGATGCACAAATACCCGGGATGGTGTGCCTGCTCTTCGAGCGGATCCAATCTTGCTGGTCCGGCCCTGGGTGTATCTCAAACCTCGGGTGGCCATTGTAGTCGATGCTAGCGCTGGTGACCGCATAAATCTCCTTTTCGGCGACGTTCATCCGCAGGAGCTTTAAGTCCAAGATGTCCTGCAAGCGGGCAAACCCCCCGCGTGTGAAGTATAGGCCATCTCGTCGCCCAGTGTGTCGGAGAACTGAGTTGAGCGCCTTGGAGAGCTTGTCGTCGCGGCTCTGGGCTGCATAGGGATCTGCGTTTGCCATGGCTGCGTCGTCATAAAGCCCGGTACGCTGTGAGCCTTGAGCCGTGATCCGAGGTCACCAGCCGAATCGCCTAAAGTTGCGCGCACGCCCCATGCACGCCTGCGGGCCTCAAAAGTGGCTAAAGATGTGCTGAAGCCTGAACCTTCACAGCCAGTACAGTGACAAATTATCTATAGGTCACTATAGGTGTACCTACTGGGCTACAAAGTCTCTCGCTTTGGTCTGTAAGACTAGGTAAAGCATTGGCACCCAACCCCCCCCCACCCCCCTCACATCTGAAAAGTGTCGGGGCTCGACATCTTCCCCGAATACTCGAACAGGATGTCTAAAACCCGACCCCCACACCCCTCTTGCGCTTCAGTCTCTATAGTCTCGGGGACGTGGTGGCAAGGGTTTGAGGGCTTCATGTGGACGAGATTGTGTGAGCTGTTGCCGACGAAGTGGCCGTCGTGCCAGGATCGCCAAGCCTGAAAGCTTCCCACCGGATTGGTAGGGGATAGGATTAGGGGGCCCCTTGGGGATATAGACCCTCTGAATAAGGTCCCTGACTAAGAGAGCCAGAAGAGGGTTAAGAAGGGGTTCCCGTTTTAAGGGTCCCCCTCATCCTACCTAGGAATTGGGACAGATCGTGCCAAAATGTACATGGGTGCACCAGGGGCTTCCTTCATCCCCTTGGGCTCTGGTAGTTGGCAATCGGGCTTGGGATTCTCCGGGTTGACAAGGTGCACCTAAACCCTAAGCCCTAAACCCTAAACCCTAAACCCTAAACCCCAAACCCCAAACCCCAAACCCCAAACCCCAAACCCCAAACCCCAAATCCAAGAGAGGTACGCACCAAAGCTGCTCGGCGACTACAGAACCCCTCAGGCCAGCCAGTTTCAGACGCCGGAGGAAAGGTAAACATGAAGACGTGGGTGGGGGTTTTGGGGTGGGGTGGGGGGACGTGGGTGGGGGTTTTGGGGTGGGGGGGGGGGGGGGGGGGGGGGGCGGTTCTGCAAAGTAGAGCCGCCTAGTTGGCAACTTCCAGAATCCTCTCCCGACAAAGACAGCCCCGAAATCGGGACCCCAATTCGGAGCAAGCCGGATGCGTGGGCCTTCCCCCAACCCCTACTGGCATCAACGCCTTCTCCGCCGCACGAAAGGATCCGGCACCTGCTTGCATCCAGGAGTTTGTGAAGGAGTCAAGTTATAAGTAGGGTTGTGGATGCCTTCTTGCGGCTTAGAAAGCGCCGTCACCCTGCTCACCATACTTACACGTGGGCATTAGCCTCTCACGCCTTAGCCTTCCTAAGCCCCTGTTGCAGTAGGCTTCTGAAGATTCTCGCCTAGTCGGCTGGGCCGTACGGTTGACTGAACTCTGCCGCGACAAGTCGGTCACACCTGTTCACCTGACAGTGCAACCCATCGCGCAGCTACCGACTTCGAGACCTGGTTGTAAAGGCATACGAACTTGAACTGACGAAAGATGAAGCTCGAAACCCTCAACCCTAGACCCTGTCTTTTAACCCCCTTAACTACTCTTTGCTTAGGAACCCCAATAACATATAGATAATGATCCCTATATTGCCCTTATAAGGAACAATACTTCTCTTTTTTGGGGGGGTTCTTGAGCAAATAAGAATAATAATACGAAAAAAATAATAATAATACGAATAAGAGCTATACTAATTCTAATAATAAGACTAAAAATAATAATGGTAAACTCTCAACCCTACCCCGACCGCTGTGCCTGGCCTGGGCTCGTATCTTTCTTTGACGCCGAGACCGTGGGCGTCAGGAGCACGTCCTTCCGAGGGCATCGCAGGAGCGACATCGATGAAAGTAAGCATTTCAGGATACTTCAGGAAACCCTAAACGCTAAACCCTAAACCCTAAACCCTAAACCCCAAACCCTAAACCCTAAACCCTAAACCCTATCTACAATTGGCATTGTGCAAGAGAGCCCCAGTCCGAGTGGCCCAAAGCCGCGAACAAGAATGGCCTGCCCGATCATATCAAATGCAGCTCGCATGTTGGCCAAACCTTTCACTCCCCAAGTACTATATATATATATATACATGAAAAAAATAATAACAATACTAAGAATAAGAAAAGAATAAGCATACATATAGATATATGTGGCAAGGACCTTTCCGTGCTATGTGTAGCGGCACGTCTTTCATGTATACAAAAGCCGGAAGCAGCCAGTGAATTTAGGAATTGCAAGCTTCAGGCTGGGAGGTGATACGAGCTTTCAGTCATAGCCCAAACCGCAACCGAAAGCAAAATCAATAATACCAATAACTTAAACCACAAACCTTGTGGCATAGACCTTGACATATCCTTTGCTATGCACATATAAACATATATATATATATATAGATGTATGTATGTATGTATGCATGCATGTATGTATGTATGTATGTATGTATGTTGGTTGCATTATCTAGTATCGATTACATAAAAATATACACTATGTATCTCATAATCTATTTTATGTATTAGCGAGAATATGTCATACTTTCTATATTATAACAAATCACCCAAATCTTGTATACTTTTGTTTGTATATACGTATATGCATATATATATATACATCTACATATTACTTCTGAGGACAGTGCAGGTGAAGCGCGTGCAGATCTCCGGAGATGACCGGCAGCGCCTGCAAGGCTCTAGCTCAGGAACAGGCATGTGCAGATGTCTGCAGCAGCACACTACAGAGACAAGCGATGCTGGGTTTAAGGCTTTCATGGTTTAGTGAGGGTTTGGGTGGTGGGCTGGCCACCAAGCACCTCTGCAAGGAAGAGCTCCCAGTAAACCCTGAACTGCAACAGCTGGCGCCTGCTTCATGGCCTCCTGGAAGGGGCCGAACGGAGGAGAGGGCAGGGGAGCCTGTTAATGGGACATCTCAGGCCCCCTGATGTCATCCTTTGACCATTCGGATGAAACTCACTTCTTTCAGCTGCCATGGCCAGTCTGAACCCTTTTTAGCCGCTCAATTGAACGGGATTGATCTATGTGCGGTTTATGTGGGGTTTATGTCGGGTTTGTACCCGAAGCCTTAATGAAACACTTTGTTCATGCGGCATCTTCTGTCCAAGGTGCCCATTGCTGCTGAAAGTGCATGCCGCGGCTGTCATCATCGCAGAGGGCCGAGACCTAGCTATCTGTCTATGCATCATCTAGCCTTCAGAGTTCGGATCGGGTTTTTTGGGGTGTTTATGATACAATTATATAGGGACCATCAGGGAATACTACTGGGAACTAGCCTCAATAATTAGAATAGGGTTTCGGGGATGTTTATGATATAAGTACATAGGGACCAGAAGGGAACAGATGCGTGTCCTAGGCCATCGGTTCCGCTCCCCCACCTAATCGCAAAGCACCCATGAAACACCCAAGAGCCAGAACAAACCACTGGTCCAGTTTCCTATGGAGAGCTGGGACCGGAAGGGCATGATCATGCCCCAAATAAGCTAAAAACTCATCTGACTCGACTACGAAAAATTATGCTCTTCTTTGCATCCTCGAACTTGGCAAAACACACTTCCGAGGGTGAACTTGGCGCGCGGCCTCCCCCACGAAGCCCCGCAGAAGCCCTCAAGCTCCCAAGAGGCCTTCGAAACCCACGATGCGACAAGAAGCCGCGGCAGCAAGCGCTGGCGCCGGGCGGCAGCTACCGGGCGAATTCAGAATTCAGGGTGGACCCTGTGGCGACCCGAGTCCCTATCCTCATGGCCCCTGATTCTCAGAACCCTCCACGAATGAACCCCAGAAGGGCATGTCGGGCTCCCCGCCACCTTGCGGAGTGCCTTTCTCAAGGCAGAGTTGCGGGTTTAGGGTTTAGGGTTTAGGGTTTAGGGTTGTGGTGGGTTTTTGGGGCCAAGGCTTTTGGGGGTTTGGGGGCTTAAGATTGAGGACTGAGGCTGCATGCACCCACGTACCTGCGGGACATGTTACCCCAAACCCTCGAAGCCCTAAGCCCGTTTGTGAATACTGGGCTCCAAACAATCTGACCAGCCCACTGAACCCCCCTACACCCCAAAACCCTACTACACCCGGAACCATAAACCCTGGCTTCCAGGAGCTACACCGACCGAGGTTAGGGTTTAGGTGTTCTGGAGGTGCAGATTTGGGGGGGGGGGGGGCACAGAGCTGGTTTAACCTGAGGGTTTGTCGAAATCTGAGACCTGCTTTGCATGAGGACCTGGCCCAGAGCATGCCTGCCGCACAAAGGTGCCACTCTGTCCTTGCTTGCCCTCATTCCGCTACCTGCCTTGGGCCTTGGATTGAACAAACTGACAATCCATGACTTTGCCTTGGACCCTGAAGCTTTTTCGCGGCTCTCTATGTCACAGGTACGGCACAGAACCCCTTCTGCATTTGGCATTTGGCATAAACCCAACCCCAGGCCCCAAATCCGGCCTCCTTCGGACCCGGATCCAGCAAGGAGGCGACGGAGGAGGCCTCGAAGCACTCTTCTTATGGCTGTCCCTACTTAGAGGTCCATGATTAGCTAGAAGTAGGGTTATAAGTGCCCCAAATGGGGTGATAAGTATAGATACCATACTTATAACCCTACTTAGAAGTAATTACCCATGAACCTCCAAGTACCTGTACACCTCGAAGAACCCACACGACACCCCTCAAAAGCTGCTCGCAATATCCCGCTGTTTAAGCTCCTCAGAGCCCACTCCCGCAGCCCCGGTAGCCGAAGCGGAACAGTCCTGACTTAAGCCCTGGATTGTAAACTTTGAGCAGAAAAACGATGGCCTGAAAGAACTCCGCGGGTTCCGCAAGAGTTTTGGGGCCTGGTTTGATTTTAGTCTTGGGGGCGCGAACAGAACCGAGAATCGTGCAGGACGTGGCCTGCTACTACACTACGATACCAGGCAAGGAGCGGATGCACTTTTTGTTTTCTGAGCAGCTGGGCTGCCCTGCTGGCTTGTTTCTCAGCAAATAACGAAACAGGCAAGCCAAGAGGTCTGCACAACGTGCGGCAAGGTATTCGGCGGCTCTGTTAGCGGCAATCGCCTGGACCCTTGGGCTCGAAAGACTGTGCGGTTGAAATTCAATGCCTCGGATGCTAAGATGTGTGATACACCCTGCTGAAGGCAGAGAGGAAGACAGCATGTTCTTTTTATTTTTACAACGACGTGAGAGGAGCCCCAAGCACAGAGTGTGGGAAACTTTCGTACCTGAGCTCAGAATTCAGCGTTCGAGGCCCAGGCTGTGGGACTTAAAACAGGCCGCGCCAACTGCAGCTTCAGCAAGTGCCGCTGCCAAGCGCTAGCTGCTAGCCGTGTGGCCAAGGCATTTGCCCAAGTACCAGAAGCGCGAAGACCCACCCGAAACAGGAAAACCCTGAACCCTTTTTGGGGTCTGGGTTCAAGGGTGCATGGCGCAGCCCTTTGCAGCAACAACTCTTCCAACTCCACGGGTGGATCCACACATGGTCTCCTCGAGACGGCCAGGCTTCTCAGACCTGCCTAAAGCACCCGAAGCCGCGAATGAACCCATCGTCTTCAGCCCCATGGGCTTCTTGGGTCAAGATGCCACAAGATAAAAAAAGCCAGACAAGGGCGGAATGGTAATAACCCTGGTTTAGACGAGGAGACCGCAGAAAGCAAGGCGACATCACTCAGACATTCTTCAGCCTACTACCCAGAAGAGTGCTGACGGTCGCATTCTTGAAATGCAGCGGCCCCCAGCCTCGAATACGCAATAAGGACAAGCCTTTTTACCGGGCCGAAAGCTTCATTCCCCGAAACAGCAGCAGTAACACAACGCTAAACTCGTTTGAATTTACGAGGTTGTGCTAAAGGCCTCACAAGAACAAGAAGAAGAACAACACTGTCTCTGACTACAGCCACGGCGACAACTAGTGCTGTCGCTACCACTGCCACTATGACTACGAGTCCTCAAGCCAAAACCCTTCTGCAACTGCGTTGGCGACTTCGGGGCCTGCTACTAGGTCTGAGAAGCAGCCGGTTCTGCAACGCTCCCCTGCTCTGGCATCACTTGGCTTGCTTCTGTTTTGGGCTCGCCTGGGCAAGGGGCCTAACTTTGGGAATCTCACCAACACAACTTCAGGATTCAGGGTGTACCGTGTACCGTGCTTCGAATGTTAGGTGAAACCCTTCACAGATTTCGAGGCTCTTGACGTTGGACCAAACGAACCAGCGCTCTTAAGCAACGACCGACTCCTACTGAGACTGTTGAGGGCGGCACCAAACAAACAGGAGACATGTCGGAAATGGGATGAGGCATGACAAGCCATGCTACGGCCATCCCTGGCACCCTGTGAAATCTCTTCTGCTTGTCAGCCCCTTGAAGCCCTTCAGCACCCCAAACAGGTGGCACCTGAGATGTTCTCCGGCAGGCCGAAAACCTGCAGCCAGTATCGGGCTCGGGCTTAGGGCCTGAGGTCTCAGCCCTCACTCGTCAAAGTTTACGACTTCAAAGTTCAGGGCTCAAAGCTCCAAATTTCAGGGTGCGAGGGTTGGGTTTGCGACATCTGGCATTCACATGCTGTCCCGACGACTGGCATCTACAGTTGCATTGCCGGTGAGGCCTTTTAATGTCACCTATAACCCCACCTATAACCCATGGCGGCACTGAGGAATAAGCTGCCACGAAGGGCCCCCTCACAAGAGTTGCCCCTGAAAGATACAGCATTCCAAGGACTACAACACTGCCTAGGACAGAGAGACTTGGCAAGTAACTGACATGGAACCGGTAGCAACAGCTCATGGGCGCGGCCTTGCCAGCAAACTTCGCGAGAGGCACAAGCACGCCTTCGGCCCGGCAAATGGGGCACGGCACCTCGAGACTACGGCAGGATTGCGCCACGCTTATCTTGGAACCCTCGCTCCATCACGTAATTACGTGCTCCCCCTCAAAGAAAAGCCCAAAATGCCAGCAAGCCCCTAAGCACCAAAGCCACTATTCTCAGGCCCCTATGAGGGCAGTGGTAGCGGTACTTAGTGGTGGTTGTGGAGTAGTAGAAGAAGGAGTCGTAGTAGTAGTCGTAGTGTCGTAGTGATAGTCGTAGTCGAAGTACGCATTGTCATCACCATAGTCGTAGTAGTCGTAGTACTAGTCGTCAAAAATCCGGTGGATGAGATCAAAACAAGAAAAGCCTGAGCAGACCGACCTGAGCTTGGCCCAAGAAGCGTTTACAGGACTCGCAAGGCACCAAAGACCATCTTTTTTTAGGGGCTGAGAGATGGAATGGGCCCACGAACGCGTGGGGATCTTAGGGTCCTTGGGTTTGGGATTTCGCGGCCGGGCTTTCGGTTCGGAAGACCATGTCGCTCAAACATCTCAAAGCCCTCCAACCCAAAAACCCCCGGAATCTTTCCTGCAGGCAGAGCAGCGACAGTACGCTCAAGCTCTTTGCTGCTCAAGTCCTGCTCTGGCTTCTGGGAGCAGGCACCGGGCTTCTTCACATGAGGCTGCCCTTCTTAGGTCCCCGAGGTAGTACAGCACTGAAGGGGACCCCCCAAACAGGACCCTAAACCCTAAACCCTAAACCCTAAACCCTAGAATTCAGAGAACTACCCAGATGAGAGTAGCTCGAGGACCCGTCGCGCAGATGTCTGGGGACCCTCAAGGGAAAGGGTCGAACCTCACCACTTGCCACGATGGGCATGCTGACAACAAGCAATCAGCTCACAAAGCGGCTTATTCGGAAAGTGCCCCAACCTGGGTTTCTGCTAGGGAACCTATCTTAGGTACTACACAGTATATGTACGTAAATGTTATCTGTCCGCGTTATGGATGCGTAGTTTTGGCTCCTGAGCTGCGACCCAGCAATGCAACATTGTACCTCTGCCTGTGCCTCCGGATCGGTGAGCCCACATGTTCTTGCCTTGTAGGGTGGTTCGGATTCTGCCTCGTACCCCTAAACCCTTTTGACCCCGCGAGCTCTGCCGGGTTTCACAGCTGTCCAAGCAGCCCTTACCCCTAAACCTAAACCCTAAACCTCTTCAACATGCTGGGCCTTGAACCAGATGTCCCGGATCCGAAGCCCCTTCTATAAGGGCGGCACTGAGACCGCAGCAGAAGCCCGGAAGCCTGTGCGGGCCCTCCACCATAAGCCCCCAACCCTCAAGCCACGAACCCCTTTTGCCTCAGGCTACCGCAAACCCCCGGACTTCTGCAGCAATACCTAAACCCCTACATTCCTCAAGCCAACCCTCAACTACCGCAGCCCTCCGCACCTTTCGCTTCTTCACGCTCTTTCCGCATTCCCTCGCCTCCTTGGATCAGGGCTCCATAGGTCTGCCTAGGGTTTCGAAGCTCGGGCTTAGGATTCTCTCGGATTTGAGGGCGAGGCTTTGGAGAGGGTGGTTTTGGGTTTAGGGTTTAGGGTTTAGGGTTTAGGGTTTAGGGTTTAGTGCTTTAGGGGCGTCTGTCCTTTCACAAAGGAAGCTGCAACTGGGAGTCCTAGGGTGGCGTAGAAGACAGGGACTGCACAGACACGCTTGCCCCAATCTTGCCGAAAGCGTTTCAAGGAGTCAGGTTCTTCCCTTGACGCCTGCTCATACCGCACTTGTCTTTATGTGGCTTCCAGGTTTTCGAGGGGTTTTTCGGCCCCTTGCAGCAAGCTTTGCCCCTGAAGGAGGGGGGCCGCTCCTTAAGGCGCACTCGCCACAAGTAGGGTTGCGGGTTGAGGGTTGAGGGTTGAGGGTTGAGGGTTTAGGGTTTAGAGGGTTTAGGGTTTTTTTTGCCACCCGACTAGCCACAGCAATGCGGGGTACTGGGGTTTAGGGTTTAGGGTTTAGGGTTTAGGGTTTAGGGTTTAGGGTTTAGGGTTTAGGGTTTAGGGTTTAGGGAACCAGGCGTGCGTGATCTTCTTCTCCCCCGCACAAGAGGAAGCGGGGAGACCCAAACCCCATGCCAGCAGGGTCCGAGGGCATCTGCGGCCGAACGCTCGGTGTGAGACGCGGGGTGGGCTGAGACGAGTTTCTGTTTGATGAGATATCTTTGGCACATCCTGCACAGCACCATGCCATCAGACCCTCTCTCTCTGAGCTCCATGTCTCCCGCCCTCTCTCCTGAGGTTGCAAGCGAGCTATCCTCCATTCCTAGCCTGCACGAGCTAGTCATTTCAATTTCTGGGCATGCCAGGGCACCAGTGCTTGATGAACTGCGCGCCTGGTCAGCCATTGGCTTGAAGTTCAGGAGCTTTGGGTCAGAGCGCAAGGTCGCGGGGGTCTGGCACGTAGGTTGTAATAACGAAGCAAAAACGACTATCCATGGACATTCAGAGAAGTAGACTTAGACTTGACAAGAATAGCAAAACAAGCAACATGGCTTTACTCATAATTTCACTCCTACTTCTTTCATGAGAAGCAATCGTTGTCGTGGTGGTGGTGATGGCAGTGGAAGTAGTAGGGTAGTCGTCGTAGTAGTTTATTACCCAAACCCATTTCAAAGCTGGGCTCTCTGGCGTGCCTAAACCCTTTGGGACCCTTTTTTGCTCTAAACCTAAGCCCTAAACCCCAAACCCTAAACCGTAAACCCTTTTTTGAACCCGTGCTGAGGCCGAGGCGTGTGACGACAAAGTGTCTGCACTCACGCGCTCCGAGCGGCCGTGTGCAAGCAACGAAAGCAAACTACTTTATGCTCCGAACCTTTCAGCATCCAATCGGTCAATCAAGAGCGAGACTCTGAACTTTCACCATCCAACTATCAGGGACAACGGAGAAGGAAACCAAGACTCCCTGCTGTCACATCGTAGCCCTGACCCTTGCCACATCACGTATGATCACATCCATGAGCGTGCTGTCACACAGGATATGAAACATGTGCAAGCCGCCTAAAATGTGAAGGTATCGCAAAGAGGTGATGACATCTCCATAGAAGTACTGCCACCCAAACTCGGAATCAAGCCAAATACAGTAGCACGACTGCATATCTTTGCCAGTATCGCCCGGACACCCCGCAACAAGGAAAACTGTGCGAAGCCACGCTATGGTAGGCTTGACTGCATCTCGCCAACTAGCCAACGGGTTGGCATGTAAACCCTAAACCCTAAACCCTTGGGCCCTAAACCCTTTGGAACAACACATGCGAGGCCATTCTTTCTCAGCCTTCAGCTAGGCCCGCTTTGACCCAATGACAAACCCTTGTGAATCACCGGTGGCGCAAGAGCCCGAGTGTCCGATGACTGCAAGCATAAACCCTTTGGAACCTAAACCCCAAACCTCTCAACCTGAAATATTTGGCGGAACGCTTGGGGGGCCGCTGCGGGGAAGCAGCGCTGAGCAGAAGGAGGGTCCCTCAAGCGCGGCACGCCCGAAAAAGTCCCAAACCTCAAGCCCACGAACACCTACAATAAGCCCCGAACCTTCAACCCCTAACTTTGAACTTAAACCTTGGGGCTTGGGGCTTTTTCGAGGTTCACGGGGGTCACAGTGCGTCGGCCGCCCTGCCTCCGGCAAGCTTTGCAGAACGTCAGGTGCCCGCACGCCTCGGCTCGCCACGAGTGGGCTAGGGATTGAGGGCTTGTGGGCTTGTGCGGGAGTTGCTTTTGCAACCGACCTGAACGCTTCGGGAGGAAACCCCCCCCTGCCGGCCGGATGCAGAGCTGACAATGTCGGCGTCTTTGGCTTGGCAAGCGAGGCAAAGGCCATCCTCACAGCCAAGGGTTTAGGGTTTAGGGTTTAGGGTTTAGGGTTTAGGGTTTAGGGTTTAGGGTTTAGGGTTTAGGGTTTAGGGTTTAGGGTTTAGGGTTTAGGGTTTAGGGTTTAGGGATGTTTCGGGGTTCGGAGGTCGGGTCTCTACAAGTACGGTTTGGGAGGTTTAGCGGCCTGTAGCAACTGGCATAGCAGTTGACCCAGCGGGTGAGAGCTTGTCGGACGAAACCGAGACCCCGCTCAATGCGCCTGAGCCCCTAACCCCCAAACCCTTCACCCCAAGCCCTGTCCTCCCGCTGGGCGATGGGGGTCGCCTCATGATGGACCTCCTGTCCGTTGGACTTCGAAGGACCCGGCAAATTGCTGAAGGGTTGGACTAGACACATCTTTGCAATCAGACGGCCCCAGGCATGGGCACCTATGGGAAGACGAATTCTACTCACGCCCCATCGCTTTTGTACGAGCAGCAAGGTGACTCGACAGCCGCCCCCGCCCCCACTCCACTCCGATTTCCCGCAGAGCGAGCGCCAGGGTTATAAAGCCTCGACCTTCCACACCTTAACACACTCATGAACCGAGCCATGTCCAGCTGCTGCTCATTTAGAGTGGAGCTCAAGCTTAGCGTTGAGCCCTACCTGTCTGTTTCGAAGAAGGGTTGCATAAGCCTGAAGGCCCTAAGCAACCCTAAACCCTAAACCATCCTAAACCCTAAACCCATCCTAGACCCCCCTCGCCTCCGTCGCCTCCGGAGCTTCGACCGTCTCTGGCCTCGGCGCTGGCGATATATACAGGGGACTTTTAATCATTAGAATAGGGTTTTTGGGGTTTTAGGGATTTTAGGGTTCAGGGTTCAGGGTTCAGGGTTCAGGGTTCAGGGTTTAGGGTTTAGGGTTTAGGGTTGAGGGTTGAGGGTTGAGGGTTTGGGGTTTAGGGTTTGGGGTTTAGGGTTTGGGGTTGAGGGTTTAGGGTTTAGGGTTTGGGGTATAAAATTAGAGTGACCGTAAGGGAAATAGTAGTAGTACAACTCAGTTTCAAGGGCCGTTTTGGGCTTCGTTTGGGTTTTGGGAGTTCCGGCGCTGGCAGCCTCTCACGCACGGAGAAGCTGGGGCACCGCATGCTGAGGTCGAACTGCTAACCTACGTTGGATTCTGAGCACACTCATCCCCTTAGAACCTCAATAAAAATAATATGTTTAATATCCTCTTGGGTTTTATGTAAACAAATAAAAAAACAATAATAATAATAAACACAATATATATATATATATAATTATATTTATTTATTTCCCAAGGGGGATATAGAATCCGCCCCGGAGCCGTGTCCCTGAACCGCCCAAGACCTGAAAGGTCAACGCCAACCACCTTGCAGACTCTAGACAAGACCGAGGGATACCGAGGGACTGGCACGTGCATGTTGCTCACTCTTTGCAACACTCAAACTCCCCAATTAACTCGTGGGCCCACGTGTAATGAGGCCACATCTTGTGAGGGGATGTCGCTTTGTTGGGCCCAGGTCGCGTGCACAGGTCCTATGTATCACTTAGTGATCTTCGCATCTATCATGCTGCCAGTTGTCGCGGGAGTCTCGGCCGTTGGACTCTCAGTCGGCGCTGCCTCGCGTGGTTTAGGGGGGCTCGCGAAAAGCAATCCAACGAAAGGGAGGGGATGGGGGGGGAGGAGGGGGGATGGGGGAGGAGGGGGAAGGGGGGAGAAGGGGGAAGGGGGGAGGGGGGAAGGGGGGAGGGGGAGGGAGGGTGGTAGCTGTCTTGACATCTTCGCCTACATCATAGTAGCTGCCGTGAGTGGCAAGCACGCCCAGGAACTGCCAGAGCCTAAGATTCCGCGCTCGAGAACGCAGGCGACATCTCCCAAAACCCGAAGGCACCCGAAACATCCTCAAACAATGGCCGGCCAAACCTTCAACCTCATCAACCCTATAACTCCCCCCCCCCCCACCCCAGGTTCTCATGACTGGTGTCCCGTTTTTGGGGAACCTAGAATGTTAGTACAAGGCCGTACATTTAGGAAACCCGACTAGAAGAGCCCATAGATTCCATCGTCCTTCAAATGAAGCCCTCAACACGACTCACCTTGGGTGCCTCCGCGGCTTCGTCCTGAAAGACAGCTGTGGCTTCCTCCCGGCGCTCCTTCCTCTGCAGCTTTAGTAACTAAGGGTTTTAGGGTTTAGGGTTTAGGGTCAGGGATTTGGTGGCTTCGACTCTCACACTAGCATGCGCGGGCGAGGATCCTGGTACGAGTGCCGGTGAAAAGCATGGGTCCCCAGACTCCCACACACAAGCAGGGTTTAGGGTGTGTGTGTGTGTGTGTGTGCGTGCGTGTGTGGGTGTGT